>JAWWEW010000078.1:106284889-106320311 GCA_035583185.1 Anabacerthia variegaticeps
GGGTTTTGGTCCTCCTGCTCCCTTATTGGTCCCTATGCCCCCCAAACCACACCACACCCCCTGAACCCTTACACAATCACATCCTACCTCCCAAACCCCGCCCGAAGGGCTTAAATATCCCTTAGTCAAATAATTAGAGTCGTTTTCTATGACCTCACCTACTCGTGGTGCTGCATCTCTTCACTGCTGACCACGTGGGGATTTCTCAATCCGCTCCAGACCCCGGGAGGCCTGGGAACGAGGAGCCGGCTCACCCTCACAGCTGTTAAAAAAGAATTTGAACAATAAAATATTATAATTTTTAAAGTTTATGTTTATACATTTATAAAATCTTTTTCATATACCTTAGTGTGTTTGTAAATATACTTTTGTCATTAACTTAGTAGGCTTTTGAAGAAAGAATTTTTTTTAAAATGTCATAGAGTGTAGAAATTATGCATTTTGAAATTTAAAATATTTGGTTTATGTTATCATCAGATCATCTCTAGTTTCTTGTTTAAATAGGGAAAAAAAAACAAGCCAGAAGTACCTTATATGCTTTTATTCAAATAAGGTAATTTGCATTATATTTTTATATCATTTCAGTTAAAAGCTGCAGTACAGTCTTGCTGCTTTAGGAAGTCTCCTTTTAAAAAATGTAAAAACATCCAAGGGAAACTGAAGAGACTTGAGGAGAAAAAACTATAGTAGTATCCAGATCTTGTAAGATACCTGATAGTTATAGATAAATGAAAAAAGGATAGAAGCATTATTTCTCACCAGTTCACCTTTGTCATTGTCCTGGGAAAATCCAGAGACAGGCAGATGCTGAATTGGTTCTGCAGCTACATGGGGCTAAACCAGAATGGGACTGGGAGCTTTCTGGTCTTTTTTCCAGAGCCCTCTGAGGTCCCAAGATATTGGATTCATCACTCCCTTAGCATAGAATTAATATCTGGTTTTGTGTTCTGGTTTTAAGCTGAAATTTGTGCAAGAGAAATTAGAGAAATAGTACTAAAGGAAGGCAGCTCATACTTTCCTAGACACTGCTCAAATGGTTAAAATTAAACTCCCATGTTACTAGTTCAGAAAAGAAGTTGGTGCGACTGTATAGAAGCCTGGAAGATAAGGGGGCTAATGTGTGTGTCTCAAACACTGACTGTTAGATAGCTGTGGTGCCAATTAAGGATTATTGGTAATTACAAGCAAGGATTGTTGGTAATGACATGCTGAGAGAAAGAACAGAATGTGGCTGGAAAAGAGGACCATACACAGCTAGGGCAGCACTTTTCTGAGACAAATGTCCTTGTTCTAGTTTCTGGAGACAAGCACAACACAGAACTACACAAGTGTACACTTGCTCTGCATGTGGGCCCCAGGATCTTGGATAGCCTAGCTAGATCAATGCTGGAGCCAGGACAGGTGACCTTTTTTCCTCTCTTTCATCTTTCCTTTCTATCTCTCTCCCTTTTTAACTAATCTCTCTCTTTCTCTCTTCCTATTCACCTTAACTCTTTATCCAGAATCCACTGCTGCATGCTTCTTCTGGGAGGTCAGGGACTAACATATCAATTTTCATGTCTAGTATGCTATTTGCTAGTAATACTTTTTAAATTTTTTGCAAAAAAAAAAAAAAAAAAAAAAGCCTCTCACTTTTGTCATTCCTTTCAATTGTGATATCTAAGAATTTCGGGTTGTCCCTTCCCCTTAAGGGTGAAATGCCACGATTTGTGTGCAGGGCAGTGCAATGTGCCCCAAGTCATAGAGGACATCACTGCTTTTGATAGAGCTTGAAGATACCCGAAGGACTCTGCAATGCATATATAGTATATATAGTTTGGAATTATGTACTTTCCATGCTTCTTCTCTTTATATGTAAATCTCAACATCTGTAGCATAGATATGGAAATTGAAAGACGATGAAGATTTCTGTATTTCAGACAGTACAATTCTGTGTTGCTATGGCAGTTTGTTGGCAATATCCTTCTAAAAAAAATTATGTATATATATATATATGAGATATCACAGGCAAAGCTCTTCATTTTTTTCACAAGAATTTCAGTTACTCTGGAATACTTTGATGTCATAATTTCTATGACAAGTTGTCCTGTGCTTTCCCAGCAGAAGGAGCAGAAGGTCTGGAGCAACAAGTCTGCCTTTCCTTTTGATTACTGCAAGTGTTATATTGAAATAACTTTAATGCGAAGTACACATTGAAATGCTGTTATTTGAGCTCAGGCTCTTTTGAAAACCCACAAATCTTTTAAAATATCACCTTTGTACACAGAAGGTTACCATTAAATAAATTAACAACTATTTTATAGTAAAGGGTTGCATCAATTGAATTCCTTGAAAATAAATTTTAGAAAAGTACTGGGTAACTAAAGTAGATTAATGGGTTAAATCTCTTTGCACATTATCACTCCAAAGTCAATCTCCTGTTTCCCCTCTGGCAAAACCACTATCCTTATCTTTCTTTTCTAAAAGCTGTTGGACTTTTCTGAGTCTGGAGGAAAGTTGAAGGACTAGGTGATGACTGGGCTGGGTGACAGATTCTCTCTGTTTGAGGTCATTCACAGTTAGCATAGAAGATTATATACTGCATTTGATGTTGTATGGTAAATTACAGACCTGCCAATAAGTTATTAAGAGATTTCTGACTTGTTTGGAGAATTTGGGATATTTTCTGTCTCTGGTGTTGAGTTTTAACTAAGCCACCCTTTTCTGTCAATGTCCCTCCCATATCTATTCTCTTGTGTCAGTGAGCCTTTAATCATGAACCATATATCCCACTGCCTGTCCTCATTTTCTCGTTTCATGAATGTTTTTTTCACAAAGTGTAAACATCCTTAGGGCATGTTATTTCCTTTCTTTGCTTTCCTCAAGTGTTTTAGCCTTATTGCTTCAGACAAAGATGTTCTTTTCACACCCTCCTCCTCTAGTTCTGCTTGCTGAACTAGAAGCTGTACTTTCTCTTTCACAGAGGATTCTCTGCCATCAGAACCTGCCTTACTTAAACATTCATTTACTTTTTGCAAGATAAGTTCTGAATTGTTCATTTTCTTCCAGCACTTAAACTGGTTAAATTTTTCTCATTAAGGATTCTGAAGAAACCTTTCTGTTTGGTTTAGTGATGTTTGGAAAACCAAAGATTTCTCTTTTCCCTGTCTCAAGGACATGCAGTCTATCAGTCTTGGCACAAATTCATATTAGATTGTGTGTCTGAAAATATTGCACAAGATCTAATTTTTTATTCCATTTTCTTCTTTATTTTTCACTTTCTTCTCTCAGGAGACTCTTGCATTGCCAGAGTAACTTAGACAAATACATTCCTACATTTTGTGCTTATTTAGCGGGCTACTTCGCAAAAGAAATTTCTGGAAATTAGTACTGTTCAGGAAGCACCTCATCTAATGATTAAAGTCTTGAGGGAGTTTACAAAGTTTTCTTTTGACTTTCCCCATTCTGAACTCTGTGTCTAAAAAAAATAGTTATAAACAGAAATGCACAGATAAAAATATCTATATATTCCGACAGTTTCCTTGGGTATCTGACGTCATTACAGTGACTGAATGACAATTCTGAGTTTGTGTGCAAATGCAAATGTTCAGTTTATTTAATTTTCTTTGTCTATAATGTCTATAAGAACAAAACAACCAAGCAAGAGTATATTTTTAGCCTGAATTATATGATTTTAGCCTGAAGTAGCCATGTATAAGGCATAACTTAGAAGATTACAAGACAAAGGCAGCATTGTTCAGATGCTTTTAATAATTCCAAGGTGATTATTTTTGTCTGGATTTCAATTATCAGAAAATACATTAACAGAAAGCCAAGGTGCTTTACAATATGAGGAGTTAGCTTTATAGTATAGTCCCTGCTGGTCTACACAGAGCAAGCAGTGGATTATTTCATAACCAAATTGAAAAATTATTTTAAGTAACAATCCAGACCTTTTAATTCCCTCAATATGGACAATGAGTTGGTTAGAAGTGTTGCAGAGCACCTTCACAAAGTCTGTGTAACAAAACGTCATTGGAAGAATTTCCTCCTCTAGCCATGCTGGGTGTAATACTACCTCCATTCAATTGCATATCTCACAGGTAAGAAGGGTATCTAAATATATTGATGAGGTCAGAAAAGATACATGAGGGAGAAAAGCTCACTGCAATAATAGGACAGGAAAGCATAAATGACATGCTACTGTAGTCAGCACTGAATAGAGGACTATGACAGAAATGACTACTTTAAAATATTGTTCCTGTCAATTCTTCCTGCAGATAGGAGAATGAAATTCCAAAAGAAGTGAATAAGGAAAATTTTGGGGTAACATTCAAGTTCTTTTTCCTTCTCTTAAACGTTTGTTGTCAGAAGCTAACATATTAAAACAAAAGAACTGGAATAAATTTAGCAACTTTTTCTATCAGGAGAGATAAATGAGAAAATCATCAGAAAGAAAAGAAAAATATAGGGCATAAGAGAGAAAACCATAATTTAAAAAAAAATTGATAGTTTGTTTTCCATTTATTTGAAATTAATAATGTCACTTATGCATCACCATCTCATTTTAAAGTGGTGATATCTCAGCAGAGTCATGAGCTTCTCCATCAACACATGTAAGTCAGGGATCTGCCTCAAAAGCAAAAGGAATTAACAATGATGCTGCTTGTGCAGGTATTTATTTTTGGGTTATCATTCGGTTAGGTTATCTGAAATGATAACCTTCAAAAACAAAACTCATGAAAATAGGCAGAATCAGACTTACTAATATTTTCTCTTTCGTTTGTGATTTTAGTAGTAATTAGTCCATGATGTCATACATAGCTAGTTAAGTACTTCACCATCAATCACAGTATTAGTCAATATTGGCTAAAACACAAGGTATGTGATACATCATCAGGGGACAATAAAAAGTTATTGGAAAGCATCCAAAATAAACTGGTTTTTGACACCAAACCCACATTTGAAATCAAATTAGAATCTAATTTAAAAGGAGCCCAAATTAAAAAAGCTTACTTAATTCCTTCAATTTGCAGGACTATTCCATTCCATTCCATTAGGCAGCTAATTTCTACCTGTCAGATATAGAATAAGAGTGGTCCCTCTCTGGAGGAAACTTTCTACTTGTTGTAATTATGTATAAGGAACCTGGAAAAATGCCTATACTTTGATAGTAGCCTGTTCTTAACTCATAGAGTGCATCAACCCATGGGCAAGTGCAATTGAACTGTCAGTTACAGAAGGCTAAAATGAGGTTACATATTTCATAATTAAATAACAAAATTGCTCTAACTTTTGTAGGAGGATCATTAAATGTTGCCTTTGTGAAACCCATGTATATAAATCCCTTTTGTTGATCTATTATTCTAATAAGCTTTTAGAGACAGTATGAATAGGTCTTGATTACTATTAGAAGATAAGAGCCTGGAGAATGCAAGTAATGAAGAACATCGAGGCAATAATAAAGAACATGATGTTAACAGAACTTTGCAGGCAAAATAAAAATGGTCCTCTTGTAATTCCCAGTGGATTGCACCTCCATTTATCTGATTACTACTTCCCTAAGAGCATGTAACAGAATAGGTGAGAAAATAAAACAATTTGCTGGAGGAAATGAAACACCGTATTAGTCACTTAAAACTAGTTCTTTGTGCTTGCTTAAACACAGTGTAATTTTTAAGAAAAAAAAAAGTTCATCAACATTCATGTTTCTACATAAAGATAGCCCATTTCTGGATCAGATGGAGTTTGGCTTGTCCATCTTTCAGTTCATAGCAGGCAGTATTTTATTCTTTTACAACTGTATATATTTCATTATAAAGGCAAAGGTGGGGGGGGAGGGGGAACAATTACACTGATTTATAACATTAGTTTAGTTTAAATCAAGACAAGTGTGAAGTTTGTAATTTAAAAAAAGTTCAGAGTGTTATAAACTGATTTGGAGGTGTATCAGTGAATTATGGGGAAGAAAGGATTTGGAGTGGAGGAAAGATTGGCTTTATTGTATTGTCTTATCCCTGGAGTATCTTCATTTCCTAACAAGTGAGCATTAAGCTGCCTGTAAGTCCCCTTAGGGTTCGAACACAAGCTTTGCAAAGTTTAAATAGCAAAATCTCGGTAAATCTCAGTTAAGAAAAAACTCTTTCCATATAATAGGAGCAACGGTAGTTTATATATTCCTGCAGAGTTCCTTTTATTAAATTGCATAATTATCTTGAAAATAAGCTGCTAACAGACAAGTGCACGCACCTAGAATTTCGCAGCAGACATTCAAGAATGGCATATTTGGAAAACAGCAACCTTTTATTTTACATTTTCTGCAATGCTTACAAGTAATTTTGTTAACATTTTAAAATTCGTTGCATCAGTAGGGGGTTATGAACCCACAACATCAAAGCAGCATAAATACAACCCTGTTACATATAGTTAAGGACAGAAGGGCTTTGTTAGAAATTTATGTCGGCCAGAAATAACTGTTTTGTCCTAGAGGAGAATGAATTCTAAAAGGTACACTCCAGGTTAACAGGAAAAGTGGGACTACCTATGCCACTTTTACCTGAATTCTTATGTCTCAGATATTGATAGAGATGAGTTTAAAAAGTAATACTAGCTGGGATATAAAAATAATCATTTTTCTTTTATAAAACAAATTGTATTGCTTTTGTGAATGCTGAAAGAATGCAACTAAGGCCTGGCACATTGCAATATGCAACCAGATTTTACATATAGGGATATTCTTTATTCTAAGCAAAGTCTCAACTTTTTTTTTTTTTTCTTTTTGCAGATGATCTTTTCTTAATATGAATATACATTTGTCTGCATCATGCAGGTGTGTTGAAAACATCTTAATCACCATTTTCTTCCACCAACAGACTTCTAGTAGGCAGAGAAAAAAAAAAAAAGAAAGCATATATAAAAAAGGCCTCAGTTTGCTGGACTGGAGAATATATTTTTTAAAAAGGAATTAAGATTATATTTTCTAGTCATGTAGGGATCTGGGACAGCATTCCCCAGTGTTTGCTTGGAGTCTGAAAAAGTAGTATCATGGGAAAGGTGTATCACTAGAACAACAAGAAAAAGTACTTCCTAGAGGTGGTTGAAAGTATTTCACATATAATAAAAATACAGGTTTACAGAAATCTTTATTTTAAAGGGATATTTCAATCTCCACAAAATTATTTTAGAGAGATGCCTCTAAAAATAAGAGCAGTATTTTCACATCAGATGAATATTAGTTTGAGTCTGTTTGCTTAGCTTTTGAATTTTACCAGCATCCATTGTATAAATATATTTGTTTCTCTACATTATATTTAATCTTTGTACCCTACAAAGTGTTTCTCCTATTAAAAGCATACCTTCACCTTGGTGAAAATATGGAACTTCGCTCTTATGTGGTGAAAAAATATCAGCTCTTCATTTTGCCTTGAAATAAAAACAAATTTTAACATATTAGGAGATGGAGAAAGAACTGAAAAGATAGCTGAGACTCAGCTTTCAACTCTCTTACAGATGATAGATATTAGCAATTTGGAAATCTGCTTCCACAAAGATAGCCTGAAAACTGAGGCTATCACTGTGCAAAATGACATGACATAGAGAGACGAAATAATGAAATGCAAAAGATATGAAAACTGATCCCTATATTTACATTTTCTCAGAAAGAAAAGAAATTTATACTGATTTGCTACAAGTTTAAAACAGGGATTTGTAAATACCTTTCAATTTTATATAGACTGAACTTGTGGAACCAGTGAACACTATATGTCATCTGAATAAAGGAACTTCATGAATTTCATGCAATGCACAATTTATAAGGAAATATTGCTAGTAATGATCCTTCATTTGACATATTTAAGCACAAGAAGAATGAAAAAACATGATTTAAGTTACAACAAATGCCTTAAGTAGTGGCTTTAGGAAATAGATATTGGAAAATTATAATTCAAACTTTGTTTTTCAAGTCGTCAGACAACCACTAAGTTTAGAGGATTTTCTTTCTTTTGGGCTGTGACTTTTCACGTTGTTATTTTTGTTTGTTTGGGGGTTTCTGGGTTTTATTTCCCCTTAGACTCTGGAAATAATCTACCACTAGTAGTCTATTTTCTTGTGTCTTAATAATGATCAGTGTTGGAAAGCCTGTCCAATACATAAATGATCACTGATCTATGTTCTTACCCCTCCCATTGTTTTCAAAATCTGTGTTAGCTACAAATAAGCAAAACACTGAGGATATTCCATCACTTGTCTTTTATTCATACATGTCCAAATATAAAAAATTATATGTGTTTCAGTTAGGATTACGGCAAGGAACAGCCTGTCCTCCCTCACTGATTCAGGGAGACCTCCTGACCTTATCCTCAAACTTCTTTATTATTTTGTATACTCTCGTAGATGTTACCTATCAAAAGAGGCAGTTTAGTGGCCAACTAAAAAAGACGGAGAGAGAAATAAATGATGAACTAGACTAAACACTTTGCATTATTCACCTGGGGGAAAAAAAAGGGGGAAAAGGTTTAGGTCTGTGTTTCCTGCCTTGGTCCTTCTTCTCCATTGATTAGTAAGTCACATCCAGTGATAATTCTTTGATTCTTGATTGTAGCCATAATTATGTGTACTTTCTATCTAAACACATATTTATAATACAGTATGTTTTTACTTCATGGTTCTAAATAAAAATACCTACAGATTAATTTTGATAATCACAGTTTACAATGGCCATTCATATCCTTGCTTAAAGTTGTCTCTATAAAACTTATTTTTCCCAATGCTTTATTACTCACACAAATAGTAAATTTGTTATAAATATTGGATTTCCATTTTGTGTTCCTTGACTTGTATACAGCAGTTTTTTGAATGCAAGAAATGGCTTGCCTTTTTTGTGTTGTTTGGTATAGAATAACAATTCAGTTAATCTTTCAGGCAGCTAAAATTCCTAGTGAATGATGCACTCTATTTGTCACAAAAGTTTTCCTTTCTGACAATTTTGGAAAATATTATTAGTTTAATCATCAAGAAGAAAATAATCAAATTGTGTGATGAAAATTAGGGGCCCCTGCAATTTAAAGCAAAGGTGGATAAAGGCAAATGATGAGTCAAGGAAATGAACCAACAGCTCCAAAATCTTTACATGTTTTCAGGGTCAAGTGCTTATTAATTTTCTGAATAAAGTGATTAGTTTTATTAAAAGGTATCTAGAGAAAGTCGTTTGTGAAGATAATGTATGATTGAGTTACACAATATAAAATAAAAAGCTATTGACTTTAATCTGTATTTTTGTCTGTGATCTCCTGAATAGATCTTTGGAAAGTCACATTATAAGTGTACATTAGTTTCTCTACTGTTTAAAGGATTTAACATCAAGTGGGATTAGCTTACTTTTTTAATTCTTTCAAAATTTCTAAAAGTTTCTAAGATCTAAGAGACAGAAAACTAAAATCTCCTGCATGTTTAAAGTCATCCTACAACAATGAGAGAGGAAGGATTTCTTTGAGATGAGTTGAATATTTGTGGGTAGTTAGAAGGTTTAAAAAGGAGTTTTAAATCGTAAATGCCAGATTATGTAGGTAAATGTTACCTAGATATACAGAACTGACATTAAGAAACTAACATGAGATTGTCTCCAAAATAAGTCAAATTTCAATTAAAATTGGAGTATCCCTAGACATATGTATTCCTTGTGATATTTGAGTCAGAAGCTATACAAATATTTTGCAAATTAGTCATGTTCCAGGGTCAACAGACAAATGAACAGAAATTAAATGAAACTAGATGCCTGTTTTGATTTCTATTGCAGCACTTCTGGTGAAATGGCTACACCAATATTTAGAGCACTTTAGAGAAACCTGATAATGATACAATATTTAAATATGCAAAATTTGCTCCAGAACACCTGGATGCACAATCTGACATGTTGATAAATATTTATGGCAAATTTTTCCTTTAGATCAACAAGACTATTTGCTAAACCTTAGTTAAAAAGCATAATAAATACATTGTGAATGTCATAAAAGTGTATCTCAATGTGATATTTGAAATCTTAGGTTCAGAAATGTTGTTAGACTACTAATAAGGCATTTAGGCTTCTATGGCAATCACTATGGACTGGAGATAGCACATTTATACCCACGGACATAATTGACTTTATTCCAATAGATCCTAACTTACTCTATTTTTTAAAGTAAAAGCCTTTCCTGTCTAAATAAAAATCTGCTCTCTAATGGCAGCCTCATGTGATATTTTCCTTTTTCATAGGTTAATTGACCTAGAATTTGAGGAAATCTATGTTTGGCAAATGAATCTGTGATATACGCAAACTCACTTGTTTGTAAATGTTTTAGACATTGAACTACTCTAGCATTATGCTTGCTTCTATAAAATATAGTATCTTAGCATATGTTAATGATAAGTTGATTAAGTGTGTATTTATGCAAAAGAAACTTCACAATCTTGAATGGTTTGAGAATTCATACTAGAATACAGAAAATCCTTATTAGTCCTGCAGGTGAGATTAGAGTGAATGTCTGGTTTCACTAAAAGGAATAAAGATGAAAGAAGCTGAGCTGCTGAAAAAGTCATATGTGATCTAACAAACCAAAAGAAGACCAAAAAGATGTCTTGTGCAGTGGGATATAAGATGATTTATTTATACATCTTCAAGTATAAATAATGTGAATGATGGGTTTACAAGACAGAAATAGTTGTAATATAAAGTTTACAATTTAATATATTAGAAAAAATATTTAAAATTTATTCTAAAACTGAAAAACCTAGTAACATTTTTCATATTTGAAAAGAGTTAGGGGAAATAAAAAGACCACAGCTAATAACTTCAGAGGCTATTTTTAACAGAGATACTTTAAATAGTATTTCTAAACTAGCCACAATTGTTAGGGAATGCCTAGAAGAAATCATTCTTTTATAGTGGTTATATAAATCTATGTAGGAGTTAGTTTTGAAAGCACCAGCAAAATGCCAGAAGCTTTCACTTCTTCTAGACTTGTCAGGAGTATAGCAGTATTTCCAATATTTTTGCCATGATGGGGAGTACCCAGTATTCTTCACCCAGAAAAGCCTGCTATGAGGAATAGTCTGGAAAAAAAAAACACTTGCTGTTGTATGTAATGCCGAGAAAGACTTGTTTCATGACAGTAGCGTGCCATGTTCTGAATCGAAGTGTCAAGTACAGTTTTGCATTTTAATGTTTATGTAAATATTCCTCTAAGCTAACAAGTAAACATTCAAAATGAATTGCTTTATTTATCTGCTAACAAATATATGATGGTCTTGGAACCTCTTCTTGCTAAAAAGTGCCATGCTATTCATAGGCAGCTTTCATTTCAGGAAACCATGACAAGGCCATGATACAATTTTTTTTTTTTTTCTAAAATTCAGAGTCTTGACTTTACTCTTCACCTGGCCTATATACTTCAGGATTGTGAATCTCACTAGGGAATGATAGCTGCAGCCTGGGCTATCACTAGTCC
This sequence comes from Anabacerthia variegaticeps, assembly GCA_035583185.1. Lineage (NCBI taxonomy): Eukaryota > Metazoa > Chordata > Aves > Passeriformes > Furnariidae > Anabacerthia > Anabacerthia variegaticeps. Next base: position 106,296,352 of record JAWWEW010000078.1, read on the forward strand.
TGACCTCTCTAATCTTCAACAGTGTTGATAAAAAAGAGATCCAGTAACTCTTCCCTTCTGGTCAGGCTTTCTGTCTCTTGGATTAAGAAAATATACTAGACGCACTCCAAGAATCTCCTGGACTGTTTACAGATTACTCTGCTTTTCCAGAAGAGATTAGGGTGAATGAAGTCCCCTAGCAGTATCAGAGCTTGCAAGCATGGTGGTTCCAACTCCTTTTTGTAACCCATATTACACATACTGGAATAGACACTTTAGTTGGTCTATCAACCATGTCAAAGTTTTAGAGGAACTTTTAGGAAAGTCATAATTCCTTTGAGATATTTCAGAGGTGTTTCTCTGTTGGTTTCTAATGTAACAGCAACTCCTGACTTTTCTGTTACTCAAAATTCCATTCCCTTTCCTCCTTAGATTTACTTTAAAGCTCTCCTTATAAGTCTGTCCAGCTTTGTGGCAGAGATCTCTTGCTCTACTTTATCATGTGAATCCCATCAGTTCCCAGCAGATCTGACTTCTCAAAAGTCAATCCGCAATCATAGAAATCAAACCCATTGAGCGTGGCACCAGCCATACAGCCAAGCATTCACCTCTTCAATTTGTCTCCTACTTCCTGAAGTCCCTTTCTCTGACTGGGTAGGTAGAGGAGGACACCTTCTGCTCCAGCCCTAAGGCAGGGTTGTTGTTCAGCCTGGGACAGTGCCTAATATCATGCATAAATCTCCTGCTCAAATTCCTGGATATTATGTTTCCTATCAAGCTCCTCTTGTTGCTTGATTTAGGTAAATTTTGATGGCTCTAATGCATTTACTGTATTCTAATGAAATAGTCTTTGTAGAATATGATGTAGCTCTACCTTTATTAATAAGAATTAATAAAAGACCTTTCATAAGTAAACTCTCAATAACTATTGCTAAAATCTTTCATTAAAAATACTCTTTTTTTATTATACAAATTCAAAACAGGTTGATACAACCTTGTAATATAGATCCCAGGTGACTAGCACAGGTCTGAAATCTGAATTGCAATAATTTTTATTGTTCTAGTAAGTTGGTCCCAGGAGTCATTGGCAATGTCACACTTCTTCATTTTGTCGCTTTCCCACTATTTAACTTTGTCTTGTGTTTTCTGGAAACAAATTGAACTAGATGGTTTTAGAAGTGAACATGTCTATAAGATGCTGGAACAAAGAAGATGCTCCAGGATGGGACCCTGGAGAGCTGACTTACCCATCACTTTCGAGTAGCTAATAGAAAACTGTTGACCACAAAAAAAAAAAAAAAAAGGTGGAAAACAAAAAAAAAAAAAAGGTGAAAAAAAATTACAAACCTGTCTATGAAATATGTTTTCTATTTTTTTGGCAAGATTTAATACCTCACCTCCTGGGTGATAACATACATATTTTACCAGGCTAGGTACTCTAGAGTTTTTTTGTGCATAAGTTGAATTTTAATAGCTCCCACAGGGAGACATTTTGGAAATTGTCACACCATGTTTGATCGCTATCTCCACCTAGGTTTGACACTATGAGAGGTAAGAGACATACCTGCTGCTTTAAAGGAAGATGAATCCTTCCCATTCTATTACACACTATCATGAATAATTATTGTCAGACTGGTTTGCATAGGAGCTATTCTCTATAGCAAGAAGGAGAATTTACACTTTAAATTGTAAGGTTAGATTCTTTTTTATCAGGAGTATTTTTTGCTAAGGCATAAGCTAATAGTCATAAACCAGCTAATTCGGTTTAAAAAAATCAAGTCTTTTTTTTTTTTTTTCTTTTATGTCCATTTATGGTTGTGAATCATAATTTAAAAAGATTGCGTAGGGAAATACATACATATCTAGGTCAACAAACAGAAGTAATTTTTTATTAATGAAAACAAAAGAAAAAGAGCAGTTTATTTCTCTTTATTGTCCTTTCAAGTTCTCTAGCTTTAAATTGCAGGAAAGGAGAGTTCCTTTTTGTTTTTCTTTAATACAAGAGATTTATACTATCCCATAAAATTTGTGCTGCAAGGCATAACAGCCCTAACAGAACTGAGAGTTTTAGGAAGGTCATAGAATGAGTCTAATTTTTTTCTCCAGTTAGACCCAAAGTAATTAGACTTTAAAAGGTGGAGGAACATATTAACAAGAACAGGATTTTCTTACTCATGCCTCAGATGCAGCTGGGAATGGAGACACTTTTCTCATGTGACTGTTGTCTATCCCGATATTCACCTCTGCATTCATCAATAATTTGCATCAGTAAAGTAAAAAGCACTTTCTTGTAAGAAGTACACCAAAAAAACTTTAAAAAAAAAAAAAAAGTAGTGCTAAAAAAGCAGGAAGGAAAATGTCTGTTCAACATAATTAAAATTCTTACAGGTAAGCCATAAGTTGATTTTAGAAGTCTAGCAGGATGAAAGCTTTTCTTTTTTGGTCCTCAAATAAAGCTACTTAACTTACTTAAGTATAATTATTAATTGCAACATTGAAAATTCAAAAATGTGGGTAATTTAAACATCACAACTGGGGGAAAAACAAAAAACTAGAGAGGTCTCTACAGAGTTCTGTGCAGCGGTGAAAGAGCTCTGAGACCATCTGTCCTATAGGACTGTCAAAAGGGAAAAGCAACTTCTATGCAAATCATAACCAAAGAGTGAATTTATCTAGGAGTTTGTTCTAAACAACGTGAAACATTGTGCCCCAGTTGCCTTAATTACGCTGCTGCATCTGAACACTAACTTCCCTGCATGTTGCAGAGCTCCTGTGGAGTTCTTCTGTGGCTCCTCTGCTTAGAAGTTTAGCAGCTCTAAAGGATCCTGGCATTTCCTCTGCTATGTCGCTAATGGCTGCCCTGGCTTCCATTGGCACCAGCGGCAGGTTGGGTGACTGCTGTCAGAGCCCTGATGCAGCTGGAATTTAAAACGAGAGCTTTTATGAAATGAGCCTGACTGCCCCGCCCTACCAAGGGTCACTCAACATCCTTGTTGCATCAGTCAGGTGAAAGCAAAGGTTAAGCATAGGGTTTTGTCTGTAATATTCCCTAACTCTCTGAAGATGGAATTTCCTCATAGGGAACATTTTATCTGTGTGGAGCCTGATATGTTTTGGAGGGCTGGCATTCCTGCTTATACAAACCTCTTTTTCTCTCTCATTTTTGTGTGTTGTATTTATAAAGACTTCGGTACAGAAATAAGCGAGCAAGAGGGATATAAAGACTTCAGTAAAAAAATATGCGAGCAAGGAGGATACATATCATGTGGGTGGGACAGAGAAAACACCTTGTAGGCAATCCAGGTATCACATGCCTGTATTTGCATGCTAGGTAGGTAAGAGACACATCTGAGAGAACAGAACAAAGAAATTATTGTTTCTTCGGCTTCTACTAGCATGCTTCAGAATTTCAAATCAAGACAATTTTTTGGTTTAGTATGATTTTTAAACAAAGTTGGGCCAAGTTATTCCAGAGTTTATGGGAGGAAGATAATTGTCCCACTGGACTGATTAGAGAAATTTTAAGAACAGCAGCTACCTAATGGCTTAAGGTCAAGCTGTCTTCAACCCCCACTGTAACGAATTATTTTGAAGGCATTTCTGTTGAGTGCCAAAAGTTGAGTATCCAGCACGAGGAATAAGTGAGATTTGGGAGAAGTGAAATTCTGTGCCAGACTCCAGGAAGACTGCCCTTCGGGCTCCGAGGAATTGTCAAAGGGCTTGACACTTTTCTCTCAACCTAGAGACATCATCAGAAATGGAAGAAAAAGTGAAGAAACTGACTTCTTTGGCGATGTCCTTATTGTCTGCATAGCCTTTTTTTTGATATGTCACTGATCAACAGATGATTATAAAATATAAAATAGACACCATGACTTTTATCACTCTTTGTATGTCTTTTGAGAGTGTTTTCTCTAACACCTTTAACTGTCACAAAAAATATCATGTGGATGCTAATTACTTGCAACGAAAATTTCAAAAATTTGAACTCTGACCACTGAAAACTCTGACCACAGTAAAGTGAAAGGATCACCTATTTTAAGTGTAATAAACAAAGTACCACTCTCCATGCTGTAAGTTTGTTGTCTGGTGAGCCATCACTTAGGAGGTTCAAAATGTCTGACAGATTAAGTTTATAGAAGTTGCATTAAAGCAATTAGATTATATAGGATTTTTTAGCACATGAGTTTCCTGACAAATGGTCTTATAACAGGAATTGGTCACTTTATCTCCTTTTCTGTCAAGTATTCACCTTCAGTGAAAGCTTTCATGCATTTTAATTTGTCTTAAATTTATGCATAACTAGATTAGCAGCACCTACCAATCATTTGTTTTCCTTTTCTGCTTTCAGCCATCTCTTCTTTTTATACCACCTGCTGTATTTGCCTTCTGCTCAGAGTATGCTGATGAGAGTTACTAATAACGCAGATTAAATTTACTTACTATGACAGGCAAAACACTGAGTAAAAGCAAAATAATAGAATCCCACATTCTTTTTCTCTGTTTAAGAAGTGGCTTAAAAGGCCAAAACAGAACTACAAGAGCATTAATTCATTAACAAACCAGATGTCTTATTGGACTTAAATGTAGACAGTGGGGAAAGTTGATTATGGTGGTAGAATACTGCAAGGTTTTTAACAAATTATATATATAATACCTATATATATAGATATGTTTGTATATGAAGAGCAAGATATAACTACAGGTCAATTTTGATTTCTTGGAGTTCATTAGCGTTTTCTACTAATCAAAATATAAATATTCTTATGAAATGGAAATTAGCTTAATTCAGATCTCATATTAGGCTATTTTTGCTATTTATTTCTCATTTCTAAATTATCTGTCATTACTTCTTGATTTTAAAAAAGCTAAAAGAAAACTATTTACAGCCTTTCAGGTATGGTGATCAAGCCCACACAGAACCTGTGTTTATTAGGTATCTACGACGTGGTTAGATGATGGCAGAAATGGTGAGTGTATTAAAAGACTGCTGTTTGTACCAATGCATCATTGACCTACAGTATCCTCTACACCACAGACTGGCAAAAGTCCTGTGTGAATTGCAGCCTTTTCCATGTATTTAACTTGGAAGATGCATGAATTACAGTGATGATACAGAAAAGCTCATAGTGCTTCATGCTGCACTGTAATAGGATTGTTCCATAATTGGCATTGTTCATTGGAAAAGATTGGGATGTTGTTTTTTATATCTAAATCCAGGTCAAGACAGAATAAACATGTTAGACATAATTTAGCCCCCAGATACAAATGTAAGGACCCTTGTAAAAGGAAATAGGAATCATTTAGAGTATCAGAGAAAACGAAAAATGACCTTCAAAAAATATGAATTTTTGTAGAGACATAAATAGTAACTTATAGAATATGTATATACTAGTGAATCATAGGTAGTCAACTTTGCAGAATTCCAAATTAGCTGGAAATTCACTGAGTGATGTATTTTTAAAAAAGAAAAAAACTTGTGCTAATATAAAATTGAAGCTGTTTAAAGATGTTATTTTTCTTTCCAGCTGGGGCTTCCTCCAAAGGCTTTCATTAGACCTACAGATTGCAATGCATAATGTTCTTTTATAACAAGGAGAAGATTTTTTTTTTACAATGCCTACATTAGACACCTAAATTGGGATCCTCAGTTAATTGGCTAGACTCATTATATATCCAGAGAAAAAAAGTGAGCATCTCCAAAGGGCACCTCAGACTATCTCAATTAGGAGGCATCTACCTCCATTTATTATACAGAGAGTCTAGGATTTTAGTTTTATGGATCAGTTTTCTTTACCGTGCAGAGACTGTGAATATTACTTTGAATAACTAGAGTTTTTCAGGAGGCAGGTTCCCAGGAAACTTGTTATTTGTCACCTGCTGCAAATAAAGGTCCAGGTTTCTCTCCAGCTGTCATTAACACAGAGACCTCAGCCAACACCAAGTAGGTCATTTAATGCATGATGTAGCATTGGTGAACAAAAAATAAAATCATCCAGACTTGGATGTTAGCAAAATAGGGTTTTGCTGGTTTTAACTGAGGACAATAGTACAATGCACAGAGGCATTGTCAGTAGAGAACATGGAAGGGTGGCAGGGGAAAGGAAGCCAGCTGCAGTGAGAGGGACTACAGTAGAGTCAGGCCAAAGTAAAGTAAAGCAGCAGCAATGAGTAAGTGTTTTGGTAACTGCTGTGGAGCTTTCAGTTTGTGGAGGAGTACTAGGAGCATCTGCTGCAGCAGGCTACAGTAAGTGAGTGGGTTTGGGATCTCAAAAGCTGGCACACAACAGAAGAAATAAGCAAAGCATTGGGAAAGAGCATTCACAGTAGAATTCTGACATCCATCAATAATTGAAACGATTGGTGTTAGGCAGTAGTGGGTGTTAAAATGTTAGAAAATTCTGATTTAAAAGAAATGGCAAAATGATCAGAGTTTTATCTGGACCAATGTAGTAATATAGTAAGACTGAGTAACTGTGGTCAGGTATATAATCCTATTTTAGAAAGTCATAATTATGTACCTTGTAAGGTACTGTGAGTATATGAAGTATTCAGTCTGAAGAATACATGTACAATAGAAAGATAGAAAAAGAAAACATCGAAAAGGAATTAATACATATGACAAAACATTTTAGGGAATACTGGGCCAGATCTGAAAAAAAAAATAAAAAGAGGCATCAGGAATGTTAAAGGAAGTGCTGAATCTGACATATTTAGTGATGACATATGTCAAAATTGTCAGAAGAGTTTTCAGAGATAACAGAGGTGGGAGTGACAGAGATGTAGGGTAGAAATTGGGAAACAAAAGCACAAAGGAGAAAAACAAATGTACCTCCTGACACAAACAGATCTGTGAATCTAGGCCTGAGCAATCAAGATAGCATAGCATTACTTTATATTTTGCTGATTAAAAACTCATTTTTGCTTGATATCAGATGCCAAAACTTTCTGTTGCAGTACCTTGGATTATACAGATAGGTCATCGTGGTGTGCAGCATTTTGCTATGGAATGAATACAGGTAAAAATGGCAAGAAACCTGAGAGTCCTTCATGTCAGAATGAACTGGTATTAAATTGATGTATTCTCATATGCTTATATATGCATATTCTATATGCATTCAAAAGAATTTTTGCCTTCTCAATACCTAAGGTGATTATATATTGAGAGGTGATGTTAAGCAAAACTGTGTTTTAAACCTTTATTGCATACACTGAAAATCACAATAGAAATTTGGCACAGGATAAAACTGGGAGTCCAAGGCTTCTGAATTTAACATTTGAGATATTCTGTAAGTTTGTATGCATCATGCAGTTGCATGTTAATAATTCTAATATGTAAAAGTGCATCACCTCCTCTGTCACTGAGTTTTGTTTCCTTGTAAAAATACACTTGTCACTTTACCTAGCTTTGGTCATAGCTACTGTGTGTAGAGCTTCTCTAAAATTTATTGCTTTTTTGTAAATCATTTTGTGTCTATGACTTTATATCTAACTTACTTCCTTTCAAAGCTGGAGCCAGACATTTCAGAGACTCTCATTTTTCCCCTAACTAGTTTGAGTATTAACAACTTTTTTTGTGATAATGATTTCATACTATGTGACATTTCCAAAGAATTTTGTTAAACATGCAGTAGATGAGGACCTGTGCTCAATGGGTCATGTTTTGCCACCCTAAGTCTTCAAAGTCTTTTAAAGCTTTGCAGATGAAAGCAATATTATAAAACTCTTTGTTTTAATTTAAAATGGATTCATGTCCAGGGAACTAAATACAGTCTTTAAAAAGCCAAGACTTCAATTTGGACTTTGGTTACCTGGGGTCAGAGAAAGAGATGAAAATTAGACAAAGAAAAAAGATAGATATGTTACTATAGCACTATTATTATTAACATTTTTGAAAGGACGTCCAAACATGAAGGAAATCAGAGAAAAAAATGTGCAACACAGCTAGCTTTTATCTTTTATTTGCTAGGAGAAACAGCTCCAGAAAGAATTTGGAAAGATTTAGGCACAATAATATTATGCTATTAATAAAAAATGCAACAGTAAGATGAAGGAAAAATCAAGGGACAAAGAAAGGAACATGAAAAAAAGAAGAAACAAAGGAGACAGAAAATGAAGCAAAGAAAAATAATCCATTGCAAAATTTGATTCCAGTCCTTTTATTTTTCCCCATCCATCTTCCTTTGTTCTTTCTTTGTGATATTTTGAGATATGAAGACTGAGGTCCTCCTTCTGAACATTGAATAGCATTCTGTGATTGACATGTCATCTGACAAATGCTTTACAAAAAATTGAGCTATATATCATGTATAAATTGTTCTGCAGTTGGCTTCATAAAATTGCTATGTTTCAGTTAAAAGTCTTCTAGAAGCTACATGTAATGGTAACATCAAACCACAGATAAGAACAGAAATGTTTTTATTTCAGACTGTTGGATTCATCTTTCATAATTCTATCAACAAATCATTCACAGTTTTGTTGTAATAGATGCTGGTGTCATTTTTATTTTACTTAATACCTTTCTTAGTCCCAGGGAAGAATATGAGACAATATCAATTCTAAACAGAACCAGTTCTATCTCCAGTATTAACTGCACTGAGTTGGCAGTACTTTTCCATTGCTAAAAAAAAAAAAACCACCCAACCAACCAACAACAAAAATTAGGAAAAAAAATAAAAACAAACAAAAACCCCACAGACAAACAAACAAAAACCAACAACAACAAGGTAAAGCCCTCACTTACTGACACTGGTGTCAAGAATTTAGACTTTTAAAACACGTATCAGATTCACTATTCTCAATAAACCAACAATTCCGTCTTATACACTTCTGTGTTATTTTTAAGAAAGTCATGGAATCATAGAATCAAAGAATTGCTTAGGTTGGAAAAGACCTTTAAGGTCACTGAGTCCAACCATTAGACAGCACTGCCAAGTCCACTACTACACCATGTCTCCAAGTGTCCCATCTACACATCTCTTAAATACCTCCAGAGATGATGCCTCATTGCCCTGAGCAGGCTGTTCCAAAGCTTGAAAAATGTTTCAGTGAAGAAATATTTTTTAATATCCAACCTAAATCTCCCCTGTTGCAACATGAGGATGTTTCTTCCCATCACTTGTTACCTGGGAAAAGAGACAAGAAAAGCCTATTTTGCATTATATTGACCAGCTCAGTATCACAAATGCAGAAATTCACATTTTCATTTACTCCACTCTTGTTTGCACTGTAGATGTTTCACACCATATATATCCATTGGCCACTTTCAAATTGATAAAGAGAGGAAATATAAAGCTGGAATTACAAATTGTTCAGAATTTCTCCCTAATTGAAACCACATTGAAAATCTATGATAACTTTCAATTTTAACAGATGTACAGATAGTAAAAGGATGCTCTAAAGCTGCTCAGAGATCCTGTGGTCTCTGAAACACTTGGGAAAAAATAACTGGCTCAAAATAAGAAAGATCACTGACGTAATTAATATGAGGTCATATAATCACAGAATATGCTGAGTTTGAAGGGACTCACAAAGATCATCAAGTCCAGCTCTTAGCCCTGCACAGGACCATCCCCAAGAGTCAAAACACATGCCTGAAGTTGCAGCCGAAAAATATAACCCTTCCTAAACTAGAGTATCAGAACAGAGGATTTTTTTTTTCTTTTCTGAAGTATTTTAACATTTTTTTTCCTATTTAAAGTAAACTTTTTTGGAACGCATATGTGATAACTCGAAGTGTCTTAGTTATGGTGGTATCTGAAACTTGAGGTTAAAAAGGGGAATATTAAATCTGGAAAACAGGGGAAATGTTAGCTTAAATAGTTCAAAGCAAGCTGGGGTCACACAATGCTTATTTTTTCTTTCTTCTTGAAGTAAAAATACTATATATTAATTTCTGAGTATGACAATTTAAACATTTTTGAAAAATCATATTATTTGGAAAAAGAATAAAGAGTTTTGCAGATCTTTCTCTTTTTGCCTTTTTTGCTTTTGAATACAGAATTCCCTATCTGAAAGTGGCCAACACTGAATGCATCTAGAACTAAAAATAGTAAAACTGCCCGAATGCCACCAGGATAAACAGAAGCAAAAGACATCATTATTGCCCAACTACAGTGTTACATACACAGGCATCAGTTGTCTTACATCTTACTCTCCATTAAATGGAATTCTGTGGGATGTGAAAATATTTAGCATCATACAAATCTTTGAACTGCACTAACTTTTGCAAAATTATGTTAATATAGGCAGACACTAGCAACAATTCTAAAGTATTCTGATTGTTTCCTATTATACTTAAGATTTTCTTTAAAAAATTTTTAAATAGGTATTTTATTTATGTTAGTGGTGGAGTGGAGAGTTCTGACTGTTTTTTGGTATGTCCTTTAAAGAAGTTTCCTTTATGCTAGGAAGTAAGCAATGTCCATACAACAACTTGTAACCCTTGTAATATTATTAGCCTGATACCAAGATTAAACTTTGGAAGAATCTAAATGTCTCTGAAAATTGCCACCTAAAGTTATAGAATGATAGAATATGCTGAGTTGGAATGGACTCATCAGGATCATCCACTCCAACTCCTGGGCCTGGATCAGGACACCCCAAGAATCACACCATGAGCCTGAGAGCATTGTCCAAGTGCTTTGTGAACTTCAGCAGGCTTGGTGCTGTGAAGTCAGATGTGAATGTTGCAACCAATTGCATTTTCTGTAAATTTGAGCCTTAACTTTACATACGAACTCTATCACATTTCAGGTTGTCCAAAATATGCATTCAGATTTGCTAGTCCCATCGTTTCTTCTCCGATGTACTCTTGCAGAAGAATAGGTGACCATATTGAAGTGCTGCAATCTAACTTTTGCAGTCTGAGTGCCCCATTGTGGGTAACAATGACATTTTAGAAGGGTGTTCTTTTTGCTCTTCAGAATCCTTTTGATTAGGCTGAAATTGCTAGTGCATAATTTAGCTCTGGTGAATGGTAAAGAGTCCTTTGAAAGTGAAAGAGAAAAACACTGATTTTCACAGAAGTGCATTAAGGATTTAAGCATACATATCCAGAATCTGATTTTGAAATGTATTAAGTGCTTTCTTCTTTTGTTGAGCATACTCAGCTTCTAGTAAAATTCTGCTGAGTTTGCAGATTGTAGCAGAATAAGGTGATTTTTGACAGGTTTTCCTTTAAGGTCTGGCAAATATAAATAGCATAGGTTCATAAACAAAGTTATAATTCTTTTGATTCTGCAGGTTTCTAAAATGAATAATGCTGCAAAATCTTTGCAGATTACCAAGATTAAATAAAAATGTGATTTATTAGGAACTTCCCACAAAGAATGTAAATGCAGAACTCTGCACTCCATATTTCTAGATATTTTCTGAAAGTATGACAGTTAAGTACTCGCACAGGAAAGAGACAGAGAAAAGGATGTTATTTCCTTCTACAAGTCTCTGAGAGCTGCCTCTGAAATTGTGGCTCAGCACAAACACAGAATGAGGACATAAAGACCTGTACCTTAAAATTTTAATAAATGTGTGATTCATTTGATTACTGATGATAGATTGGCCTTGATTTCCTGTTCTAATTTGTATGAATTTGTATAAAGGGGAACAGCCTTTTGTTCCAGGGATCAAAATTCACTGACTGTTGCTGCTTTTAAAGAGCTGTTGAAGCTGTCAGCTGCAATTGGCAAAGGAGAAAATAAATAATGAGTCCTTGAATTGGGTATGATTCACTGCTATGGGATACTTGAAATGCTACAGAGTATACATCCCAATAGTAAAGCCTTAAATAGGTCTTTGCAATGTTGCCTGCATTCTTAAACTTCAGTTTTTACAGTACCATTTTGAAGTGTTACAAGGCCAAATGATTGCTCTTTACAAACAGGGGCTTTCACTAACATCTGTGTTACACCTACATTAATCGGTTATGTGACAAGAATCATAGAATCATAGAAGGACTTGGGTTGGAAAGGACCTTATAGGTCATCTATGTTCAATCCAGCTGCCATGGGCAGGGACATCTTTCACTAAACCATGTTGCTCAGCAAACTACATCATTATGATGTGGTGTGATATGTGATCAGAGGCCAAATGCTGTGATGCATTTACAATTCTCACATCAGGTGATGCTGACACTTGGAGAATACATGTGCATACTCCCAAAATCAAAGTCTAAGCCACAGGGACTGAGATTCATAGTATGATATGTGCCCCTGTGTATATCAGTTTATGACATCCTTGATTACTGTATTTACACTTCAGTTTACTTGGGTGTTCAGAAATACAGAAAATAAAGGGTTCTACTACAAAAGTACAATACAGAGGCCACCTAAAAATGTTTTAACTGAAGAAGAAGAATAAGAGAACCTTTGGAAGAACTAGTCTTATTTATAAGCTTTCATGTGACAGTGGCAGGCATATTTTCATAGATATTTTATTTCTTAGTTAAGTATAGTTTTGATTGCTCTGTGGAACAAAAAGCTGCTGATTAAAATACTCATTGAAAAATATGTGAAATAATGGGGGGAAAAAAAGCAGGTTATCTATCATTATTTGTGTAGTTATAGCAAGGCACAAACTCTGTGATTTGCAGCACAAAAACTTTTTTGACAATTATCCTATTTATCTTTTTGAAAAGAGCAAAAACAGTAGAGTAGAAGATTTAGAGCATAGGTCTTAAAAACGCTTTTAGAAGCTTACGTGGCAAAAAAAATAAAGAATATCTTTTAAAGTTATTAAAAACTTTGCATAGCTAGAAGCTTCTTTCCAAATTTTTTTAAAAGACATTCAGAATTTCTGCCCAGCAAGCCTTGAAGGCTCAGAATTTAATTTAAAATACTAAAGTTTTATTTTCTCGAGCTCAGAGTCTCCTTAAAGCCGAAGTAATTCATAGGACAATAAAATTCCCTTGTATATGACGTGACATAATTACTTTTAAGAAAACTCAAAATGATGCCATGAACTGTACGAAGTCTTCTGGCCTTCATCAACTCTTGCAGTAATTATCTGTCTCAGAAAAAGGCTTTTGGAGACATGAATTGACTGTAAATCACTACAAACATTCTTGGCATACTTTTTAATTAGCTGATTTGTAGCACTTATTAAAAGATAGCTTTTCCTTTTGGTTCCTGTCTGCCTGAAATAAGTTTTATTACGCATAGACTTCTTGACACCTAGTAAGAGATGTTTTCAATCACTTTTATGTAAAATGATTGGTCTTTAATATAACAGTTTAATCCATAGTCTCTATTGTGCCTAATAAAAACTCAGAAAATGAAAACCCAAGCCACAAAGCCCAAAACCAGATTTCAGAATGTCACTACATCTTTTGTACACAACCTTTTTTGATTCTGGATTACACTGTGTGTCCTAGAGGTTGAAATCTCTTTTGTCAACATGTCAGTGAATATAAGCTTGAGTTTATTAAAAATCCTCCTTCTTAGTACTGACATTACCAGCTACCATTAACTTTGCTGCTAAAATGGTGTTTATTTAGGTTAAATCCAGAGTAAATGTGACATTAATAAAATCTGCACTGTAATATTCTGAATCTTTTAAGTCTATTGTTTGTGAAGCAAAACTATCATTCGGACGTAGCTAGGATGTATGCTTCATGCCAGAGATCTTTTATGATGATACATCAAAGAAGTGGCCTGATAAATCTGATTCTTAGATAATAGCTGCAGAAATCTTGCCAAAGTCTTGGGTCTTGGGTTATTTGGTGTACCTTTACTAGATAATGATGTGATATAGAATTTAAAACTACCCAATAGGTGATGTAATTTGGACTCTTTTTGTTTATCAAATGAAAATTGAATTTATAGTAGGAAATAGTAACTTTTTATTAATAATAATTTAACCAGCTGGTTTTTATATAGGAAGAATGATTTTAACGTTTTGAGATAAAAAGTATTTAATGTACCCCTTGAACTACATTAATAAAGCTTTACTGGAGACAAGAACATCTGTGAATAAGTGTACCACAAAGAAAAAGAGTTTGTTACAAAGTTTGTAACTAGCATTATATGGTATTTTTCATATTAATAGTAAATCCATGGTAATGTAGCAGTCACTGGGGAGAGCTTCAGAAACATTAATGCTAGAAAATGTAAAGTAAATTTAGAGGTTGATTTTATTTGAGAGTTTTTATTTAATTTCTTTAGGATTCCACTTTCCTAATACTTTGTAGGAAGAAAATAGAAGATGATTAGGAAACTTAGAATGTTTTTGTCTTATCCTCCTGTGACTAAATTCGATATCTGTAGCAATCACTGATGCATTGTTCAGAAACACAAAGACCGATTACAGACTATAAAAATGATGGTGTGGATTAAGGTATTCTCTCCAGGAGAGAAACAGTACATTCCTGTTTCTCTTCAAAGGTTAGTGGCTCAGCTGAGTTAATGTAGGCTTGCATTATGATATGAGAAACTCTTTCTTAATGACACTGTTTTGCTCTTTCTGTATAAATTTCATTGCTGCAGTGGCTCATATACACCTATCAAACATAGAATTTATGTCACTGACATGCATGGGATGTGATGGGAAACAACTGCAAACTCACAAAGACATTCCCCTTCTAGTTCTTTGCAAACAAATGTGCGTGCTGCTACATACATTTTACTTCTCTGCATATTTTAGAATAGAAAGTAGAGCTTGGACTCTAACTGAATTACTTTGGTGCTATTTACAAATTCGTGTTTCTTTCTTCATATCCTGTCCTCAGTCCAATATTCTGTGAACACCAAGTGGCAAAGTTTCAACCAGAGGAATAACAGAGCCATCCTCCTGAGATATTTTTCCAGCCATACATTAATATAAAAATATTACTTCTATTCTCATGTAAAAGAAAATACAAGCAGACATTCTCTGAAGGGATACAGAGCCATGGATAAAGATATCTCTTAGTGATTCAGAATTAATATTCAAAGCTCCAGAGAATCTGAGATACCAGGGGAAGCCTTTGCACTTGTACCTAAGGCAATAAATATCCTTCTCACTCTGTTCAACTGTAAGCTGTGGCTGTTGTTACATGATGAGCTCAGGCATCCAGCCCTGGAGTGTAAATTCTGTTCCGAGAAGAGGCTCTTCAGGACCACCACCAGCATGCCCAATTGCCATCTGATGATGTCATGTCTGTTGTAGATTCTGTACATTCTATTATCTTTCTCTTTTGTTTCCTAATTATACCAGATACTCAGTCTAGTCAGAAATGTAGAACTGTTCAGGCATTGCATTGATGAGAATTGCACAAAGCATATTTTCTTCCATTTAAATAGGATGGAGTAGAATATTAATTTCAGCAACTTTTCCATGGCCTTAAACACTAAATTTATTTTATTATTAGAAATCAGGAAAGAAAGACAGATAATTAAATTTCTCCCAGCTTCAGTCTCCATCAAAGATACATTAAAAATAAAGCTACAAAGAGATATATAACAGAACTTTTTAAAGAGAGAAAACTAGTTAAACAAAATGGATAAATACTTCCAACTTTTCCTAACAGATAAAGCACGCACAGAATACTTTGAATTAATTCAAGAGTGTTTTACATAAAAAATGAAACATAATATGAAGATCTAAGAATATGTTACTGTGCTTATCTATGTAAATTGCTTAACATCTTTTCTCTCTTGTACAAGAATTAAAAAATTAGAAATTGTGATTTCACTGTACTTTTTTTCTGTCAGATGCATTCTTTTTGTGTCTTTTATTTATACTTTCCTGACCTACAAAGACTGGCAAATGCATCCAGCAGCCACAGCCCAGTTGCTTTGCCACTCCATTAAGCTATAGAGAACCTGGCCATGCAGCAGTCACTCATCCAAGTGAATCATCATTGTAATTACGTATGTTGCAATTTTTATTAGTTGATCACAGCAAAATGCAAATTCAGAGGAACTCTTTTATGGAACTAGTTTTTTTTCCAGTTTTGGACCCTTTGAAGCAGAGGTGTCATACAGTTTCATGGCATTTATATCTCTTCTTCCTACCATTAGAAAACAACCTCATCAATTTAGATCATGTTTTAATCATAGTCATGCAGATACTCAAGGCTATGTGCAATTGGCTGCACTCCCTGCACCTGAGGGGATATGGCTGAAGGACCTGCTGGAGCACAGAGACTGTCACATCTCATTGTTCCAATGTGATTGACTGATGCAGTACCACATAATGCTTTAATGAAAAGCTTTCAAAAAACACTCCTTTCCTTAAACAAAAACATTAATTTTTTTATAAAGATTATTTTAAGCTTTCTTTTCTTTTTTTGTCTTAAGGAAAGGGGAAAAAAAAACCCAGATAAAGTGGCATGCACTCTGCATAAGGTTTTTGATGTTAGGAAATAACCAAGCATTAAAAGTGTCCATAATTTGCAGTAATGACACTATCTGCTGCTCAACTCGATAAATTATCCCAAACAAAAATGAAGGCTCTTATTCAGATCCTTGATACATTTTTCCGTGTGCCTAACTGTTAGATTTGAAGAGGCTGAAGAGAAGTTATGATTAGTGGTCAATACAAGCAGTACTGCTGATTTCTGAAATACTTGACGTGATTGTATTATTCTGTGATTCTCTCTAGTTTTGCTGAGACAGTAACACACACTGTATACAAGCTTAGGCTTTTTGACCAGTCTACTAATTCTACCTAAATCTTTCCTTTAATATGATTTGCTTTAGGACTAAAAAATATCAATACGTTTTCATTATTTAGGGTGTTTAACAGGAATCAGTTTCTGGGGTGGGGAGAGGATTTTAAAAAGTGTATGAACATGTCTTATAGATGTGTATTTTACTTCTTAGCTTGGATTTAGTCTCCTCTTGTCTAACTTCACGCAAAGATTTTAGTGCATGCCAAGACTGGGGGGAAAAATCCCAAAGTTTTCAGTGAAGGAAATTCTCAAGACCCATTTTTTTTTACTTTATACCTGTTTCAGATATTATTCTACTCTCATGCTGTATCAAAATAAAAAACTCTAAAGTAAATAAGGAAGCTAGAGTGATGCATATTTTAAAATTACG
Organism: Anabacerthia variegaticeps; assembly: GCA_035583185.1. Lineage (NCBI taxonomy): Eukaryota > Metazoa > Chordata > Aves > Passeriformes > Furnariidae > Anabacerthia > Anabacerthia variegaticeps. The sequence continues at coordinate 106,313,349 of JAWWEW010000078.1, forward strand.
GGTATAATTTGTAATAGCGGTCAAAAGAAATTTGTTCTTTGAAGAATAACCTAAATTCCAAAATGCTCAGTTGCAGCCATTCTGATAAACAGTTCTTTTGGTTTAATACTTATTTTGATAAGATAAGAGATGGACAAAGCATCAAAGTGGAAGATTAAACTAAATGCAGCACTGTCATGGGAGTTTGCTTGTTTTAAACTAAGATATGAACTTTAACATATATCATGGGACCACAGAATCACAGAATGGCTTGGGTTGAAAAGGACCTTAAAGATTGTCTAGTTCCAATGTCCCTGTCATGGATAGGCACACCTTTTATTTGACCAGGTTTCTCAGAGCCTCACCTGACCTAGTCTTGAACATTTCCAGGGATGGGGCACCAACAACTTTTCTGGGCAACTTGTTCCCATGACTCACCACCCTCGCAGTAGAGAATTTTTCCCTAATATCTAATCTAAATGTACTGTCTTTCAGTTTAAAAGCATTTGCCTTGTCCTGTCACTACATGGTCTTGCAAACAGTCTCTCTCCACCTTTCTTGTTGCATCCTTTCAGGAACTGGGGGGCCAAAGCCTTCTCTTTTTAAGGCTGAACAATCCCAATTCTTTTAAAGATAACCTAGAGAAAAAGGGAAAATTATAGTATAGAGCATGGGGGTCCAACTTTGGTTACAAATTTCCAGTTTGAATTTTTCATTAGAGCTGGCCAAGGGTTTACAGTTTTATAATAGCAAAACAGAAGATGTGACCCACATCATCATGTTTGCCCTTGACCTCGTGGCAAAGAAGGTAGAAAAATGTTAATATTTCTTTTTCATGCAAAATATATGCCTTACAACAAAGATTTCATCTTGTTTCCCCTTGTCATCTCAGAGAAACAAAGGTTCATGCACATTTTAAAACCTATAATGCATTTGCTATTTAAAACGCAGTCATTATGATGACAACATATCACAGATGGCAGATAGTAAAAGGGACAGTTTTGCAAAAGTATATACAGAAACTACCTTTATGCAAACTGACAAATAAATACAGTCACAAGGTCAGTTTGTATACTCCCTGTTCACATTTGTGAACACTCCTGTATACAGGAAGCACCACTAAAGTCAGTGAGATAATTCATCTGGATAGGTCTCAGCATCTGCAAAAGGTTAATCATCTGACAGAAATCAGTTTGTAAATGATTTGACAAAGAGAAAACAAGGATTACAAAGGTACACAATGTACAGTAAATAATTTCATCAGTCTCACTTTTGAGGAAGTGGTATTTTATTAAAAATGAAACAGTTACTGCTGTGATAAATAAATAATAGCAAAGGATAAAAGGGCACATTTGAAGGAGGATATAAATCCACATATCATAGTGAACGAAAAGGTCTGTCACAGAATAGAATCCATCAAAGCAAGTTCATTGATACTGGGGTGGAAATGCTATTGTCATAGGTTAATCAGGTTTTTATCAATGTGCAAAAAATCCTTGAAATGTTCTTCCCTTTTTTCTCCATCCCTTTATCTTCACAAAATGGTTGGGGTTAGGAGGGACCTCTGGAGGTCATATAATCTCCCACTTCCCTCAAACATGTTCACCTAGAACAGTTTGTCCAGGATCATGTCCAGGCAGGTTTTGAATATGCCCAGAGTAGGAGTCTTTACAAACTCTCTGGGCAGCCTGGTTCCAGTGCTCTGTTCCCCTCACAGTAAAGAAGTTTTTTTCCTATTCAGATGGAACTTCCTGTGTTTCAATTGGTGCCCATTGCCTCTTGTCCTGTCTCTGGGCACCACTGATAAGAGCCTAGATCTGTGCTCTTGACACCTGCCCTTAAGATATTTTTATGCATTGATAAGATCCCCCCTCAAAACTAAACAGGCCCAACTCTCAGCCCACTGCCTTCCCATAACAGTAAATAAAAGAGAGCTTATGCATTTGCATTGAAAAAACTTTCTCTCAAAAAGCGTGAATGTACACATCTTCACTCTGTCAACAAAAACTTTTGAAATTTTCAAAAAAAAATGTGACTTCTGAAATGCCTATAAGCACAAGTTATTTAATATTTTAATTTAAAACCAATTTTTTCTGGGTTTTTTTTCCACATTTATATATATATGTTTTATTTTATGAGAGATAGTTTGAAGTTTATGCTCATACAGAATTTGATCTTACCTCAGACTCAGAACAAGTTATCAGATCCGCTGAATCAATGTCTCACTGTTATTTCTTGTTGTTGTATTTTACTCATGGCCACTTTTGCATTTTATAGAATTTTATTCCCTTATTTTCACTGTTACTCAGAACTTTTCATGATACTGACTCCTACTAAAATTCAGGATTGCTCCTCTCTCTTCAGTTGTGGTTTAGTACAACACCTTTGTTCTGCTGGAACTAATATATTCTTGTCTGAAAATACAGACAGGGGAAATTACAGGGTGTGAGAATTTTCATAAAGACTGTTTTAAAATAACTGAAGAAAGAAAAATAACCACAGGTCTCAGATTTATATTTGTATCTGGTATCTTCAGTTTAGCTTTTCCTACAAAGACAAAAAAAATCTTATAATCATAGTTGTTGTTAGCCTGGGCTGCTGAATTTTCAGAAGCAGAGCTGTTCCCCAGGAGAACAGCAAACACCCAGGGAATTCAGCAATCTCTGTATAGGAACCACGAGAACTGAGGTCTCAAGCCTTTTCATGAAGAGTGTAAACATGTCTCTTCTTCACTTGGAATTGCAATGAAGGCAAGTTAAAAAAAAATATTGAAGCTCTATATGAAATAAAAGCTTTCACTTTATTTCTTTTACCTCTCTGTCTCTCACCCACCCCTAAAGAACATAACTAATTATTGCTGCAGGGTAAGAAAGCAGAAAGAAAGTGAAAGTTGTTAATGGTTTCTATTTTTACACAGAAATAAATGAAGTTACCCAGTGGGACCGTATGAGAATCTAGGTGGATATACACCAGCAATCATCTTGCACAACTAGAAGGAGAATGATTATATCCAATGAAAATTATGTGATTATTTTAGCTATTAAATAATCTTTTGAAAGTGTTCCTTGCATAAAAATAAGGCGGGGGGGGGGGGGAGGAAGGTAAGGGGGAGGATGTGTTTCCGTGGCTGACAAGCCAGGTAGAAGTAGATAACATTAACTTTCAAGAAACTACTAATCTATTCCTGAAAAGCCATTAAAATCTTGGCTCAAATGTTTGCTAAAATCAGAATAAGTATGTAAATGTACTGCAAATAAAGCATTTTGAGAACTGAACTATTTTTGGACAAGTAAACATCTTTTGAAGTTTTAAAGGGTCTTTTGAAGACTCTCCAGATCAAGATCTGTTCTTGCTTCTTGCATTGCATGCAGTATCCTCTTTGTTGCTTTCTACACTTTGATCCTAAGGTTATACTGCAATGGAATAAGCAGCTTACTGGACAAACACCATCCAGATTTAAGACAGTGAAATCAAATGTTCCTGCTATAAAGGTCAAGCCAGGCACCTAAATTCACCAGCATCTTGGGACAATATTCAGGTGGTTAAATTGATCTGAGCCCAGCACAGTCTGTTCCTGTTTTCAAAGCTAGCCAGCTGAAAACAAGTTTTGATATAGCCACAAAATCTGCACTCATGCATGCTTTAGAAGGTGCTGAAATATCTTAAAGATGGCAGTAATCTTATACACAGTACCCAGAAGTGTCAGTTATTCTGGGAAAACATCTCACAGGAATAGTTTATTAGTTCTGACTTAGGAGCCACTGGAAGTAGCTCTTGTAGAAAAAGCCACTCAACTGGTCTGACAAACTGATAATTAATAGGGTGTTTTATAACTTGCATAACAAACAGCAAGACAAAATGACTGAGTCTAATCACTAGTTGGGAGATCAGTTCTCTGGTGTTAGATTTGTCCTGTAAACAAACATGGAAAGGCAATATGTATATTTAGTAACCTCAAAATAAATCTTGTATTCAAGTTATTAAATTTACTTAGAATGTATTTTCTGTAAAATGGAGATACTTCCTTAAGGCTTGTGTTTTTCTTTTTTCCTATGAGTATTTTGGTATGGTATCGCTGCTTATATTGTTTACAAAGAGAATTTACTTTCAGAATGTGAGTTTCTAAATAATAATGCCAAGTATTGGTACTAAAAACCTGAATCCATACACTTACAGTGTAAAAATGGGCACTGATACCTATGTCCAGTAAAAACATTTTGAATTTCAAGTTAGACACAGCCAGTAAATATCCTAAATTGCAAGAAGAAGCACCTGGATGCTTAGACAAGAAACCCAATAAATTATATCTTTGTGATAATAGTGAAAAAATGAGAATCAGACTTAAGAAAGAATAAAATCAGAATTTAGCTCTTGCACAGAACGAACTCTCAGCATGCACTTCCAGTCTTGCCTTTTCTCTGGAAACTCTGCAGATGGAGGACATCTTTTACTTACATTGCCCCTTGCTCCAGAAATCGTCCTCCTACTGAGTTACTTCCTCTCTTTGTGTTTCACCCCATAACCCTCCTTTTTCACTTTACCCTGCAACTGAATCCTCCCTCTGCTCAGCACAGCACACCTCTGTGCTGTGTTCACTTTGGGCTAAAGGAGAACACTTGCATCTCAGTTCTTTAGGCTTTCAGTGTGTTTGTTCTTTTACTTTTCTCTGTCACCATACAGCATATCATTTTCTCCTGGCTATCTGCATGAGAGTAACTATTGCTAGTTCTATAAAGCGTTTGCTCTTTATTCTACCTCTCTTCCTGTAAAACATTTTTATCACAGTTTCCATAAAGGCCTTTACAAAATGGGGAGAAGCAGGCTCTGTTCTATTCATTTCTTCAAAAAGAAAGTCGAGAGCATATGCTCACACTTGCTTTCTTTGAAAGATGTGACAAGAGATTATACCTGCCATATGCACAAAGTCCTATAATGTTAATATGGAGGAAGGTCATAACCAGCTTTTCATGAGCCCTGCACCATGCAGAGCATCAGGTCCATTCACAGTGGTATTCCCAGCATTATTAGACTGCAGAGATTTAGCTGGTCATGTGATTCCTCTCAAGTGATTTCTATCCACAACTATGGCAAACACTAAGTCTTTCTTGTTCACCTTTACTGACAATGAAGGGTTCAACTGCATCCCGGAGCATAAGTGACACAGATAATGTAAATGCAACTAGAAATCTCTGAAAAGTTCCTTTCTCTCTTATAACTCATTATCTCCAATATTGTCACTTTGTATTATTCTGTGTCTCCCCTCTGGTCACCCCTGCGAGCTGCCTAGGCAGAATAGAGAACCCCTTTCCTTAAAGTATTCAATGAAAATAACTTCAATGGGTTTATACAAGAGAGATCTGGATCCTGAAATTTGACAGTTAGTATGGGTTGACTTGAACTTTCCCCATATGACTTATTGAAACTGATGTATTAAATTAAATCAATATGCTGGATATTACTTTGCCATCTAGCATTACAACTAGGCTGAAATGATTAGATGTGGAGTGAATTCAGGTGGGAGTGAGACAAAATATTCTATACCAGAAGGCAGCAATTCCACTTGTTAATTGATGGGTTGTTAGCAGGACTTTAAACAACTTGGCAGCTGGCTGGCAAGTCTTATACAGTGGCTGAGCATATATGATGTATTGATATTTAAAAGGATATAATCCAGTCACAATCCATATAATCACACTTCTTGCTCACACTTTTTTCTACCCATTCTTGTGACAGTCAAGAGCTAGGAGTAGTTGCAATCGAAGTGATTAAAAAGAAAACATTTTCTGCAGTCTTTCTCTTTATTTAGCCTGACAGCATTCTGAAAACAGTGAATTTCACTATTTGTCCTGTAAATTTCTAGTTGAAGGCCTAAATCTTGTTGGCCTAGGAAAGAGATAAAATATCCTTTTTCAGTGTAGCAAGTTGTTTTTCTAGTTCTTTCACACAGTAGTGGGGTAGAAATACGAGAGTGCTAGTCAGAAAATTTAGAAACTGTCAGGCAGATCCAAAAATCATTCTGGGTTTTGTTCTGATTTCCTTTCTGTGTTGTATTTACTATACATTGAGTTCACTATTGTGTTTTCATTCACTGTTTCATGTCTATAACTCTTGTACAAGGCCACTGGAGCAGAATAGAAGTACTTCACAGTCTTTATTTATCCATTCAACTACTGTGCACAGAGAGTATTTTATTCATTTTATAAATAATGAAATGTAGCGCAAGGAAAATAAGTGACTTTCTCAGTGCTGCAGAGAAACTTGAAACAAACCTTCTTGGTCCAAAGAAGTATATATACCTGGAGCATTTGGTTTCACAGCTTCAGAGCAGTAATGTGGTCCATAGCACAACAATTTATTGATGCCAAATGAACCCCTTTCCCCACCAGATGACTGTCTTCTTTTACTGTAAACAGTAAGTTCACACTGTACATGGACAATTGCTAGATGCCATCTGAGATGCTGACCTATGCTCAGTGACAGTCTCAGGAATAGAATCACCTCTTTTCAGAGGAACCCAGAGCTGCAATGACTTGGTGTGTAACGTCAACTGTCACTCATGTTTGTTTCTGCTGTGCAGTTCTGGGGATGCACAGAACCACCATCATTGAGTGTTTCCCTGTGTCATGCTCCACCCTCCAAGGCAGAAGTAAGTTTTGTTTCTTGTTAATAAATTCCTTTGAGTGAATTAAAGTAAATCAATGCTTGATGATTGGTGTTTACAGATATATATATATATATAGGTGATATAGATATAGATTATATAAATATAGATATTGATATATAGATGTAGAATATAGATGATAGAGATAGAGATAGAGATAGAGATAGAGATAGAGATAGAGATGTATAGATAGAGATAGCTAGAGATAGATAGAGATAGAGAGATGGAGGTAGAGATGTAGAGAGAGAGAGAGAGAGAGAGAGAGATAGAGAGAGATAGGCAGACAGACAGGCAGATAGATAGATAGGTATGGCTTGTTTTCG
>JAWWEW010000078.1:106329781-106349448 GCA_035583185.1 Anabacerthia variegaticeps
TTCAAGTTGGATACAAGCATTACATAATTAATCCTTGTATGACTGTCCCTTCTCTCTTAAGTTAGAAGACTACAATTGTATGACTGTCTCTTCTCTCTTAAGTTAGAAGACTACAATTATTCAATGTGTTTGTATTTGTCAGATCATCTGGTGAATACACCTCTGCTTATCCAAATGTATATGATAAAGAGAGATTCATTTCTCAGTTCAGCACAAAGACTGTACATAAGAAGATAAAAATATTATTATTCTTTCTATGATATCTCTCTCAAAAGTTACTCTGTCCTAGGAGACTCTTCTCCATTTTCCTCAGATCAAGACTTTTTATCTTTCAGTATTTATGAGATCTGTGTTACATAAGAATACTGCACTAATATGTGTGTGGGGGTGAGTGGAATGTTTGTTTAGGGTTTTTTTTTCAACTTATTTTAAATCTTTCACATACAATATTATCTTTGGCAATAACTATTATTCAAGGCTCAGGTTTGACATAACTTGCCAGGCAATAAGTTACAATAGGTGTTATCTGAGTTTACCAGTTCTTATGGGCAGACAGAGAAGGTAGATGTGTGCCTTTTGCCAGCCTTCTTCTCCATACCTTTACTTCAGAGTTAAAGAGATCATGAAAACCAAAGAAATAAGAAATAAAACAAAATCTTAAAGGCACCTTCCCTCCATCCATGCCTTCTTCCCGGGCTTAATTTTACTCCCGGTTTTCTCTGTTTCTTACCCCTCAGTGGTGCAATAAGATGGGAAATAGGGATTGCAGTCAGTTCAATACTCCTTCCTCCTCAGGAGGATGACTCCTCACACTCTTCCCATTCTCCAGCATGGAATCCCTCCCACAGGAGATGGAAACAAGGATGTTGGTTTTGGTTTGCTTGGGCACTGTAGGTAAACATCTTTCAGACTTTGCAATCACAAAGGTGAGACAAAGAGAAGAACAGGTAATAAATAACATGTTTCTATTTCTCTAAGAGTGAAAATGCATTTTATTAAATTCTGTTAATATTTAAATCACATTCAAATTCATTTTATACAAATCCTTTGCAGTGGAACAAAATGTGAAATGTAAGATACAATTCTAAGAGTCAATGTTTGGATTTATATGGAAATGTTTTCTAATTTTATTCCCCATTTCCATTTTTATCCATCATGTTTCATGCACATTTTTTGTAAATTTCCAATGTTCATGTAGTATTTTGCTTTTGACTTTTAATATATTTTACTTTCAGATTTTCTAAACAATTCTGCTGGCTTATGCGGAATAAAGAGACAAATACACTTTATAAATCAATCCAAAGGCAGAGAGAATCTTTGCCAAGAGACACCTCTGCAGCTTTTGGAAATGATAATAAAGGTGGTACAAGACTCAAAGTAGTTATATCAGTCTGGAATCCCATTTCTTAGTCTCTCTTTTTAAGATACAGAAGTTTGAAGCCCAGCTAATGAAGCAGAGGTAAGTCTATTGTAGTGAATATCTTAGCTCTTCCTTCAGAAAGAATCTAAAGCTACAAAGAAGACAAAATAGACCCATCTTCTTCTGAAGTCCTATTAAAAATCAAATTCAAAATGAAACTTTCGTTCACTTCCCTGACACCAGCTATTGTTCCCTGATAGACTTACATAAGAGTAACTATATGGTGGCAAATATACCCATCATTCTTCCCACAGATAGGCCTAACTTGCATTAGTAAAATAAACCGGACTCTCAGTAAAACAGGCTGTCTTTCTCAACCATGAAGAGGGGATGCTTGCTGTTGGGTTGCTGGTCATCATTTTTACTTTGACAGCAATGGCAAAATGCAGACCTACCATACTACCCTACCATACTGGTTTTAGGTAAACTGATTGGGTTCAACCTTGCCTGTCAGATTTTTTAAAATTTGCCTTGCATCTGAATAAAAACAAGATTATCGGCTGGGCTTCCCTTTGTAAAAGCAAAACAAAACAAATTTATATAGGATGAGTTGCAGTTATGTATACAAAGAGAGAGATGTCAAGTGGTTAATTTAAGGAATGTATTCATGTTGAGAAACAAGCAGCACAGGCTTGTTGGATAGGAAGAATAAATGCAGGCTCTCGAAAGATTTTCTTAAGTCACATAAGCTTATAATAAGTATTAGTACTTTTAGATGCTTAATTTTACCACAAGCAACCTCTGAACCTTTGGAGGTGCACAGAGCACAGACTGCGCTCAGGCATATTTTCTGATGTTTAAGTAATTTAATTAATTTTATAAACCTGCAGTAGCTTCATGGATTTGTAAGAAAAATATGTGCTTTTAATGTAGTACTTACACCCTTGTGGGACTGTTCTAGTGAATAAGTCTTTTTATTGGCAAGATTTACTTTCTTGAGCAACTGATATGATTTGTTGGCTTCTGAAATGATTTTTCACTCCTACTGCCACCCATTTTTTCTATTTGGAGTCAGCCTAGCTTTTATAACTGGAAATACTCATGGCTGATAAAACCATGTTAAGATAGTACTTTATAAAAAGTAGACTCAGAAAAATTCATAGAATAGGAGCTGGCTAGCAAAAATTTGTGCAATTGAAAGTTATTTTGAATGTGGTTTTTTTCATACATTATTGTTCTTATATTGGAATCAATATAAATGCATTATTATCATTCATTATGAAAGCAATGAGGTGATGGGGAGCACATATTTGTATACGCATGTGTCTGAACACCTGTCAGGGTATATAGAATTATTATATAATATTTGCTGATTGTGGTTGCTGATTATGATGGTTCAAATGAATAATTCTTTATTCTAATTTAATGTAATGATTCACTTATTTACAGAGCAAGTATAACAAAAATAGAAAAAACTATCCAATGACAGTGAGCAAGTAGACATGACAGGCTTGTTTTATCCTCTTCAGTGGTATATTGTCTTCCTTTGTTAACCTCTAAGAGGTTTAAAATTCTTCAAGGGCTCCTCAATAGTATTCTTGTACAGAGAAGAAATCCATATTGGCGGGAGACTGATTAAGGCATTTTTCAATGTAGAGCTTATGAATAGGAAGAACTGCTGAGATAAATTGGAAGAGCTGATGATGATATTCTGATTTCTGTGGGGATTGCAGTAGACTTCAGAGTCTCTCATATCACAGAGTATAAGAACAAGGCTTCTCAGTATCTATTCTTCAGTTTCTCTGTTAGTCTCCTTTTCCTGTCTTTTTTTTTTTTTTTTTTCCCCTTTCCAGGACATTCTAAATCTGTGGGTATAAGTACCAAAAATATTAGTGAAAATAATTAAGGGAAAATTTCTCTTCTAGAACAACATATATTATCATAATTTTCAAGGCCATGGTTAGCTCCAGTAGTAATTATAAGTCTGCTCATATGCATTAGATGCATTTATATTTTGTATAGCAAAGGTTTTAATTTCTGGATAAAGTGATAGTCAGCTGTTTTCTTGACTAGCATATTGGATTATTTTGTTTCTTTAAATGCATATTTGATTTCAAGGACATCCTAAATCTATTAAACGTGTGCTTATCTTTCATTAACTTTAAGCTAAGCTCTTCACGTGGTTATAGTTTGTTGCAATATTTATCAGGTTTCAGCAAAGTCCCACAGAATTAAGTGAGCACCTCCAAGAAATATGCCTCCAAATACAAACTTTCAAAAAGAAAAAATATAAATAACAAAGCAGACAGTTCAATCTAATTGCTCCTTAGATTATGCCAGGCACATAGTTCACTTGTGAGCAACAGCACCATGAGCCTTCATACTGCTCAAAAAGCTATAGGTTTTACCATTTTGAGTTATGTGCATTTTGGCAAGTCAGTGTACTTGCTCTGTCTGTGGCATTAGACCTTTTGGGATAACAGATGGGAAAAGCAATTTCTGAGCTTTTTACCATTTCAGTTAACATTGTCTGACATAATTTTTCAAACTTCAAGATTGTTTGGAAAAAAAGGTACTCATGCCAGATTTTGGGAACAAAATTTAGCAATTTTGTACTGTTGTAGCAACACAAGTCTTTTGCTCTCTAACAGCAGTGCAATAGAAAATTCTCCTGTTCACATTTCTCTATCCTTTGTAGAAATCTGGGACAATTTTTGAAATCATTGCAGAATGCACCGAGGAACATCTGTCAGCTGAAGTGTCACCACAATCAGTTTAACTGCTACCATTGAAATTAAAGGGCCAGCAAAATAACACCTCTGCTTGAAAATATTAAAGACATTATTTAGTACATTCCCAGGCTCTGGTATTCTGAAGTTCTATAGACTACTCCTCTGAAATATTTTGGAAAGGTTTTAGAAACAAAAGAAATCATATGTAAAGCAAAGTACCTAGAAAATATATGTTTAAGGTGGGCAAGTTTTCAATTCCTTCTATATTTTGTATTTATTTTCATTTACATAAAATAAACATTAGGGCCAAATGATAATGGTACACTTTTGTAATTTTTTTTTTCCCCTAAGGTAATTTCCACTCCAAAAACAGAATAGAAGGGAACAGGGGCTTCCTGAGGGAAGGGAGCACTGAGAGGACCCACAGGGCTGCAGAGCTGTCCTGCACCTGTTGTGAAAAGGAGCAAGAGTCTCATTTTTTGGTTGAAGGACTGTAAACTTTAATTTGATTTAGGGTCCCAGACCACACTAGTGGGTGGAGTGGACCCTAAAGCTGAACACAGATGGCCCAGGGCCCTAAACCTTAATCAGAACATAACTCTGACAAGGCAGATTCTGATTAGCATATATCAACAAGGTACCACAGATCAGGAAATTCCTCAGCAACCATTCTGTAAAGGAAAGCTTGCAATCTACAAATAGATTTCCTCCACCGTATCTTTGAAAAGATAAAGTGCATCCAAGTCCACAGACATTATTAACCTATTAGAAAAATGTAATTTTGTGCAAGTACAAAATCTATGCATTAAGATCTTTAAGCTTTGACAGTTCAATGTGGAGAGTATTTGTTATAAAATTTATAGTACTTTAAGATTATCTAAAAAGATATGCTAGCTGACAATTTGAGATGGGAATTCAGTGGTATTCCAGTAATCTTAGAGACTATTGTAGTCCTGATACACTGAGCTGTTACAAGATTTATTTATAATCAGTGGTACAGAACCAACTAATAGGTTAAGAGGTTATTACAAAAAGGAGAGTGACAGAGAACCATAAATGTCCATCCAGATTCATTACAATGACTTTGAAAATTCAATTTAAAACCTTTCATTGTAAAAACTTTAGAAGTCTTCACCCACTGAGAAGAGTGAAAGGAAGTTATGAAGTTGATAATATTGATATTATTAGTATAAACATTTATATTATTAATATAATTATTAATATTATGGTCAAGGTACCCCCAAAACATGAACATTAGATATGCTGCACCTTATAGTTTAATTAAAATTATTGTATTAGAAAAGTATGCCCATCGATTCAATGGCTCATTAATCCAGTTTCTGACAGTTTGTGGAAAGTACACTTGTGGAATTGCAACCGAGTTGTGTATACAACTCAGCCTTGAGAAGAGAGGACTGAGAGAAAATCTCATCAATGCGTTTCAGTATATAAAGGATATCAAGAAGATGGAGCCAGGACAAGAGACAACAGACAGGAACTGATGCACAGGAAGTTCCATGTGAATATGAGGAAGAATGTCTTTACTGTATGGGTGACCGTGCACTGGAACAGATTGCCCAGAGCAGTTGTAGAGTCTCCCTCACTGGAAATAGTCAAGAAATACCTGTGCACAATCCTGTGCACAGTTCTCTAGAATGGCCCTGGCTGAGCAGGGAAGTTGGACAGCAACCCACTGTGGTCCCCTCTGACCTGATCCGTTCTGTTATTCTGTGATTTTGTGTCCATGTTTACCAGTGCCAGAGTACAGTCACTGCTCCTCTTAAGGCACTCCACGCCTCTGTTTTGTGGTATCTGTCCAAGCTACAGATTCTCTTCAGCCTATTGAAATATAAGCTAGGGATAGTTTAATCCTACTCTCAAAGTAGGAAAAACACCAGTAAAAGTGCCATCACAGCCTAGAGCTTCAAGGCAAAACAAGACACAAAAAATGAAAGGGGAAGCAGAAGAATATATTCAAATGTAACTTAGTTTCACATTTTTAAATGAAAACAATTTGCCAATATGTATGGTAAGTTTTTATTCCTCTGACAATTTTTAGATGGTGATTGAACGCTTTGTTTATGCTGCCTAGTTTAGATATGAGCTACTTTAAGTACTTACTGAGCGTTGTGTTAAACAGACAACTGGACAAAACAAGTGGGTCCTCTCCAGTACATCTCTCATTAGCCCATTTCGCTTCCTCGAAGGAGGAGTGTCTTTGAATAGGCAAGAGCTTCTAATGAGAAAATGCTACAGAGGGACAAAAACTTGTTAGATAATTTCATTAATCACAGGCTAATGGAAAATGTTCCTGCCTGTTATTGTAAACAAAATGAGCTATATGCTTGCCTACAGGTGTTGGGTAAAGACAGACAAGAGCTTGCTCCTCCTGCAGGAAAATTGACCAAAGTGAGATTGGCTCTGAAAACTGTTCTTTATGAGCACAGCTGAATTAATAAGTTTTACCTATAGGCAGGGTATACGAGTTGTACATCTGGCAGTATAACATAGCTTCCAGGCAAAATTAGGTTCTTTTCTGCATCCCAAAAGTTACATTATACATCTCTGAGTAGATTTATATCCCAAATTGTGAGAAATATTAAGAGAAAAAAAACCAGGTTTTTGATGGATTATGTTTCCAACCTGTCCTTACTCATAAAAAGATTCACAAGATTAAATTAGCTCTATGAACTAGCTAGCATTTCAGATATTATCTGTGCTATTCAAAAAACTTTATATCTGATATAAACCCCTCAATTCAGCTGCATTGAGAAGAAAAATTCTATTTCTGAGAGGATTTTCTTTTTCTTTTTTTTTTTTTTTTCCACCTCCCAACTTGGAATAAAACACAAATATTTCAAACATCTGTAGGAAAAAGCATGAGCCTCCAGCACCCAAAGCCCTAGCAGATCTCATCAAGAAAGTCATATCCTTGAAGCCCATGTTCCTGAGTAGTCCCTTGGGCCATAAAATATTAATTCACAAGAGACTTTTAAACTATGTAGGATTTGCTATAAAGTTCTGCAAACCTGAGCACATCTGATTTGTTGAATTGACAAATGGCAAAAAGAAAAGTGATACCTGCTCCTTTAAATGACAAAAGACAAAGAAAAAGTTTATTGAAGTCAACAGAAAGACTTGAAAATATTGTCTATAAATGTTGGTAATATGATTTTAGTATTTGTAAATTCCCTCTGTGGGTCTTTGTCTTTAACCATATCCAGGAGGCAAAATATTAACATAGAAATAAATTATATAGAGATGTTCTTGTGTAATTTCCATTCAAATTACATGGAACTCTGATTGCGCCCAGAATATGCGTCTGGTGAGAAAAAAAACACCCTCGTTTATGATTTCAAGACTGCAAGTCCAACAAATTGCAGAGTAATTCATTACAAAACTAGATGTGGTCTTCAACTGAAAAGCTCCTATAATCTAATAAAGAAATCATTTTACCACGTGTCAAGAGGATAAAAGAAAGTTTCTAATCTGTACTGGTGTTTTAGATACAAAAACTACAGCACACAGACTCAGTGGCTTTCTTCACCCTAGCATTCATGTAGAATAGTCCCTTGCAGAGAAAATGTGACACTCATTTCTTTTTTCTGTTTTTTATTTTCATAAGAGGATGGAGCTTGGATGTGGTGGGGAGGAAGAGGCTTGTTCTTAGGTGTCATTTTTCCCTCTCCTTCCTCTTGCTCCTGTGGAGATTAGTAATTTTATCCAGCAAGGAATCACTGAACAGGAGTTGAACCTTACAGTGCATAGTAATAAATACATTTAAAAAAAAAAAAAAAATGCACACAGAGGTGGTAAAAACTAGTTTCACTATTTTGTGAAGCTTCATGCTACACCAGGAGCGTAAGTAAATATAATTTTGGTGTCCTTATCTCCATATTACACACAAGTTGAGGGTCTGTCAATATTCTTCTAGGATCTTTTGAACGTTTATCAGTCAGCATTGGCAGCTGTGACAAGATGACTGCTTGCTGAATACCAAATGCAGCAACACAAAGCTGTCATTCTTCAAGTTATTACTTTGAAACGATTATTTTTTAAGATAAGTTTTCTACATATATTTAAGTCAGACTTTCCACCATCTCTGAGTTCTAGGAGGATGTAAAATACTTTGATGCAAATTGTATCTGTAAGAAGTACAAGTAATATTAATCCTTCTGTGAAAGTGGATCTTTGTATGAAAAAGGCATTTGATTATTCCCTAATATATCCAGGTCTTAGATATGCTACTGTTTATACTCATGCTTATAATTAATAAACTTTATATATTTTTTTGTGGAAATTCATGCCAAATGTAATGACATTCTTGGATTCATATGATTTTTTACATATTTATAAAAAATCCAATTTCAGTTTTATTAAACCGAAAACCTGCACCACAATGAAATCATAGAATGTAAAGGTTAGAGGTGAATAATTTCTCCAGGACTTGGAAATGCTTACTTCACAGTAACTTAGGAGCTGAATGAGGGTGCAGGAGGAAGAAAAATGCTTACTCTACAGAATTACAGATGTGCGTTTAGAATAGAACAGTTTCCATACCATTATACATTTTTGCATCTGAAGTGCTCTTTATTTCTGTGATTTTTCCACTGCTGAGAGGGTGAATGAAAATAACTCAAGAGCTTTAGATAAACCGTGTTTGCCTTAAAGAAAACCCTGATCACATTAAAAGGTTTTCTAATCATCCCACAGTAAATAAAATATAATGAGGGTATGTATACAGCGCAGAAATTATCTGGCCTTTAAAACAATTGAGTGTTTTTGTTGATTACAAGATACATTCTTACAGAATATCTTGAAGATGCAAGTCCATCAACCAGAAAAAAGGTTAATTAATTAATTGGTTACATTAATTTGGGAAAATGCTAGAAATGTTTTTTTACATATTTTTTTCTTCATTGAATCTTGAAATAATGTGCTTAAATGACATAATCCAGTTCCTTTTCTTTTAGAAAAGGTCTTTTATGAAAAAAAAATAATTGTGTCCAAGAAAAAAAAAATACTAAAGTCTTCTAGGGAGTAAGAGAAACTCACCTTTTAAGATATATAGAAATACATGGTATAATGTGTTTAATATAGTTAACAGCATTCTTCTAGGTGTACCTTGTATAATATTTATCTAATTTAGCAAATGATAATCATAATATTTCTTTTTTTGTTGTCATTTAATATTTCAAAACTGTTTCTTTTGCAGTTTTTTCCATGCATATTGCTTTTCCTACATTCTTTAGTCTCATTACTATTTTCCTTGTTTCCAGTTGGTATTGTTCCTGTTTCTTAATTAGGTAAAAGCTACTCTTACACTAATTTTTCATGAGTCTTCATGATGTTGGAACTCTATCAAATGAATACACGAAGAAAGAAAACACAAAGGGATGACTATACCTTTAAAGAAAATTCACTAACCGTGTGAGTAAATACCCCTGCAAATAACTTTAGAGCATTTACTCAACTCGAGTCTTGTTTAACTACACCTTGAAATCAGTAAGCTTAAGTCTGTTACTTCACTTAATTAGGCTTTTTCTTTTTAACCCAGCTTGTATTTTATTGGTTGTTTCTGGACCTCTATTGTTAAAATGGCAGAAGTTTAATTATTTCTCAATTTGCATGTAAAAACAGCATCATTAATGACATTACAAAAAGGAAAACATTCTCGCTCTTTACAGTAACAAATGTTTGTAGCCCAGTCTCTAAAAATGTAATCCTGCATCTGCTTTGTTTTATCCTGTTTAGAATCTTTGTGATTCCTAACTGATGTGTCATTGCACACACTAGCAATTAAGAGGAAAACCAGGGCTTGTGGAAGCCATTGATTTTGGATTAAAAACAATGAATTTCTCCAACTGTGAACTGAGTGTTGATACTGTTTATTGTTATGGCTATTCAGGAATGAGTTGAGTCACTTATGCAAATATATCTGTATCTCCAAGAGGTCAGAGGATCTTTGAATAGGTAATTAATTGTGGCAAATTTGCTGTTTGAATTAGGCTATTCATTATTTTCCCATTTGGTCTTTTTATCATCATAGGGCGTAGGAGCCATTGCCCTGGACTAGCACTTTTGTTAGAACTGCACATGGACCTTATCTGAAGCCAGCACAATCTAAATGTAAACTAAGGGACGTGAGCAGACTGAGGGAACAAAGACAACATAAGGCTTATTAGGAAACTTCATAGATAAATCATCAGGAATGTTATTTTCAAGCTTCTTTGTTAGAATTGGCATGGAGGGAAAGAATTTTGAAAGATGAAAAGTGGTTAGTCCTTCTACTTCTCAAGACATGGTCTCCCAAAAGTGAGAAATAGTGTCTGTAAGTACTTGAAATTTAACACATGAGCAATAGAGGCAGGCATAAGCAGAACTGGGAGCCAGTAATGAGTGAAAGGTGATAATACGTAGGGTGGAAGAGCTGTGAAGAGCTTTGAAAATAAGGAAAGAAGCTTATGCTTGATTATTTGGAAGGGGACAAGCAGCAAAAAGCGAGTGGGTGGCATAAAAGATTAGAAAATGTTCTTCATAGCAGCATTAAGAGTGGGATGAAGCTGTACTTATCAGACAACTGAGGTGACTAAGGTCTGAGTATTACCTGCATCTGAATTTCCAAGTCCATGGGGAGACCTGGCTCTTAAGGAGACAAGGGATATCTAAATTACATCTCCTGTAAGGCAATGAAAGGAAGGAATAGAGAGGCTTGGGGAAAATATCACTTGGAGGTAGAAGTGAAGGTTTATTGAGGGTTTGGTGTGTTTTTCTTTTTCTGGTCCTTTGTTATTTTATTTTAACTGATCCAGAGCAATTTAGTCAGTTCTGCAATGAAAGGGTTCAATTTCCAGTTTTCTTTACACATAGTTGTCTTCATAAGCCAAATGAAATTTTAATGGACAAGGTCATTAAATTAAATAAAGTTTAATTAAATAGAAAGTACATTTTCACCAGGAAATCATTTCAATTAATAATCTTTAGCTATCTTAAAGTGAATATTTTTTTTAGCAATTGACTATCTGGCATGGATTATCCAAAAAATGTTTTTTAATTTTGAGACATTTTGCATGCAAACAGGACCGGGTCATGAATAAATTGATAATCAAAGAAATATATCTGCATACTGTTACCAATGACTAAGCCATCAATATTTAAGAAAATATTCCTCAATCTGATTTCTTTTTTTGTTTGTTTCTGAGTACTGTGCAATATGTCAGACAAATATACTTTGAAGTATGGCAAAATTGTAATTTATATCTGTGATGTCCTTACCATTTTTTTTTTCTTCATTATGACTGCTTTATTTTTTATTTTCCTAATGTATTATAAGACAGGCATTATAGCAAGTACATACTGTTAACTGCAACCTAGCCTACGGCAAACAAATGCATAAAAAACATGTTGTAAGTAAAATATTTTCATATTATTTCTGCCTTTGGCACTATCAAGGACCATAAAGATAGTATCCATAAACCTTCCTTTGAGTGATCTCCATTTGCTTTAGGAAATTTAGCTAAGATTATGCAATAATAATAAATGATATAAATAATAATAAATTAATATATTCCATAGATAACTTTTAGAGAGCTAGAAAGAATCTGAAAAAATTGGTAATCATATTCCTTTTCCTTGAATCTTTGAATCACAAGTTTAGCTATTCACCAGAACTTGTTCCTGAAGTATTGGTAACTACCACCTTTACAGTCCTTATCCATGATGCACTGTACTTGGCTGGAAACATTTGTGATTCTGGGGCTCATCTTTCAGAGAAACATAGAATCCTTTAGGTTGGAAAAGACCCTTAAGATCATCAGCTCCAACCATTAACCCAGAGCTGCCAAGTCCACCAGTAAACCACCCTAAGCGCCACATCTACATGTCTTAAGTACCTCTAAGGATGGTGACTTGACCACTTTCTCTGGGCAGCCTGTTCAACATTGACAACATTTTCAGTGAAGAATTTTTTCCCCTAATACCAAATTTAAACCTCCTCTGGCACAACTTAAGGTTGTTTCCTCTCATCCTATGAGTTTTTATCTTGGAGAAGAGAATGACCCCCACCTCTCTACAACCTCTTTTCAGGTAGTTCTAGAGAGCAATAATGTTCTCCTGAGCCTCCTTTTCTCCAGACTAAACATGTCCAGCTTCCTGAGGTGCTTCTCCTAAGATTCATGTTCCAAACTCTTCACCAGCTTTGTTACTCTTCTCTGGACACACTCCAGAACCTCAATGTCTTTCTTGTAGTGAGGGGCTCAATATTTACCAGAGGATTTGGGGTGAGGCCTCATCTGTGCTAAGTACAGAGGGATGATGATTGAGCCCATCCACATCTCTCTGTAGAGCCTTCCTGCCCTCCAACAAGTCATTATTCCCACCCAACATGATACTGTCTGTGAACTGATTGAGGGTACACTTGATTACTTCATTGATAAAGGCATTAAACCAAACCGGCTCAACTGCCCCAGGGCACACCACTTTCTAACAAATGCCAGTTGGATTGAATTCTGTTCACCTCAGCCTTTTGGGCCTGGACATTCAGCCAGTTTTTTATACAGCAAATAGCACACCCATACAAGCTATGAGCAGCAATTTTCTCAAGGAGAATGCTGTGCGAAACAGTGTCAAAGACTTCACTACAGTCCAGGTGACACCCACAGCCTTTCCCGCTTATATCAAACAACCCTTCCTGTTTACCATTACAACTTCTGTACTGTTTATTTGACTTCCATATTCACTAGAAATTCAAAAAGTGTGGTGTTTTATGTTTTTCAGAGTGTTGGCACTGTTTTACGTATACTTACTTCCTTCTGAGTTAGTATCTGTTGTTTAGACAGATTACTTTTCTCTTTTTTGAGATACATTTTGCAAGAATGGCTGTCGTGTTCTTTATTTATTGATGCCTCTTGATATTTGAACTACACTGTTACAGCAAGTGATAGGCTTCCTAGAAGAATTTGTCTGCCTTTTCTTTCCTGGTACTATTTTTTCATGGGGATGATTTGAAACATATGTGTCATTTCGATGGTCTGATACTTTTCTAAACACCAGTCTACTCATTCTGGGGGTAAATCATCACCATGCAGCCTACCCAAAATAAACTTAGAAATGAGCTGCCAGAATAGATGACATATCAGATTTAGATTCTGAACTTGCATGCACTAAAGAGAAAAATAAACCATGCCAGCACATTACCACTGATCAATTAAAGCAAAAGATCCTGCTCTGCCCCTTCTATACCTATCTTGTCTTTAAAAATTTGTTCTAAGAGACTCAGATCTCAGATCAGGTGGTACAAGTGTAGGTTAGTGGGTTACAGCCTTTAATTACCTGTGATATCCTGGAGGACTAATGACAATCTATCACACAGATGCCTGCAGAGATCATTACTTTCCTTTTTCAAAGACTAATTATCTCTAGCATGATGAAATATGTCATCTAGCATACAGATATTATTACTTTAGTTTAAAAATTGAAAATCACGAAACAAAGATGTTGTGCTTTTTTTCTCAGTCATGGTTTTATTGTGTTTCTCTGTGATTGATTGTTTTGCATAAAGATTGGATTAAGATGTGAAAATATTAACTGGAATCCGTTCATGAATTGCTTTCACTGGGGCCTCTTCATCTCAATTACATGAGACACTGGTGCATGGGATCTTTCATATTACTGGTTGCTAAATGAAGTAGGTGAAGCCTTAGGCAACACAGTACCACAGAATTACCTAATGTGACTATATCCTAAAGCGATGCATGCCCTGCTACATCTTTTGACTAAATTGTCTCATGAATATGCAAAATGTGGTTAAATTGTGGAGAATGCAAAATTATTTACAATTCAAATACCATCACCCAAATGCATATTAAAATTAATGACTTTTGGATAAATGCTAATGAATAGGAAATAATTCTGCTTAAAAAAAATGATAATCGTACATCAATAATTGATGTATTTTTCTTTTGAAACTAAGTAGCTTCATTTCCAGTTAGAATAGAAAGAACGCCTCACTAGTTATTTGTACTAAATTGTCTTTTATCAGAACTTATATTTATGTCTACAAATAATTTCATGTTGCTTATCTCCTTGTCAGCATGACTTTAGTTAGAATTATTTTATGCAGAATTAGGTCTTGCACATACAGATCAATACCTTGGCACAAACATGACACATGACTAGATTGGGCATGCTGACTGCCACAAATTCATAATACATGTATTGACCAAAAAGGGAAAAGTAGACATGTTTCAGCATGTTTGTTTGTGTACTCTTTGGTGGGATGTGAATGATGGTAAAAAACCCACAGGAAATGAGGAATTTTCTAGAGTTATTGCTTCAAAATGCCCACTTACACTCTAAACTGGAATAGCACAAGCCAACATCTACCATATGTGATTCTGCTTTTCATATGTCAGTTTCTTCTACATGTGACTTTGTGACAGCTAAAATGACAAATCATTGTCTACCACTGTGAAAAATGGTTAATTGCTATATCAAGTCAGACAATTGAACATGTAATATGGTCCAGTAGAAAAGGGACTTCTGTAGAATACCCTAAGTAGGAAAGCACTGACTGAAAAAGTCAATATAGTTATGCAGACTCATTCATAAACAATTAGAATCACTGAGAAGCATGAAGAGTTCCTTTCAGCAAACACACCAGGTTCTGCTCACGAAATTCCTAGTTAAGGATGGATTAAACACACCTCTTGAATCGTTTAGGTAACAAATGCAAGAACAGAACCTAAATGAAATAAGAGGACCCTCCATTTCGCTTGTCATTAAAACTGAACTTTAATTTAAGCTTTACTTTAGTGGGAAAGCAACCAAAAAAAAGGCCAGATTTTTGTAGCTTATGTAATCTGCAAAATCTCATTACTTCATAATGGTTGGTGCAGAGTTTTTGGAGAGACCAGAAATGGCAGAAAGAGTCATTTCCATTGAAACTCTGATGAAAATCTTGTTCTGTTTTGCCTCCCCTGGGGCTCCCTGCCTTGCCAGGCTGCTGGTTCCCAGGTGCACTGGCTGCTAGAGGAAGGCAGCTCACGTGCAAAATGTCTTCTGAAACAGTTACATAGAATCAGCCGCCTGGGAACAAACTGCAAATTTCTGTTACTGCTACAGCAAACTGTTCCAAAATATTTTTTTTTTCTTTTCAAATCCTGTATTTGTGTTACCTTAGTCCAGTACAATTAGGATATGCTGACCATTTATGTTTCTGCTATGAGTTTGAGCAGACTCTTCCCTACAATGTATATCAATTCTTGCCTATATGTATATTAAAAAAAGAATAAAACAATTCTACTTTCACTTTAGTGAAAGGTAATAAAGTAACAGCATCAACAACATTGACTGAATACACCAAAAGTGAATTTCCTCGTGGCACCTGAAAACAAGTGAGCCTTTAAAATCATTTCTGATTATTTTAAAGTGTCCCACTCCCACTCTATCACAGATTTTTGATGTTCGTGCTCTTGCTCTTGTTATAGGAGTTTTGATGATTTTAGATTGTTAGTGTTGAAGCAAAGACCGTTTATCTCATGGGAGTGATTAGAAACATACTTTCTACCAAATACTTTTGCTAACATGAAAATATTCCTGATTCAAGTTCTGTTAGTTCAATGAAAACAAAACCAAACAGTGAAGGGAAAATGATGGAGAAATAATAGTTTATGAAACCTCTATCTCCCATCTCCTGATTTTTATTTCAGCTGGATAGACCAGAGTGGTCCTGAACTGTGACTACACTCAAGACTTAGAGTCAACAGATTGGCACTCAAATTCAGTGAAATTAACTTAAAAGGATTACTAAGTCATATTCTGCCATGATTTCTTCATAGCCTATTCACATTTTCCAGCAGAAAAAGAATATTTGTGCATTGTATTGCGATGTTTTCCTTCTACGTGTATGACATAAGTAGAATCTAAGACTGACTTCCTGATTCTGATACATTTCATAGCGTAAAGTCAAGATCACTTCAACAGATTTGTGATCATCTGAATGCCAAAGAATATAAAGAATCTCTTAACCCCATAAATCACTTTCATATCTAACATTGCAATGCACAGATAAGGCCCACTGATGGATACAGTTCACACTTTTTCTTCAGAGTGTCCAAGAAGAATGCACCAAAAAATAAAAAGAATTCACAAACCACCTCCCAATTCCCCTGGGAAAAAAAAATTGTAATAGCCTCCAAACCCCACAAAAAAACCCAACCAAACAAAAAATTTGAAAGCACACTGTGGGGAAAAAAACCAAACCAAACCAAACAAAAAACAAAGTCAGTTTCCAAATAAGTACCCTCTTTTTTTATTTTTTGTTAAACTTAAGTACTTGAAGGCACTTAAAAACAACACTACTTTTTGCAATTCACTTAGTTTGAACAGTGAAAATAAAAATATATGCTCTACAGAGTAAGTATATAAATAAACAACATATATATTTCTATATAGTCATTTTCAAATCTATTTTGAATGCGATTGCAGAGTGCTGCAGAATTTTGATCATGGATGAGGCAGGGTGACACTCAAATCCAAAGAATTCTGTTCACATTAAAATTAAAGTCATAAAAAATGTTCTGCTTATGACCTTGGTAAGCCTTGAAAATGTTTGGCTTTCCAGCAGTTCATATGAAAACGTGTATATGATGAAAACATTTTTTAAGGAAATAAATTAAAGCAAAGCATTTAAATTATTTATCTAAAGGCAAAAAGAAGCTCTCCCGTCTCACTTTTTTATAGAAAGAAAAGGTGTCTGATTAAATTTTGTATTTCACGCACCAGAAAGGATGCTTTCAGTAATCCAAATCTTTGATCAGCTAGAGGCTGACTGGAGACCATGCAGTCCTTGGAGACAGAAATAAATGAAATGTCTCCACACAGCTGAAAACCAGCTTAGTCACCTAGGGAAGTGATAAACCGGGTTTTGAATTTGATTTTGCCTATGATAAAAGTGTTCTAGTAATCTTTAAAAAAAATTGCAGGACATAGAGAAAACTCAAGAACTTGGTAGGTCATATCAGAAAGCAACAGGTATAACAGATTGTGAGGCTGAATGATTATGTTACTCAGAAAATGTGCTGTAGTCAGACTTCTGTGATATAATGAATTGATATGTAAGTGGTTACTTTCTAATGCTAATTTCTCTGATCTGAAGTCAGCTTTATATACAAAATGTGAACTGTGAGCATTGTGCTCCTGGTGTTAGGTTTTTGCTTGCAGTTCATGTCTGTATTTTGTTATTTTTAGAGTGGAAATATGTTCAATTTCATACTAAATGAATATAAAGTAATTCCATCAGTGTGTGAGAGTGTGATTCAGGATACTACTGAGAATAAATAAGGGAATAAAATAAAGAGGCATTTTGGCTATTTTTTTATGGTGAAAAAATGTGAATGCAATGGAATGAAGACTCAGATTCTTTATGGTGATTTTTTGGGGGGGGATTTTTTTTCCCTTTACTTGATAGTCCTAACCTAGCAAAGTGTGTGTTTCCTCAAAAAAAAAAAAAAGGAAATTGTGCCATTACATCTTTCAGCGGTATTTTTTCCAAATGTTACCTGAGGATAGGTATATGTAGCAGTAAAATCTTAAATCACCAGTGTAGGGTGAGGGTTGTAGGTGAGCAAATTTGCATATTCTACTCAAGCTCCTTCAGTTGTGGAAACAAAGACGACGCCTCCTGATGTTAGTCTAGTGACTATCAGAGTTTGATCTGTAGCTATTTTACCAGTTTTCAAGATGACCAGCACTGGTAGGTCACTGTTGGCATAATTTTCAGCCTTTGTTAGGACCAGAATGGGAATTGCAGAGATAACACTGGTTAGGTGTTAAAACCAGAACTGCTCATTTACCCATCATTATGGTACTTTGAAATTAGCTGAAAGCACTAAAACACTATAGAGGGGCCTCCCAGCCTTGTAAATAGTACTGAAGGACCTGGATGCCCTAGTGGTTTTGACTGGGTCAGACTGGAAATCAGATTTTTTGATGTTCTGCTCTCCATTTCAGAAATGTGTCCAGAAAGTTTAGGCTGTTACACTACAGTGAATAACTTGATGGACCTTTGGGAATACTCAAGATAGTTTTAGTTGCTTGTTTGTTCCCTAAAATTTTACTCCTACTATGGCCTACTCTTTTTGTTCCAGGGTAAGTGTTCAATACACTGACTTTTTGCGTGTTTATCATCAAAACCGAGAGGAAAAAAATTATGTAGGTGGCTGTGCAGTGATATAAACTAATAAGGATCAATGTGAAGCCATAACAATATGTCTGACCTAACAAGCCCTCAGGAGAATCAGTGCTAATTAACATTATGTCATGCCAAATGAAAAGACTCTGCAACTTTAAACGCCACGCTATTGCCTGTGCAAGTTTGCTGGTGCAGCAGCAAGAGCATGGTGCAAATGCCATCTAAAGGCATAAACAAGAGGATGCTTACACTTGCATCCCAGAGTGTTGGTTTGGATGGGTGTACAGGAGTGAAATATAATAAAACAATGTGTACTGAACAGATTGAAGGAAAACATTTGCATTTATATATATCAAAATGTAATCATATTTAGCTTCAAGGTAAAGACAAACTCATTAGTCCAGTTTTCATCTCTTCCTATATATTTACATTTTGGAGGTACTTTGAGATATGTAGAGGTTGAAAATTTTTTGCCCTCCAGCTATGACTCTCCTACCATATTCAGCGAAGGTTTCATACAAACTTGTCTTTTGATAATCTCAAAAAGGGAAACCAGTATATCTCTTTACAGAGATAGAAGTATCTGAAGAACAGATGAGCAAAATTAACTCTCAAGGTTAGATGATCTCTCAACATCCAGGTTAGATAACAGGGAATGGACTACAACTCCAGTCTTCTAACTCATAAACCATTACATTCCAGTGTGTTTCTCTGTTCTCTGCTTCCAGGTTATCTGTGACATGCTTTCAATGGATGGAAGCTGTAAACGAGTACAAAGCTTTTCATTTATATAACCCTTCCCCAATTACAGTACAAAGATTTGTCAAGCAACCTAACATGTCTTCCACTGAAAGAGTTCATAACAGTAGTTTTACATTAATAATCTGAAAGTTTAAAAATAATTCTTCATGGTAAGACAGCAATCAGAGATGATAAATAAAAGAAATTATGAGGTACATCTTCTGTCAGCAATAGAAACAAGCAAGTGTACAGTATGATTAGTCACTGTATTATTGGCACTTGGGTAAATAAGTGCTTTGGGTACAATCCCTTAGGGATCAATTAAAAATGTGCCCCATTATATTATCAAATGAAGCTCTAATAATGAGCTCAAACTCCTTCAGTCATGGTACGCAAGCTAATGAAGAGCAGAAAAAGAAAATGTAGCTGATACAGGAGTTTTTATGCTTAAGTCCTCTATATTCAAGTAGTGAGAGGTGAAAAGAATATACACTAAGGACTAGATTCATTAGAAGGACTAAATAACTCTAGGGAAGGGAAGGTTTTGGAAGGGAAGGGAAGGTTTTGGAAGGGAAGGTTTTGGAAGGGAAGGTTTTGGAAGGGAAGGGAAGGTTTTGGAAGGGAAGGGAAGGTTTTGGAAGGG
>JAWWEW010000078.1:106350132-106398858 GCA_035583185.1 Anabacerthia variegaticeps
GAAGGGAAGGGAAGGGAAGGGAAGGGAAGGGAAGGGAAGGGAAGGGAAGGGAAGGGAGCACCCAAAAAATGTAAATTAAGAGGCAAAGTATGGAGTCCTTTTGTTAGGTAGCTAAAGAAGAAAGGAGGCACTTACCTAATGAGAGGAACTATGAAAGATGCAGAATAGACTCAGGAGGGGATAAAGTATAATCTCGAGAAACATAAGACTTAAATGCATATGGCATGTTGTAAGCAAAAAATGCAGCTACTAGAGTAAGAAATGACATAATGAAGAAAATATTTAGACCATTCCTGAAATTTTGCTGAAGAAAAGTGTGGAAAATCTGAGCCAGGGGTCTATAGTCTCATGATACATATATATATAGCAGACCTAAATCAGCAAAACACAAACAGCCTTCTGTCTGGAACATACTATATGATCAGCTTCGCTTTGTCTGGAGTGACTGTACTTGAACACAAAATTACTTAGGTTGTTAGAAAATTATTTCTGTTTATTGTGTTATCTCAACTACTGTTCTTTTGGATTTTAGCCCACTATGTAGAATGGGAAGAATACAAACAAACAAAAACTGGGGAATGTTCAGGCATAATTTTTTTTTTTTTTTTTTTTTCCCCAAGAGGCTGATGAACTCTTGAAGGAATATAGTGCAGCTGAGGATTTGTAGGGACCTGTGCAGCTGCTGAAAGCAAGAAAGTAATCAAGACTGGACACAGAGTGAACATTTGTCAAAGTGACAGTACTGGAAACTGGCATAACCTCTGTACTCAAGAAACAAATATGGTGTGAGGGCCAGCAGTATAAACTTCCCCATAATTACATCCCTGAGAAGTGGAAAATATTGTGAATTGAAGAAGAGGTTCAGACTCTCAACCCATTTCCTTTTTTTTTTTCTTTTTTTTTTCTTTTTTCTTTTTAATAATCCGAACAAAGACTTGTCTAAGTAGAAGATCTTACAATGTAGAAGTGTGCAAACTGGAAAGCAGACCTACAATAGTTGTTAATTTTATAGAGTCTCTAACAATTATAATAATGAGTTTAATGTTTGCTGATTTCAGCAAGATTTGAACTACTGACCCAGACAGGAGAAGATTAATTTACAACTGAACTTTTTCAAACAATGTAGAACATAGAGATTTAGTTGATTATATTTTTCATAACTTAAACAACACTTCTGACACTTAATTAGTTCAATGAAATTATTTTGTGTTTTCTGAATTAACAGATGTTTTCTGGAGGTTTATCCTAGCAGTAAAACCATGTTTCAAATTGAGCCAGTATGGATTTAATTTTTTTACCTCCTTAGTTCCCCCTGTTACTACAATGGTAAAAATATACAGAGATAAGGGAAAGGAAAGGGCATTCCTGTGTAATAATTTAACTATTTACTAAAATTATTATTCCATTATCAATCAATTATAAAATAATAAACAAAAAAGAGACAGTCCAAAGGAGTTTTTCTAAGACCTATCATTAAAAGATTGGAAAATACAAAAAATGTTACAACTATGCCACCAATCATAGTCAGCAGAATACACTTAGTTTTTAAGTTTGCTTAAAATTCTGGTTCTCAAGTGATTCTTATTTCAGCTGTTTTGCTATATGCTGTGTTTGCATTTTTGGGTACATCACATCTGTAGTATACTGTTCTCAGCTGTAAAATGATAATAATAGTAGTTCTTTATCTCAGAGTCATAGTAATTCTTCATCTATTAATATTTTATTTAGCATTTCAGCTGGAAGGTGCTCACTGGGACATTTAACAACAAAAATTGTGTCACTATGGCAGAAGAAATCTGGGACCTTAAAGCACGGACCTACCTCAATATTGTCCATCCTTTTAATTAAAGAAATGAGACTTCTGTGTGTATCACGGACATCTACTGAGGGTTACAGAAGCATTTCTCCCATGAAAATCTCCTCCACAGCTTCAAGCACAGCACCACAGTAATGATCACTGGACACCAGAGGCTGTCTTGCATTTTACCATCCTTTGCTTCTGCAATTGCGATTTGTTGAAATCTGGGTTCCAACCCCTAATGTCAGCACTGCTGATCAGAATCAGCAAGCTGACTTTGTTCTGTGGATCAAATCTGACTAGCTCAAATGAGTTGTTCTTCGTTTTCAACAGAATAAGTAGATTCTCTATATTTAAACAACAGCTCTTGCTCTAAATTAGTCCCTGCAGGGTCAGTCGACTGGCTGAGCCACACCCATATGACCGAGAATCAAGTGCCAAAATTAGTGGAAGTCATGTAGGTACACATAGCACTGAGATTTTTAGTCTGGACAAAAGAATAGTTTGGGTTTTCCCCTTTTTCCCATTTAAAAAAATATTAATAATTAAAAAGAAAAGAAACAAAATCAAGCAAACAAAACAAAACAAAAAAACAACAAACCAAACAACAACAACAAAAACTAAACCAAAATACCACAACCCAAACACAACTGAGAGAGATGCATGATGTATCTGCCCCTAAAAAGTGGAAGCTGTGCTGCCACTTTAGGCTTTTCTGATGGACCTCTTCCCATTTCAGTCCTAGAAAACTCACAGAAAACTTGATTCAAAATAGACATTTTATTTTTATTTTTTTTAATCAACATTCACTAGAAATTTAGGCAGAAAAAGCAAAAATCTTTTATCTTCTGCACATCCTTCTACTACTGCTGAGCTCAGCAGGTTTTGTTCACCAGGTGAATGCCAGAGCATGACCCAGATTTGAAACTTTTCCCAAAATTTGCAGGTATTTCAGACATTTCCCATGTAAAAGACATTGTTAAAAGTGTACAGTTTGGCTGAGACATACTGTTCTATATGAGAGCAAAGCCTCTGTGTATGAGTCCAACAGCGGCTTTAGAGCATTCAGAAAATTGTGATGGATTTAGGTCTGAATTTTTAAATGAGCAGAGAGGATCACACTCTGTACAACTAATGCAATAACTGGAGCACAACTGCAAAATCCAAATTGTCTTTTGCTTTATACTACACAGGCAACAAATGCAGAATGAGTGTGAACAATGAAAATAATTGATCTGCCTCATGTAATTAAAAAAAGAAAAAAAGAAGAAAAATAAGAAAAAGGAATTGTTGAGTGAAACAAAGGACATTCCTGAAAACAGGAAATGGTCAACGAAATCTAGAATATAAAACAGAAAACAGTTGTGGTGAAAATATAATCACTGTTTCCCAAAGAAGAATCTCGAGAGCAATAAATCTCTTTAATCCCCCACTAATTTTCACAGATCTATGCTCCCTATGGAAACAGAGATATAAAGCCTGCTAACCTTAAGAATATGAAAAACATCAAAAGCATAAAAGGTCACAAAAAGTTCCAGAAGAGGCTTGAAGCCTTACCTTCATGTTAGCAAAAGAAAAAAAAACAGCTTAATTCTTTCATGGCAGTAACTTAGAAAGAAGCTTTTAAAACCAGTCCCCAAAATGTAAAGATGATATTCAAAGGCAGGATGTCATTTGCAAAATCAGATTTGAACAGGATTACTTAATTAAAAGAGACAAATTAAAAATAGGAAATAGTACAGCTGGTGCCTAGGGGGAAAAAAAAAAAAAAAAAAAAAAAAAGGAGGGATATG
Source organism: Anabacerthia variegaticeps (assembly GCA_035583185.1). NCBI lineage: Eukaryota > Metazoa > Chordata > Aves > Passeriformes > Furnariidae > Anabacerthia > Anabacerthia variegaticeps. The sequence continues at coordinate 106,353,724 of JAWWEW010000078.1, forward strand.
AAGCAAGTCAGTAAATGTTAAAAAAGAAAAGAAAAGAAAAAAGACACGAAAAAGTTCTCAGTAGATGTTGACATCAAACAAGAAAAAATGTGAGGATTTGGAAAATAATTTCTTAAAGACATGTGGGTTATAATTTTAACAGCAGAAATTCCATTAGGTATAGACAGAAAGAAAGAAAAAGCTCATTATCAAATATTAGCTTTGAAGTGTGGGACTATGACAAAGGTACTGCAGTGGATGAAAGCCAGCAATATTCAAGGCTTAATAATTCAGCATTTCTCTCCAAGGCACTCTCTAAAGTTTTATCAATCAAAACAAAAATGTATTTAGAAATAGGGTATACATGCAGAGTGGAAGACCATGAAAGCAGTCTGAATATAACAAAACTGGAAAAACCCGGTCCAATTCACTTAAACAGGAGCTCTCATTAAATGTTTGTTGAATGTGTGCAACTAAGCTTACAGATAGCGTAAAATGACAATATGTGGTCTTTGTTATTTTTCATTTTCTTTTTCCTGAAGGATTTGGCAACGGGAAAGAAATAACATCTTAACACTGAAATACAAGAATTACAGTGCATAAGATTGAAGGTTTCACTGGGGTCAGTAGGTCTTGTGGGAATCAACTACAAGGCAATTTAAGTGTAAAGTGATCACAGTTCACCTTATTTTCCATTTTACAAGGAAAAAGCATCTTTATTTCTCAACTCAGAGCTGCGTAGTGTGGATGATGATGTCCCATCAGACTGTCCTGACAAAGTCACAATCTACAAGGAATCATGCAGCTGAACTTCAGGCTGTCTTGCAATAATGATTTTCCTTTTCCGAAACATTTTAAAAACAAGAACAAAGCGCTACTGCTACAATTTCTAGGCTAATTTCTACAAAGCTATTGAAAAGAAACAGACAGACAAGAACATTTTTTCCAGGCCCTAGTTGATAATTACATTTCTAATGAATGGCTGTGAATGCTGAAAATTTCTACAAAGCAGGCTCTTTGTCCTAAATAGCAAACTGTTCAACTAAGAATTTTCCATAATGAAACCCTTTCCTGTCTGTCCTGCAATCAGAAAGACCTCTCTGTAGTTTGCTTATTCTCTTCTAGTTCCTAGTCTTACACTTTTTTCCCTCTATTCCCATTTTTGTTCTTCTTCTATAGTGCTGTTCTTGGTCAAAGATCTTTTTAGGCATCCTCCTAAGTATACCCTGTTCAGCACACCCACTAAAGGTAGCAATTTCTTTTGTTTCCTATCTTCTCCCCAACAGTGTGAGTAAAAAATATGACAAGAGTCTTAGCAGACAGGTTGTTTTTTATTCTCCTCAAAGCATCCTGTGACATACCAATTTGATCACATAAGTACATGAAATGATCCCAAAAATTTAGGAAAATCTACTTTGAACCCCTATCGCAAAAGATGCAATTGCAGTTGCCTGGTCAGAGACCCACAAGAGAGACCGCACAATGCTAGTCACAAGGGATTCATCACCCCTACCCCTCCCCTTATTCCTAAAAGGGTATTTAATGGAGCAGATTTGTCACTTGTGTAATAGCATGTGCCCACTTATATTAGCTTTGAAAATCAGTAGCCAAAAATCTGTAGCTAAATCTCTGTACCCAGTGATAGGCTGCTCCATTATTACATTGACCCATTATCTATTCACAATTATTGCCCATCTGCGTTATCAAATCTTCACCAGTTAACCCAGTGAGGAGATTTTGGGTTGCATTTATACTTGGCATAGAGTAAAGTGGTGCTCCAGGAGACACTTTTGGCATGCTCAAGTAAGTCAGTAAAAGCCCTTTTTTTTTGAGCATGTGTCAGTCATGTCTTCCTAGACGCATATGATGCATACATCAAACTCTTTCAGCATAAAAGAAAAGAGTGAAGACATAAAACTTCTTTACTTTGAAAGCATGTTGACATGGTCCAGATTCCTATTTACCAGCATGATGGGAAATGGAACTTTATAAGGAAAGATTTGACCAAACGAAGCTGAGGTCAAACCTTGTGCTATATCAAGGACCTCAAATTTAAAAAGAGATGCATCTCCATGCAGCCCAAATAGAAAGAGAATGAGATTAAAAAATCTCTACTTGAAAAAGAAAAAACAAACAAACAAACAAAAAAACCACACAAACAAACACAGTTTAATAACAGAATTTTTTAAAGGATTTTCTTCCAGTTCACTTTTATTTTTAGGAAGTTGTTGTCTTACCAGTCCCTAGAGCTGGTCTTGCACACAGATTAGTTACTACATGATCTAATGTAAGCCAGTTTTAAGAAGACTTTTGTGGAACATGTTCCAAGTTTGCAGAGATTATTGTTTCGTAAATAATTTAAAAATACACAAGTAGCTCATCTGTACAAATTGAAAGTTTCCACCAATTGCCTAGCTATTAGTCTATTTATGTTCATTTCAGTTCCTTAATTAGGCATCTATTTCATTTCCCCTTTCTCACTTTCAGTAATTATCTCAATGCAAAGAGCAGATTACAGAGATGTCTATACAGACAGCATACCATCAAGCCCCGTGAGCTGCCCTTTCAAGCCTTGCAGTCAGAGATGTACTACATTCATTTAGTTAGAGCTGCAGTGTAGAAGTTAGACCCTGTCTGGAAATCTGGACCTGATCTTTGCATCTAAGACCTTGTGCTCTGTAGGTACAAGGCAGCTGAAATTGCAGAGCCACTGATGATCAGCTGTCTGCATACACCACAACACGCTAGTGGGACTTACTTGTTGCTTACATGAAAGGATGCTGCCTGCTCATACTGGTTAATAATATCTTGTCTCGGAGAAAGACCAGGACATCTGCCATACAACTCCTGTTGGATTGGCAACAGGGTAGTAATAACTCTTACTGGTTAATAATATCTTGTCTCGGAGAAAGACCAGGACATCTGCCATACAACTCCTGTTGGATTGGCAACAGGGTAGTAATATCTCTTACTGGTTAGGTACCCAGATTTCTAGTAGGCACACCTTCCACTCTAAAGTTCTTTGATTTCTGGTTTATGGCAGACATCTGATTCCATCAGTTCTCAGCTGAAAGAACAAGAAAAAAGGTAACAAGAAAAAAAGAGGTCCACACATCTGATTCAGCAAAGGCCAATGCTTCTACAGAATCAAACTGAAGTTAAGATAAAAATAGTGCACAATTTTTGCATATAAAGAAAAGGCAAAAGAAGACGAGGGGTGGGGGGTGGGGAGAAGCTACTGGATCAAAGTGAACCAACTTAGGGACAATCCTAAGGAAACCCAAGCCAGCTCAGCTGGGTTTACTGAAACAGTTTTACAAGTAGGAAGAAGGATGGCTCAGCAGCAGTGTGAGAAGATGCCTTGCCAGGTCACTGGCTGTCTGTTACAAGAGAATAAGCAATACTGCCTCAAGCTCAAAACATGGAGAGTGCAAAGGAATGCCTACAAGTCATTAACTCAGAGCAGCTCAGCATGTTATTGTCTTCAACTACTACAAGCATTCCCTCTGCCTAATGAAAACTGAGTTTTATAAAGTACACCTGATCATTGTTTCTTGCATCTTATTGGTTGCTTTAAAAATGTTCTGTTACCTCTGAATAGGGGTTTGGAATTTTTTCAGGGATATTTAAGGCATATTTAGATGGTCATATACTTTAAATTCTGATTAACCAATTACTCTCAAAAAGATAAGTTGTCTTATATTTTAAAGAAATTGCTAATTCTGTTGGAATGTTCAACTATCTAATATATGTAATAGGCAAACTTGCTTTTTGATAGCTTTGCCTTTTCGGGGAGATATGTAGCGCAATCCCTATATGTGACTCCACCTGCAAAAGCAGTATTAGCTGTCACACCTCCCGAAGCTGTTGTGATGACTGGTGATGGAAGACAATGGATAAAAGTCTGAGCCACTTTTCTCACCCTCATTAAACTTTCTCTTCAGCAGCATGTGGCACTGCAGGTAATGAGTTCCATCTGTGTGTCACCAGTCTCACCTACAGAGAAAAAGCATTCAGATGTTGGAGGTAAAAACTGATTTCAGAGAAGCCAAAGTTTGCAGCTAAAAATAAGCCCTTACTTTCAGAGTTCTGCAGAACTCCCAGATATTCTACTTACTTTTCCATGTTTAGTACTTGGAAAAAGCTTTTAGCAGTAGTGTGATCAGGTGATCTAGCTAACTGGTGAAAATAAATACTGATAATTAATAATCAGCAATAGTTTGCTTCAGCTTTTGAATTCTTGAATTTATGAGTTCAAAAAGTAGCAAATCATCTCAAACTTACTATATTTTTCTATGAAAAATGTTTAATGTTAAAATTAAGGAAGTAGGTAAAAGTCAATCTTAGTTAATGATTCTGCTCATAATTATTCTGGAGATAAAACCCTATAGCAAGCCTAGTCCTGAATTGGTTAAGCAAAGTAAATGCATATAAATATTAGAAACTGCAATTGTGAACAACTCCGTACATTAATACACATCTGCTTCATTCATGCAATGGAATCATTTGAAAATAAAGGGATGACCACCATTCAAGTCAGCATTTCTGCAATTCCCATTGCATCCTTCCAGAAGAGGTGAAGACAACTCTAATGCTGGTAAAAGCAAACTTTCTTATCATATGATGTAAAACACAAACGACCATAACAAAGTAGTATATCTGTTCAAGACCTGTAGCAATATGTTTTCACTCTAATTTTTCATCCTTATTCATAATTTGGAAAACTATGAGAGAATTTGATCTCATGGTCATACTTTAGTGAGGTTTGCCTAAATCTAGTCAATTATGGATTGAAACAAATTTTTCATTTTGCACAATTCTGTGTTAATGTCTCATGTTAATAAAAAGTTTATTTGAAGACTGCTCTGTAGACCTTTATTTTTTACAGAAAAAAGAGCAGGCTAAATAAGCCAGCCTTCAGACACATAGAAGCACATGCCAGAAGCTTGCCTTTTTCAGTCACATTTCACTCCCTTTGTTCCAGCAGAACTCTCATTCACTTGAAATTGAAATTTTGACTAAGGACTAGAATATTTAATGTGCATGTCATATGGTGAAATAAACTATGTTGTTTCCCCTGACAGTTCAACAGCTTTAACTGTATATATTTTGATGGCCTTCAGTATCACCAGGCTAGATTTTTTCCTTATTGTTTTCTTATCAGGATTTTCTCACTGATAACTTTTGATCAAGCTTGCATAATAGAGTTCTCATGCATTATAAACGGTGTTGAATATTCTGATAACTTTCAGAAGCCTAATTTTTCATATTCAACAATCTTTGAAGTCTTTCAGAGATAACCAAGTAGTCATTGCAACTTTTCATCTTGTACCTATGCTGCAAGGAGGGTCTATAAATTCAGTTATCTGATCAATAATAACAGGATACAAAATTCCTACAGCTTATGTCAGCAAGGTCCTTATTTACATAGCTTTGGCAGAACCTGATATAGAAGTAGCTCTCCAGTATATCAATGGATCTACAATTAGCTCTCCAATTATTTAAATACATAATAATAGCAACCCCAGATATAAATTTTAATAACATCTCCTTCAAGGGGATAATATCTCACAACAGATTTTGGTACACATGGTATTTAGACATTGCTATAGAGGGCTTCCAAAATACTCATTTTCACAGCCCGAGTAACCTCAGAAATTGTGGAGTTTGCTATTTCTTAGTGTGATAATAATACTTGCAACATAGCCAATCTTGTCTTTTGCCTGCAAAACTAAATGTGTATCACCTGCTGTGTTGGCACATCTCTAACTGCTAACAAATTAGTTAAACCTAACTTGGATAAATTATGTCTCACTTTAGCTACAAATATAGGGACAACGACTTTATTTAACCTGATGTAATTGACTACACATGTTTCTAAGAAAGATATAATTTCAAGTTCTTCAATTACTATGAAACGTTATCTTTGAAGATCTCAGCCTGAAAGCTATGATTTTTTTTCAGAAATCTTTGAGCAAGCAACATTGTTTCTGGTATTTCTTCTTTTATCATAGTCAATGCATCTCTGCTTATCAGCACTGAAACACATAGCTTAAAAACACATACACGCAGATAACACTTTGCTCACTATTTTTCCTGTGTTGATAAGAAAGCAATTTTAGTGGGATTTAGATACATATTGGAAAAGCCAAAAAGAGCTGATGAAAAAAACCCCATGTTAGTATGTAATAAAACTGTGAAAATAACACTGCCAAGTTCGCTTCATGAATATGGACAGCCACACCAGGGGCTTTTTGTCTTGTTCAGTTTCAAGCTTCTTTTTTTTTAAAAAAAAAATACATTTCATTGTTAAAAGCGTATGGGTCAAATCAGACAGTTACAGATTTTAAAGCCTCACCTTTTGCATATATTTAGTAGACACTTCATGAAGACTTAGAAGTTAGAAAGCTGCATTTTATTACATCACTTAAACAATTTTGGAAGCTTTAAATTACCTTGTTGATGTCTTATCAAGTCCCTCATTTTAGCAGGTTTATTTTTTACTTGATTTTTACAGCTCGGGTGGAAATGGTTCCCATCCATGTTCATCTCAGATTCAAATTTTTGACAAACTTCAGGCAAAGTACCTGATCCTTCTCTGAGAATGAAGCTAAAGAAAGACAGAAGTCTTAATAGTCTAAATTATTTCTAATAATTTTTCCACAGAAGAGATTGAGTGGATCAAAAGAGGCTGAAATTTTTCTATCTTCCAGTACAATGTGCTGTTTTCTGATCTACCAAAAAGCCTTAGTCAAAGCATAAATTTACAGTTTGCATAGTCATTATAAGAATGTTAGGGTTTGTAGCTAAAAGCTCCAAATACTCCACAGTGAGGCAAAGTTAATGTAGTACTGATTAGACTTGGTTTGATGGTAGAGTTATAGTATACATTTTACCAATATTGTCTATCCCTTTATTTTGGTATATTTTTGCAATATTTATATGAAAACATATCAAAACAATCCATACAAATATGAGTGATCCTGTTTTTATTACTAGTTCTCTACATTGTAATAAAAACTTAATATAAACATAAAAGTCTCAAAAGTACCTCTGCATGTGTGTGTGTCTTGAGACCAGGCCTCCTGTGAGTTTTCTGTATTTCAAGTTGAGCATTAGTTGAGCCCTGTAGGTATTAGCACAGTATAAAAAATCACTGAACAATAATGCAATGTGTACTTTATGTATTAACAACTGTTTTTTAAAACCCAGGTTGGTTATTCCATGTTAATTTCCATCAAAAATGTATTAGGAAATGCTTTTGCTGGATAATATCATGCACAAGAAACTATTCTGTCGTGGCTTTTTACCTTTGTAGTCCATTTCACTGGCATCTCTACATTTCCCATCGGAGTTTCTGGACTTTCAGGAAGTTATCATTTATGAACCCACATTCCTTTGTTCAAAAAGCTTTGAAACCACTTCATTTATAATTTTTATATCTGATAACATACCTATGTCATATTGACTAACCATAGTTTTTTTTTTTCTTAGTAAAGAGCGGGAATAATTAAATGTCTATTTATTTTCAAATAGCAACTCTCATTGTGCTCAACCCATCCCCACCAAGAAGACAGTAAATATAGTTAAATAATACGACTAAAAAAATTTCAGAGAACCTCCATAACACCTTTTTTTTTCCATAGACAAAAGTCTGTCATTAGTAGTAAATAACATAGAAAGCTAGATATTTTTCAGTTAGTTATTGTGTAGATTGTTGTTAGTACATTTTTTTTGCATGAATCAAGCTCTTTTCAATAACATTATGCAGATGAGTTCAGAATAAAATTTGATATTAATATAAGAGAATGTTATGCTAGAATAACATATTCATCAATGATGACTCGTTCATTTTTTTGACTTGGTTAAATTATCCTAGGATTTTTTTAATTGGATGATATTTTGAATTCCTGTTTAATTTCTTCTCAATCCCTTTGGATAATGATCTGAAAAAACAGGAAGATACCTAATATATTCAAGCATGAAGACAAGTAAATGGACTAGTGAGTGGGCTGTTGTGACTATGGCACCTGGAATAAGTAAGGAATAAACATGTTTAAGCTTTATCCTAGAAATATAGTATAAATACTAGATATTAATAAACGTATGCATAGTCATACAGAAATGTATAAATACTATAAAATATAAATACTTTCTTTGAAGTGAGCATGCAAATCACAGAGCTAATACTATTCTGTATCGTGTGGGTCATCATAAAATGAGATACATGAGAAAAAACTGTAAATCTTTAGGTTGTTCAAGTTTCACAACTATTTCTAGTTAAAAAAGAAAATAGAAAAACTGACAGAAAGCTGAAAAATGTGTGAAAAAATATATTTTTAAAAAATATAGGTATGCTTTGAACTTCTTTTTTCTTTGTTTGCTTCTGTAGAACTTCTGGTCTTGTCAGACCATGTACACTCTTCAAGTTGTCTCACAGTACTGTTTTTACACTAGCACATTTGATCTCACTTCTATATCAAATACCATGAAGTTTCAGGACGCTGGGTCTGGAATACTGATTAAGGCCCAGTGTAGTGACCTCAACTGAATTACTTTAGATTTAAATGCATCTGACCTAAGAGCATGACTCAAAAGCATTTATAAATGGATATTAAAATAAAGTTGACTCATCCCCATCTAGTTGGAATGATAGAACATAGATATAATATGAAAACAACAAAGCAGAACATTCATGGCATCAACTTTAATCCAATTCTCAGAGATTTCTGGATTTGATAATGCATAAATTCACAGCTTCTATTTAGAGGTTGTTCTTTTTATTTTTTAAATTTGTGTATGTGTGATATGTCCTTATAATACCAAAAATGAAAACCATAAGCATCTAAGATATCTCAAACCCATTGGTTCTGCTTTGCAATATGGAGAGTCATTACTATAGTTCAGAAAGAAATAGGGCATATTGTAAGATGTTTGGCACTTTTTACTAGTTTATTGAGAGTCTATGTGTCTTATCTCTAAGGCATGCTCAGATTTCATGTCTCTCAACTTCAGAAAGTAAAAGGGATGTGGAAGAGAATTATATGCTTCTCATGCTTTCTTGGGAACCTTGAGCATCCAGATTAACTAGGTATGCCATATATCTGATATTAACGCTGGTCAACTAAATGCAAGGTTTCTGCCTATTCCTTTGTCTTGGCTTCTCTGTTTCTTTTGTCATTCTCTTGTTCTATGAAATGAAGCACATACAGGATAATGCCTTGACTTTGTCCAAAACCTAGAAAAAAGGACAGCTCTGATGTAAATATATATATATGTGAGTATGTATGTATATCACCAAGGAACACTTGTACATTTCTGTTAGGGATAGAGATTAACCTTTTGGTCCATTTCTTGGCCATGAGTAGTACAAAATTCTGCAGTATTCAGTGTTATACAATGGTCTGATTCATTTAAGTGCCATTAAGTTCTCAGTAAATCAAAGAGTATATTTTCTCCCAGTTCACAAACTGTGAAGACAATTCCTCAGTTCATCCTCTGAAACCCCTTTTTGACATTGAAATGAGGGGTCTGAAGACAATGTCAGTTAAGATTCAGCCTGCTTTCTTTGAGCTGAAAAACACAGCCTTTTCATTTCAGAACTCTCTGACAAGGTTTAAAAATACACTCCTGAACAGAAGTTGTGTTATCCCCCCGCTTATATCCCCAATTGTGCTGTAATATAATGCACTTTAACAAAATTCGCAGAAATGTTCTACGAGCGCCTGTTGGAAAATTCAAACAGACTGGCTCTGCCATCTGCTACTTCTGATAAGAGACTCATCTGTCTGTTGAGCAGGTAGTGGAGAGACTACTGAAAAAAAAAATAAAAAAGAGAAGATAATGAAACACTGAAAACAGGCTGTATCTCACAGTTATTTGTGGACACGCATCACCTAATTGGGGGTCAAACCAATGTTATTAAGTATTTAGAATGCATTTTGGGTTCAATTTGAATTAAATATAAATATATACAGAAAATTATAAAGTAAACCTATTGATGTAATTTGGCCACTGAACTCAACTCCATCTCTGTTTCAGTGACAAGACTAACAAGAGTAGGTGTAATCATGAAGGAACACTTATCTCAGCTGTGACACTCATAGCACAATACCAAAATCCTCAGCCTGCAGGGGGCACACAATTAAAGTAGCATAAAGGGTAGCTCCATAATTACAGTCTATTCTGAGTAAGGACAGTATGCAGTTGCAATGTTCTGGAAGGAAACATAGAAATTACTCAGTCCTCCTTTTTTTTTTTTTTTTTTCCCAGTACCAACAGGGAAGTGTTACAGTTCTGAGCTATTTTAGAACATTATTATTTTATTTTCCATTCAAGGCTGATACACATGCCAAGGCATTAAAACCTTTACTTTTCCTCACACCTGGTTTGATGGTTGCATCCTTTGTAGGCATGGGTTCCATACCATGAACAATGTTACAAAATGCAGAGAGTTTAATAAGCCTTTACTACTCTTGCACTCTTTATTTTCTTTCATGTTGTCAGAAAGACAGTCCCTCCAAAAGCTAATTACATTAATGACATCTGTTGGTTGCTATGGGATAGCAGCCCACCATTAGCATCTGTCACTCTGTGACAAGGTTAACTCTGAAACAAGTCTTAAAAAGTAGTTTAAATGTACCCTTGTTGGCAACACCTGAAGAAGGCATGGTCTGAAGGAGGAAATTAGATTAAAAGGAATAATCTAAAGCAGATTATGAAGATGCTTAGGATGGTGATGTTTTGCTCACCATTCTAAGGGAGGATATGGAGAAAGATGGCCTCACGGGATCATGAGAGGCTGAAAGGTCTGTCATAAGGGAAAATGTGAAGAACAAAAGGTAGCAACTGTGATTAGCCTACCTCCAGGAGTGGGTTCTTAAGAAAAAAGATGAGCTGCAGAGGAGCAACTCTGAGTGGGATAGAAGAAACATTAACCTTTTATTTGAAGTGACTGGAACAGAGGGAAAGCCCACATGTGAGGCAATATGCTCTTCAGTGTTGTAGGACTCTATTCAGGATGAAAGGTAGAAGGCCTGGGAAATGGTAGACATGAGGGAGATCTGACTGAATATTAGATACTCCCCTGCATGAGGTAAGTAATGCCAAAGAGACTAGTCTGAAATGGCAAATAGCAGAACTATCGTAAGGAAGAACTCTAGGATAGTGAGACTCATCAAAAGACTAGTCAAGAAAGATTACTCTTGACAGTTCTCAATAAAACTCTTTCATCTACTTTCATTCTCTCTTGTCCTCTCTCCCTCAGTGGAGTAAATCACGAAGTACTTCTCTCCAGGCTGCATGAAATCTTTATGTAGCTCTTCTCCTTTCTCTTGCCTGACATATTCTATCAACTTCCATAACAGAACTTTTGGTGTTAGCCTCTTCTACTGACCTGTCTGTGCCCTGTTTCTAGATATGTGTAGGTTTCACAGGCTTATCTGAACATTTCATGTAGTTTTTTGATGTTTACAAACCCCCTTAGACTTCACCCCCAACTATATAAATGTGAAGGCATTTTTTAAATCTGGCATGATAATTTGAAAATAGCAGTGCTAACCCAGCAAGTACTACGGATTTGAAAGATAAAACATCCAAATGTTGGGGTGACAAGCCAGTCTTGATTAAAACTAAATAACATTTCCTGCACTGCATAGTAGTTTGGAATGTCAGTAGCTATAGTCTTATCTCCCTGACTTACTTTCAGTGCATGTTAAAAATTCAGGGATGCAGGTATTAAGTGTCTGTCTTAATACTTTAGCAGAATTATGTTAAATTGATGGAGCAGAGCGATCTCAAAATACAGATAAACACAGTAGAAAACGATGTAAGAGTGAAGAAAGGTTGTAAGACATTTATGTAGCTTTTCTGTATCCTATTGAATCTTCCATGAATTTCATTAAGAAGAAATCTCATCTATTTATTTGTGTTCAACTAGTTAGTTCACTTTAGAGCAATGTGCTTTGGTTACTCAAGAAAATGCATTTCAGAGGGCAGGTGAGAACCTGTACCAGTTCAATCCAGTCAAAGTTGGTCATGTGTTTTTTAGTCTATTATATATTTCTATGTTTAATAACTGCAATAATTCACACTCTAGGACCACTGATCAGCTTAACTGAAAGCTCCTTACAGTATGAGAAATTATTACAATTCTTACAAAATTTCTTAGATTTCTCATTGCACAAAATTTCATCCCTGAATCACCTTTATTCTTTCATTAACGCTGTTGAAGGTAAAACTTTAATAAATACAGGGGACAAAAATGCCGGTTGAGTTTCTATAAAAGTTGGATCCCTGCTAAGGCAGACACAATGCAGATCGAAGCACACACCCACAAGTAAAGTACATACCTTGTTAATAGATAAAAATATTAATGGCAAAAAAAAAAAAAAGCTGAAAATAACAACTCCATAGAATTATAGATTTATAGAATGGTTTGGGTTGGAAGAGGGCCTTGAAGATCATCTAGTTCCAATCCCTACCATGGGCAGGGACACCTTCAACTAGACCAGGTTGCTCAGAGCCCCATCCAACCTGGCATTGAACATTTCTGTTGCCTGAATTGGGAGAAAAGAATTTTCCAGAAAATATTAATACAGATAAAATAGAGAGCTGGTCTTTAATGAAAGTGCTTTCAAGTACAGGATACATACAATCCCAAAAACCATTTGCCCCTGGCACCACCCTCAGAACTGGCCCATCGGAGCCTTTCCAAGGTTTCTGGGCCTTCTACCTTGCTTTGACTACAATGTATCTTATTATTCTGATCCAGGGGCATGTCCCAAACTGGGTGTCCTTGCTAAAATCTCTTTCCTTGAAAAGAACATTAAACATAATTTCAAGAATGTGGCACAAATCATGAGAAAGGGGTTCATAAACTGTCAGCTGCTATCTCAAGTGTGAGAAATTATACAGCTATTATTAAAAACTACAAATATACAAAAACCTTAAGGCACTATTTCCAGGGATGGAACATCCAAAACTTCCCTGGGCAACCTGTTTCAGTGTCACAACACCCTCACAATCCAGATTTTTTTTGTTATATCTAATCTAAACTCACCTTCTTTCAGTTTGAACCTATTCCCCCTTGTCTTGTCATAACATGTTCTTGAAAACAGTCTTGCCCCATCTTTCCTCTAAGTTCCCTTCAATTTCTCACACAAGTACTTCTGCTGCATTAGAACTTTGAAAGTCTATTTGCTATCAGTACAGTATACCATTCCCATTTTATTCTCAACCACAAAAAAATTCAAACATTTCCTTTACTTGATTGTTGTAGCAACATACGCTGATGAGTCAAAAACCAGAAGTTTGATAGAAACTTTCTTTGACAGTGAAACTTGATAAAGGTGTAGTTTATGTAAATGAACAATGTTAATTGTCCTTTGTAGTAAAAGTTACATATTTTAAGCAACTAGACCAAGTTTGACATTTTATGAGTATTTTGTGTTGATGCCATGTTCAGACAAGCTGTTCTATACACTCTATGTTATGGGAAATCTCTCAGCTTCACTTTTTGATTCCATTTATACATCTGCTACAAACAGAGTAGATACTTTGCAGCTTTCAGTCTTCCTTTTCATAGTTGATCCCTTAAGAAGTGTAAGTATAAAAGCAATATTACCATAGTGGATGTGACTGAGCCTGCCACGGTCTCCATTTTTTTTGTACAAATGGATTGCCTTTGAATTAGTACTGGGAATGACCCCAACAAGTGGATCTTTCCAATAGCATTCTTTTGAGATGTGGGATACAATTTGTAACCTGTAGATAATTGTGTCAGGCTTTCTGCTGGCATGGAAACCATTGACATAATAATTTTTCTTGGCTCTTATCTTTAAGCTCTTTGTAAAAATTGGAAGGAGTTAGATAAGCACTTCAGTACCAGTGTATTCAGAAGGTATGGACGCATCTGTAATAACCAATACTGCCCCTGGTTATCACCCTTCAGTATCGGCAGTGACCTTTCTTATTAGCACTACCCTCTAGTATAATGAATAGAGGCTTATAATCACCTGAAAGGAACACATTAATTCTCTGTATCACTTTTTTTCACTGCAAGTTGTCTTTACCTTACAAGATCACATACGTCACTTTGGAGAATGCTATAAACAATAATCCCCATATTGTACCCACACAATCAATGAACAGTAAACTACAGTTTCTATAGTTAAAGTAAATGGTCATTATGTTAAGATATATTAGAATAGTTGGTTTTTGTTTAAATGCTTTTAATTCACGTTCAGTGAACAGTGAATAGTTAATTAACTAGTCACAAGCATATGCAGAATATTTGTTTACATAGTTCCTTTGTGTATATGGGAAGCCCTCTTGGCAAAGTTAAATACCTTTACATACATACAAAATTTCCTATTTTGATTGACAGAGTTTCATTAAATTATTTATAATTACCTTCCTCATTCCTTTTTTTTTTTATGACTGGTTTGGGATAGACATGCACAAAGTAATTTCAAATCGTGCACTGCATTAATATGAATAAATATTCCAGGAGGCCAAGATTATGCACCTTTCACATATTTTTCCCCTGTGGAGTTTACTCAGCAAAATCATGAATCACACAATTTCTGATAATACAGTAAACAGTTCAGAACATTTTCTTTTTATACTCTCATGCTATTTTTTCTATTGCAACCTGAGCAGTACGGGATATAGTGGGAATAAAAGATACACATATATGGTGCAAAATAAAAAACTATTTTTCTTTCTGTTTTTTTCAAAAATTATTCCATTGGGGTTTCTGCAGGTTTGCAAAATTAATGTATCTATTAATAAAAACTCAGATTTTTTACTGTATTGCAAACTACCTATAGTAATAATTGGCATTTTGTGATATTCAAAATCTATTACCTTGTGTTTTAAGAATTTCATTCAGTTCTCTTTTTAGAAATGGAGTGAGATAACAGCATTCAAGACACATGCTGAACTTTGCATTTTCACTCCAATAGCTGTTAACTAGATGTCAGAAAACTTGTAGTTCGGGTCTTAATTTTAGCATCTTGTATCATTTTAAATTGAGTATTCCAAAAGTAATTTCTATTTTTGACAGACCATATTCCTATAGTTGGCAGCTCGTGAAACTGAAGGAAGGCAGGTTCAAATGTGAACCCAGCTTTGCACATTTGGGATCACCAAAGCAGCAAAGTATGACCGAATAAGAGTTCTCTCTTAACACTGCATTTGAGTATCAGGGCTGGGCAGTAGGATGACATAAGGGAGGAAAGTGAACAGACACAATACTGTGTAAAACAGTACTTTGCACCAACCTGTCTTGGAAAGTGTGTATATACGTGTTTGCATGCATGCCACACCTATGTGGCAAACACAAAGCAATGTATTCGTTCAGAGTACACTGAAAAGAAGGTTTAAGTAATTCAAATTTACCTTGCACTTACTTGGATCAAACAGTTCACTTGGACAATTATTGTGGATCAGTTGTGTCTAAAACCTTAGCTTTTTCTTGAGTTGATCTTCTGTTGTAAGTGTCCCAATGAAATATTAATTGCCCCAGAGAGAGAGAGAGAAAGGGTTCTTCTGATCCAGTTGTTAAACATTGATATGAGAGGGGTTATCTGAGTTTAAATATATATGTATTGGAAAAGCTTGATGAGAATTTTACTTGTTACCAACTTTACCTGTTAGTCTGATGGTTAAGGTACTTGACAGAATTTGAGAGTTTAAATATTCTTACTTTAAATATCTGTTTAACCATAAGAAAAAAAAGTAGCATCATCCTCAGCATTCTTTTTCTTGTTCACTTCTTATTGCACATGCACTAAATTAACTTTTTATACATCTCACGTGAACAGAATTTAGTGGGTTTTTTTGGGTGAGATAGTTACATATTTTAATTTGGGAGTTATCTAGCTGGATGCTTATTATTAATTTCATTCTTAATTTCTGATTAATGTCACTGAATTGAAAAATTAATTACTCAGAAAGGAATTCAATGAGATCTTGCAACTAACATACAAGTGCTTGTGGGACATCATTTCTGTTTTAATGCCCAGAGGCTGGAAAAGTTCTGTTCCAAACAAAGGTAAAATCCTAGTCCCACTGGAAAAATCCAAATTCCACTAATACCTTTAGATTGACTACTGAATTCCAGGATCAGTACCCCTCACCTTTGTAAAATTCACTCATATCAGACTGTCAGAAGAGTAGGATCTATATACTATCCACAATATATTAATTTAAATATTTTATGTGTCTATATATGTATGTACACTCCAGAGGGCAGATTTAACAGGAAATGATCTTAAATCAGGCACATGCCACTAAAGATTACCTAGAGAATTAATAAAAATCAAAGATCCCAAGAGCATAGTTATAGTTGCTGTACAAATTTCGGGAGGTTTTAATACTGCAATTTTTATCACTCTACTGTGGCAGAAAAAAAAAAAAAGACATTTTTTTCTTCTGATTGATCAGCCTATGAAATATATACAAGGTGGCAATTTGCAAAATCTACTCCAGAAAGCAGTTTAGACGCATGTTTGTAGATGATAGTTAAAAATCTGTGTTTCTGTACTGTCAGTAAAGAGAGGTAAAAACTGCTGAGAAGGCAGTTCAAATTTCAGAAGAGAAATGTCTGAAATATGAATAGCCCACAAAGCATGCAAGCAACATACCTACACTTTTGACAGATGGCGGACCCATTAAGGTTGGATGTGAATATAAAAGACAGAGCCTGCATCTCTTTATGGTCCCAGAACACCAGTAAAAATACATAGGTATGAATCCAAAGCTCTCATGACAGTAGTTGCATATTGGAGTAACCCCTGATAAATAAAACAAAAGTCAGATAGTATCTGTAACAGTGCAGACAAAGCCACACAATCTCACCTAATCACTTAACTGGTGATCAGAGTAATTTTATCTAAAATAAGCAAAGGTGAAAATGAAACATTGACATTGTGAACGCTTGATTAAATCTGGAGCCGATTAGGCTGGCACAGTTTAAGTTAAGAGTACAAGTGGTAAATCATCTGACTCTTAGGTCAAGTCAAAGAAGAGATGCAATTAGAAAGACAAGCAAACTGCAGCCAAGATGATTCAGAGAGTGAAAATTTAAATGCTTGTTAGCAAAGCCCTGACAAGCATTAGGAATAAGGTATTAAATAACTGCTAATTTGGATTAAAAGCATTCTGTACAAATACACTGAGGTAACAGGGAAGTTGTAGTTGTTTCTCTCTGTTTCTATAGTTAGAATTTTTGTCTCTAAATAAGTGGTTTCATTCACAGGGACTGCTTCTTGTAATTTTTTTCTAATACTCAAGTTTTCCCTCCATACCCCTATATACAGACTGTGCTACTGCTTCTTCCTTCACAGCATTTCATTGTGCTTTATTCTTTCTGTATATTCTATTCTACATAAATCTTCATTGCTATAGGATCTGGCTGCTTTTCACTACTGTGTTATGTACTAATTAATATGCTTTAGCACAGTACAAAAAGAACTTTGGTCAAGTGCAAATTATTTGGCTTGGTGGAAAAGTAACTCTTATATTATGGGAGATTGAGTAGTCTCATGGGCGTGTTTTGTCCTTAAGCTCTGTCGTTGTATCTGAAATAGGAGATGTAAGGACATGGGAGTGCTTAAAGGTCGATGTAGGAGCGTTTGACACGCACCAAGATTCTCCTTACCCCCAGTTCACACTGCAGATTTTCCTCCCATAAGAAATGAACAGTCATAAAATCACAGAATTGCAGAATAATTCATGTTGGAAAAGACCTCCAAGGCTGAGTCCAACCTTTGATTGATCACCACCTGGTCAACCAAACCTTAGCACTAAGTGCCATGTCCAGTCACTTGTTGAACAGTTCCAGGGATGGTGATTCCACCACTTCCCTAGGCAGTCCGTTCCAATGCCTAACCACCCGTTTAGTGAAGAAATTATTCATGATGTTCAGCATGACCCTCCCCTGGCACAGCTTGGGGCCATATCCTCTTATCCTGTCACTAGCTGCCTGGAAGTAGAGACTGTCTCCCATCTGCCTATAACCTACTTTCAGGTGTAGAGAGTGGTAAGATCTCCCCTGGGCCTCCTCTTCTCCAAACTAAAAAATCCACATTCTCTCAGCCACTCCTCATGTGACTTACTCATTAGATCCTTCACCAATTTCACTGCCCTTCTCTAGACATGTTCCAGCACCACCAATATCTTTCTTGAAGTGAGGGACCCAGAATGGGACACATTACTCAAGTACGGTATCATAAGGACTTTAATGATATTCCTATTTGAAATAACTTGGGGATGAGGATTTTGACAGTTTAACATCTTATGTCATATGTAACCTCTAAAACTATGTCTGCATTGTAGTTACTCCTGATTACCTGTGTCTCAAAAAGACATTGAGAAACCTCATCCTTCTGAAAGAGGGTCTGACAATGCTTAAAAAGAAGAACTGTATCTTTTGTTTTATTCTGGAGCGATAATTTTTTCACATCTCTTGAGCTCTGACAATTGATAACTTAAACAGGACTGAAATCAACAGGTATGATATTGTTAACTTTCATAGGGACACCTTGAGTCAGCAAAGAATGAAGAGTTTCCTTATGGAATCCTTGCTGGTGATGGCACTAGCTTCAGCATTGCTATCAGTTAATCTTCCCAAAGACTGATAGTTTTGTACGGATTTTTTATTTATACTGCATGCCACTTTTTCCTACACTTCTTATAATTTGTCCTGTGTTTAGTTTTCCTACTAGCCTTGGCTCTCAGCAAACTATTTTTTGTCACACTTTTATATTTGCAAGTCAAATGGTGTGCTCAGGTTTAATTAGAGACCATAACATACTCTAGTAAAATGGCTAACAGCATCCACAATATTGTCCATATTAATTATGTTCAGTTTGAAATAACTCTTTGTGATATCTGAATTCATAATTCACTGTACTGAATTTGGAATAAATTCTGTTTTCACAGGTGAACTGAAAAGATGATTTACTTTTAACTGTAAAACTACTGACAAAATTCCTCTATTTACAATCAAAATTGGGTTTGTGTACTACTTTCAGTGTAGTATGATGCAAATTGGTTGTATTTTCCAACAGCTGGGCATTTTGGAAAATCCTAGTCTGTATATTTAGCTTTCCAATTCTCTTTCGTTTTCTGAAAGACATACACGAAGTTTTAACAGCCTTTCCAATGTAAAGCAATTGCTTTCCATGTCAAACAAAAGCCCTTATTAGTGTGAGGTAATGTGTTAGCTACTAAGAAGATTCTGGTATGCTAGCAAACTAATAAATATTCATAAATAAACTTGAACTAGACAATGCACAGATTCTCCAAAGAATGTGCTATAGTCTTAATCCAGAGAATGTTGTAGCAATTAGCAGATAAAAAGGGAGGTTCATTAAATGAATATGCAGTGTCATGAAATCAGAGCTATGCATTGATCACTGGTAACTTAAAAGATTCTTCCTTAGCTAGAATATTTTGACACCCCATTTATCACCAGTTCTATTTTTAGATTTTTAATTAGCAGATCACCAGCCCTTACCTCATTAACTTAACTTCTGCAAAAACATTATTTCTGGAGGTAATAGCTAGGTTAGAATAATCACCACTCCCAATTTCTTGAGCTGTAAGGAAGGACAGGACTTTCATTTCTATGACATGAAAATACATTTTATACCAAATCTGACCTTGACTCAAGAGCACGTGTATTATTTTCTGAACAATTTCTCTTCATTTTGTTTTCCTAAATGCATTAACCTCAAAGCAGGCACCTTTTCAGAGACATTAGAAACATTTTCCTCATTTATATTAAATGCTTATTTCTGGCCCTCTGTTTGCAAAAATATTTTGGGACACATTTCAGCAGAAAATTGTACCTTGATATGTGTTTAACACAGCTTGCTGCATATTCATATAGATATGTTTTTAAGCAGTTGGCCTTTATAGACTTTTTTATGAGAGAAAATTACATTTTCGGAAGTCAAAATGAACCAAATAAAGACGTATTTACACTTATTTTTGTTAAGTATAAAGGCTTAAGAAACTAATAAAAAGCAGACAATTGACAAATCAATGGATTATGTCTTGTGCAGATGTTTCCTTCAATCTGAAGTGCCTATTTTATTGCTTATACAATTGAAAGGCATGTTCCACCACTGGTGATGAATAGGAGTATACATTATGCCATACTATTTCAAAACTATGTAATTATCTCAGCAACATGCATGTTATATTTTCAACATGCTGTTTAAGGCTTAAGGATTTCCTGTTGTAAGACCCACAATTAAATCATCTTAATGTCTTTTTGCTCTAATATATGTAGCAACAATGAAAACATTAGGCTAGCCTCAATTAAATGGCCAATGAATTAGGTAGCTTAACAATATTTGCACCCCTGGCCATTCTATCCAATTAAAATTCCTATCAAATGGAAGAATTGATTAGTTTCTTCCAGCAGAGAGGTTTGCATCATGCAAGCAGACTAAATAATTTAGATTAGAGCTTTCAACACATTTCAAATGCTGTCATCTCTACCTGTTGAAAGAGTTTATGGCATCCTAAGACTTGTTTTCATTACATTCACTGATTTTGCAATCAATAGTAAGCCAGAAGTTCAGAACACAATCTAAGAAGGTCATAGTGCTGCCACTGAAAATAGTCTGGGGAAAGGTCACCTAATTATTTTGTGTTTTATGATGTTTATAGCTAGGATCTGATATGTAACCATGTGTATGCAAACTCATTAAGCACTAATGCTAGCTTTGTAATGAAAACAATATATTTTCAAACTTGAGAAGTAATTTTCCCCTTTGCAACATCTTTGATGTAAAAAATTTAGAGCACAGGACTTTTCCAAGATGAGTAGACAAAGTCTGAAGCTTATTGTTACATTATTGAATTAGTGCAATGGATGACAAAATGAATTTGTGGGGGAAATATCATTTGCTATACTTATACTGGAGTGCTTCAATTTAGGCAATCACACACATGTTTAGAAAGGCTCATTCAGGCTCTTTTTCAGTGAATCATACAAAACTGGAGAATGTGGTAACTTACTGTAAAAAGTTTGCAACAAGCAGGATCTTATAAAATCCTGACAAAATTTTTCAAGAACACTGGTAACTTGATGAAGAGTTAAGTGGTCTAATTCCACTGGCAGACCTCAGGAATTACAGCAGTTTTTAATGTATCTGGAGTATCTAGATGGAATCTCAGACAAGCAGAGAGGCTTTCACAAAGTCTATAGCTTTTATTTATACGTAGGTCTTTGTTCACCTGGACCACCTGAGTTGGATATTGTGAGAGACTGAAATATGAACGGATCACGGCCCCAACAATCAGCCATTTGGAAAAGCAGTAAGGTGCTTTGCTGAGGCCAGGTTTGCACCCCTCAGCCAAAGGGAAGGTGTGTCGTGGTGAAACGTCTGATCCACCTAAGGCAGAGGTGGTGCGCACCCACCATCAGAGAGTAAAAGGTGGGTTTTGAGCCAGATAAGGGAGAAGGCCAATTAGAAGCAGACTCTGCAGAGGATGAATAGTGCTTTTTATGATGCCTGTGTCCTCCCTTACACTACTAGCTCAGTTGTAAAACTGTTCCCTCCTCCTCAGGGCAGATATTGGGACATTCACAAGTAGGTCTAAAGATATTCATCCCTTCTGATGGGACATAACTGGCCTAACTATGCTGATGTGAGAGGCAGCTGTTATGTCTTAGAAGGTGCCATAAACCATCAAAGACCCCCCAAAGTGCCCCCAGACTCATTTCTGAGGCCTTCCACAAGAGGACTGTGCATGGTCCACAGTGTTGCATCAGACAGTGTAAAACTACCTCTCTTGGGAGTTACCTGTGCGTTCCACCCAAACCTGAATGTATATTAACTCATTGAACCCTTTGTTTCATGGCCTTCCCCACCGCCAAGGATCAAGACTGTGACCATCACTTTGACCAAAGGATATTAAAATTGCAACAATCAAGTCCTGATGCTGCATCCACAGGTAGTGATATCTTTCTACTTTTATCCTGTCTTTTTTCTTTTGTTTCCTTATTCATTTTCTTAAGTGTTATTTTTATGGTTTTGTATTGCTATATTTCTAAAGATGATAACCAAAACATGTACATACCTCCTTTCTATTGCAGCCAAATTATTCAATGAACCCTACATACATATATTTATATATAAATACCAGTCATTCAGTGTCATTTCAATCTAAACTGCCCAAGGGATCTATTAACAAGAACCTCAGTTATAGTCACCTTCAGGAGTGGGTCATAACAGACGTAACAATGAGAAATTACTTTCTTTGTATGAGGGTAACTTTGCATAAGTCGTGAAATTTTTATACTCTGTAAAAATATACTGCAGTTCAGAACACAAAAAATGTTAAAACTTTTCAGATTTTCACCATATTTTCATTTATGCAGATGTCAGCTCCTACCTAACTCCCTTTGGATCCAAAAATGCAGACGTAGGGTGTTGTCAAAATCCTTTTGCTGATCCAGAGCAGATTGGTTATTCCATAGTAAAGTCAGGCTATTCCGAGAACAAATTTTTATTAAAATGTTACCAATATATACTAACAGAATTTCCCCACACCCATGAAGAATTTGCCCCAAAATTGGCAATTCAGATGAGTCTCCTAAGCAAATGTCTGAGATTCTTGACCCTTGCCTTATCTTCTGACATAATTAATGTTTTGGTTTGGGTTTTATTGTTTTTAATGCAGTAAGCTAGTTCCTTCTCTTCATCTCTGCCTTGGCACATGCTCGTGGGTAGCAAGGAGAGAAGGTCAGTTTGCTTCAATTTGAAAAGAGTGAGATAAACTGTGGTAATTGTCCTAGATGTGTCCTAGCGCATCCTTGTGTTCTAAAAGCAGTGAGTCCTGCTGCATTCGCTAAACCCAGTGATACTTTTGTGATTACCCCTTAACTGTTGGCCTGTGTCCCAGGTGGGTGGAAGAATTATGGCTCCTCCACAAGGCAGATGCCTTTGTTCCGGGAGAACGGCAGGCACAAGTGAACTACCAGAAGGAGGACCAAGGGCCTCTATTCCCCACACCAACATCAGCTAACTTGGCACATACATTCACACATGCAGCACAGTGGCCCTGAAAGGACAACATATAGCAAACACGTTTCAATGCCAATACATACTAAAAAGTGTGCACTTTTTACAATATATTTTACAATATCTGTAGCAACACAGCAATCCTAACATCTATAGAGCAACATCTAACACCAACAGCACAGCACCTAACATCTATGGCAACACAGCAAAGGAACCTCAGATGAACAGCAGAGCTCAAAGCGTCACAATCAGTGCCCCTCAGCACCTATTCAGAAAAGCTAACAAGGCACTACATTACAGGAGGCATACGAGGCAAATATATAAATAACATTATATTGTCTTTCTATAAATCAAGGGGTGCTGTAGTCTCATCCTGGCTACAGTACTGGTCACCTTGTCTTAGAAAACATGTTGTGGAGGCAGAGACAGAGACAGCTTGCAGAGGAATGATGAATCATCAAGGGCATCTCAGAGATTAAGAGAGATTGAGAAGATTAGGACTGTTTACTTTGGAAACAAGAAGAGAGGACATGATCAAAGTATCTGAAGTACTTCAAGAAGTGTCTAAAAGAGACAGTGGTGTGATTAGAAATTATTCTTTACTATGTCCCAGAGCACATACAAGACAAGAGTTCCCTCAATTAAATTAAAATGAGGAGGAATTAAAACTGAGTCTTAGGGACCTGAGGGCACTAGCAGGCCCTTGAGGACCAGCTTATGTTCCCAGATGCTTCCCACACCCTTTCCACAGCCCAGGATCCTATTTCAGCTGAGCCCAGGCATCAGTCCCTGCCACAGGCACATCTCCAGTGTCCATGTCACTGTATCATTGCTTGTACCAACTTGGCTGTCAGAGACCTACTGCCTTGGTCTCCGCGTTGCTCATGGGGTCAGTGAGGCCCATGTTTGTGGCCACTCTGTTCCGTGGGGTGCCCCCTCACTGTGCCACAGCCACAGCTCCTGGTCTTGCCCCTGGCGGGGCCGCCTGCTCAGCCAGCTCAGGCCACCTGGAGCCAGGGGCCAAGCTCATGGGCCCTGACCTTCAGGCTGCCTCGGGGCAGGACCACAAAGCCCCTTGTGGCCACTGAGCCCCAGGATCTGGTCAGCCTGTAAAGGCAGGGCACAGCCCTGCTGAATGCCTGCTCCTGGCTGGCCTCTGCATCTTGCCTATATGGGTTTCAGAGTAAACCTGCCCCCTGGTTGGGCAGTACTGCCATCCCAGTGTGTGGACATTTTCACCACTGTGGCTCACATCATCCTCCCCCAGGAGCTGCCTGCAGTCCCACAGACTGCTCAACTCTTTTACAGGAAGCTTTGATGCCATGACCCTCCTCACAGCACCATTACTGACCAGTGACTTGCTTCACAGCCAGACCCTGGAGGGATCTCAGGGGCCTCTCCCAGAGGCCAGCCTGCCTCTCCATTACCTGGCCAGCGTGACAGCCACCTTTGGCTCCCTGGTCACCTTTCCACAGAGAGCAGCCATGCTCTGGCTGCTCCCTGGCAAAGCAAAAAAAGAAACACCTAATGCCAAAATGTTCCAGTAATTTGCAGAACTCACTGCCAAATGTAAATGTTGAAGTGAAGAATTTAGCAGGTGTCAGAAATAGAAAAGGTATTAATCTGAGTATCCACACAATTAATTTAACAAAACATTAAGTTTTATGAAATAAGCATTAGACCTTCAGGCTTCAACCAACTCCAATTACAGGTTGAAGGGAAGATGAAATCTCTTGGAGGGAGGAGGTTGTCTCACAGCTTGCTGAAGCACAGGAAGTCACATCTGAATATGAGAAAAAAAAAAAAAACTTCTTTACTGAAAGGGTAACAGAGCACCAGAACAGACTGCCCAGAGAGGTTGTGGTGTCTCATTCTCTGGAGATATTCAAAATCTGCCTGGATACAGTCCTGCATAACCTGCTGTAGGTGAACCTACTTTAGCAGCATGATCTCCAGAAGCACCTTCCAATGCCAACCATTCTGTGATTCTGTGGAGACAAACTAATTTCTCTGAAATTTCCAGTACTGACAACTATGTTATAGAAAATACCAACCAGTAGATGTGTCAGCTCTTGTGTTCATAACTACAGAACCATAAATTGGGTAAAATGTATGAAATAATTCACCTTCAACTGGTCTGTGGTGACCACAGGACTCGTATTTTCAATTAATGAGCTATTTGCAGTGCACTGCAGCATTACAAGGATATAGATGTCTGCTGAGAATTCCTCTTTGATCTTTTTTTACCTAGGGCCAGGCATTCTCCAGTTCAAATGCCATGGCTGTGTAGCTGAAAATATATTATGTAATGGCAATGTGAAATGAAGCTGAAAAAGGTCTAAATTCCCTTAGGGCTGCTTCCTCTCTCCACCAGTCTTTACCTAGACTATCCTGTAAATCTAGGCCCAGAAATGACCACGTGGTTTTAAATCTCATGTTAAATTACCTAATGCATGACTAGAAAACTAAAGATATTGGAAATTATTTAGCAAAACCAAAGCTTTGATTTGAAAAATCCAGCTTACTCACTGGAAATCACACGAGAGCCCATGTCTCAGATGTATCAATTGACATGACTGTACTTGACTCTACAGATCCAACTTGGTCAGAATGATACCAGGTATCCTTACCACTTATCCATATGACACCATTCTGCTTATCGATATGACTGCTGGTGTCCCTCAACCATACTGTGATTCTGTGATACAATAAAAAAATAGTAGTTTTAAAATTGAATCCTTTATAGATCAGCTATTTATGAAAAGCCATCAATCTCTTCCTATGCAGAATAAAGAGTGGGCATTATTTTTACTCCATCTCTTGTCTAAGGCACAACTCTCCTGAGACTTCTGTGTTCTTTAAAAAGCAGGCCTAGATGACAGTGTTTCCCAACAGTAGAAAGTTTGAAAAGCTAGACTGTGGGTTTCCTCTATTAAAATACATTGCTTCTGCCCTGTAGAACCTGAGCTGCCCTGAAGGACCTTCATAAATTGTTGAAGTATTTTATATTTGCACTTCTAGTTTTCAGTTAATTGATAGTTGTGCTCAGTTAAGGCTAAGCTCCAATTTTCTTTTGCCAGCTTTTGGCTTTTTTTTCATGTACATAAGTTAAGTGGTTAAAGTCAAATTTATAGTATAAGTTATTCCAATTGTGAATTACATTCTTTCCCTCCTCATAAAGACAGGCCAATTATTAAATTAAAAGGAAACACATAATTTTTGCTGTATACCTGGAAAAGCAGTGTGGATATTTCTTCCTGTAAATATGGCTGTCGCAAACATAGCTGATTATTCTGTAAGATCTTAATCAGGATTCATTTGCATGGTCTCTTCAGGTACATGTCTCTTTTATTCAATGGTATAAAATAGGAAGATAGCAGCATGAAGACCACCATAGGTTTATGTGTACTGTATGTTACATATAAATGAAGTCTACCAGAGAGACAAACACGAACCTGTTTTGTCAGACCAACACCAGCCTCTCTGAAAAGAGAAGTGGCAAATAATGATGTAATGGAGAGAAGGAAAGAGATCTATTTGTATCCTTCCTTGCATTAATTAATACTAGAGGTCTGAGGGGAGATAAGAACCACAGTGAGGCTCTGTGAGTGGCCCAAGAAACATATGGCTTCACAAGCTTACCATGCTTCATCAGGAAGAGGATGCATGTGTGGAACTTGACTTAGAATTTGGAAATTAAAATAAAATAAAATATTTTCTTAAGTTGAAGCTGTATAACTAATATCATTTATATGATATTTAGTATTTTCTGGATCAGAATGCTAACATATAGATAGGCTTTGGGAGCTCAGCTTTGCTTTTGCTCATAGATAACAAACTTCTTCTGTATTTATCACTAAAATCTACACAAATATCTATTTGTGAGAAAAAGTTCTGAAAATCAGGAGCAAATCTTGACAATTTTGCTGCAGCATTTTTGTCCAAGGAATTCTCTTGCTTTGAAAGTTTCTCTTGAAGTAGTCACCATAAATACAAGACTCAAACCAGATCTTTAAAAGGACAAACAATAGTCACTTAACAGTTTTCATCAAAGAATTAATGCAATGAAGACTGGAATATTTTTACTTCCTTGATTGTTCTTTCCATCACCATGATGAAAAATTTAATTATTTTGGCCTCAATAAGTATACATAGTAAGTTAGTTATATTTTGTGAAAACTTGTGAAAACTGGAGCAGGACTTGGTGACCCTGGACACTGCAATCTTGAAAAATCTCTCCATAAAGATGCTCTAAAGGACACTACCAGGGAATATTCAAATCATGGTTTAGGTGGTCCCAGATCTGAACTGGATTAAATTGCTTTTAATGTCATCTTTGCCTTACTTCAGTCTATTATTCTCAGTATGCCATACTATCAAGGATCAAAGCATAAGAAGAATACTTAATACTCTATAATGTAAAGCTTTGTCCAGTACATTGGAACTTGCGAGACATAAGGACATGACTCAAGCTATGCAGGGTCGTCTATAAGTAGAATTTTTGTGTGTGCTTCAATAATAGAGACCTGAATTTGACTGAAAAGCCCTTTCATAAATAATATCTATTGATTGAAGATCTCTCTTTGTTTGCATTCAATTTTGTCTGAGTACGGGCCACAAAGAAGAAAAAAGTAAAGACGAAGGCAAAGAAAAAGAAAAACAGAAAGGAGATGGAGTGGAAGTTTTCTGTGAGATTTTTCTGATTCCATGCAATTGTTTTCCAGTTGCGCTCAAATAGCCCGTCTGCAAGCTGCTTCAGAGAGAAGAAGTGCCTTTCCTGTACTCATGTTTGATTCCCAATGCTGATTGTACTTCAAAACAAAATACTTCAAAACACATACTTCAAAACTTGTCACATATATGGGAAGGGGCCAAGAAAAAGTGTGATGAAGGATATTATCAGGGCAAGAAAAATTACAGTTAACTCCCAAGAACAGCATGGTCTTCAGAGTTTGTTTTAGACATTATATAGAAATCAGGAAAGGATTGTTCTAATAAATGAATTTTTAATTTTAATTACTTCTTTGGAGTATTTTGTCTCCATTACAAATACAGACCATTGGCAGTTATTCAAGACCTTTAATTTCACAGAAGCAACACATAACAGAGTAAATGCTTTTTTTTCTTCATTACCTTCTTACACTGTATAACTATCTAATGGGTCCAACATAAATCTGCAACTTCCCAAGTAAAAAATGAGATCATAGCTCTTTTGCTTAGTTGCCTTGCACTACACAGCCTTATTAAAGAGGGTAGTTTCTTATGGTGTTAAAAGTTATTCAGCAGGAGTCAGTTTTTTATTAAATATGGCCCCCCTAAAAATCTTATTTGATAAGGAAATGAGTATGGTTTTAGAGATGTTACCTAAAGGAAAGTTCAGCATTTCAAATTAACAATTTAATCTTTGAAATATTACCACTACAAATATTAAATTGTTTAAGAGAAGCAATTATAAAGTGGGTATTATAAATAACAACATATGGCATCACTGTGAGTATGAGGCTGAATTAATTCCTGAGGCTCTGATGCCATTCATAAACCTCTCACGGTTTATGACTGCAGCTGAGTTCTTGAGTGAAATACAGCCTGGTGTTTACTCCAGGGCTATCTATTAAGCTCCATGTTATTCAAATGTATTCTACTGTTGATCCTCATGCTTTGCCTCAGAATTGTTTTCCCCCAATCATTATCACAAGTTTGTAGCTTTTTCCCTTAATATGAGTTCTCAAATTTTTCAAGAGAAAGAACGCTTCTGAACAGAGACATTGCCTTATTGATGCCACAAATCAGAGAGTCCATCAGTTCACATCCTTTCAACATTCATGGCTGGAGTAAAGGGAGCAATTTTATATGAAAAGGAAGATTTAGGGACATTTAATTCAGTTTTTCAGCTGGATAAGAGAAACCAATTCTGGTTTCATTGATTCATCAAGTCTAAATAATGCTATTATACCAAAATGACCTTCTTGAAATTAATCTAAACAAAAACCTCCTGGAAACACGGCCCATCAGCCTAGCAGAAACAGCACAAAATGTTCCTGATATGGAGCCCTCCTACAGACACTCAAAAATTCATACTCCCTTGACAGAGTACTTATAAAAATCAGAGCATAAATTGAGTAGTAGGAAAAGATATTGTAACATGTTCTGTTGCACCACTATAAAGCTGGTAAGAACTGGAATATCCTTTTGGAAAGTTTCAGAGTGTCTTCTGAGAACTGTGTTAAGGACAAATGTGGCTTTACAAAGGCAATATCTTTACTGCTTCAGAAAGGTTGTAGGAGAACTACTGTAAACCTAACAGAAGGAATCTGAATTCTTTCTACTAAATTGAATGGTCTTTGGTCAGAGAGTGCAAACTGACCACAGAAGCAACAAGCATTCAGTTTTATTTCATGGAAATGGGATTTTATGAAGCACCAAAACCTTTCTGAGATCAACAAAAAATAAATGCAAGAGTAAAAGTCCCTGTTCTAAATAACTTTTTAAAAAAGTGACATGAACAGTGAAAACCACTTTTGACTGACTTCTGAAAGATAATTTAACACCCTGTGTTCCATTGAAAAACTTCAATAGGACTTGTGGGGACATCTAGACTTCCGATGAACATAACCTCTTACTGCCATTTCTCAGTTTTGGCACTCCAGTTTGTGTATTTGCTTGTTATTTTGTTGCAGGTATTCACTTGTTATTTACCATGAGTATTTGCTCATTATTTTAGCTTCTACCTATTTGGACAAATCAAACATTCTTGAGGACATTCTCAGAAATTTTATGTTAAAGCCAGCTGGTCTGAAATAGCCCACATCTAGGTTAATTCCTCAGAGTCCAAGATTTAGAACATGACACAAACAACCTATGGGAAAGGATAAATCCTTTGAATGCTTTATCCCCCACTGTATCACTGAGAATTACCTGAGAGACTGCCAGTTGGCATGAAACAGCTAATCTCTACTGCACCAACGCATTATGTCCAGAACAAAGGAAATATTTACAAGTTTGGAGTGGGAAGGAATTTGCTGGAGGTAGGTTGTCTGCATCTGCAGAGCCTTTCCCTCTATATTCCTTAGGGTAGGACTTTGATTTTCCTCTGTAAGAGAACAATCCCAAAGCACACTTACTCTTACCATTTCAGGTTGCAGTCCTTCTGACTCTTCCAGCATGCCACACAGAGCTCCTGGTGTACTTCCCAAATTTACGCTCTAATTTTCTAAAATGACTCCCAAACCCACAGAACTTGGATTTCTTTTGGCTCTACCCCTACTGGTTACCGTCACTGAAGGTGAAACTAAATAGGAGAGACATCCCTGTGGCTGTGGAACTCTTTTCAAACCCTATTACAAACAGGAGAATCCAATTCTTTTCAATCTTTATTTTCTATATGATTTTGGGTCTACTACTCTCTGTAACCCTTAGTAGTACCTGTTAGACTGGGGACACCTCTGAAGTGTGGCAGTAGAGATCATTCTCTTCTTATTGTCTCATTATGACACTTCCAGTGCATAGGTACGGCGCACACATATGCCATTTGATAGTTCATATATTCATATTGACTCCTAATTTGTCC
Source organism: Anabacerthia variegaticeps (assembly GCA_035583185.1). Taxonomy (NCBI): domain Eukaryota; kingdom Metazoa; phylum Chordata; class Aves; order Passeriformes; family Furnariidae; genus Anabacerthia; species Anabacerthia variegaticeps. The sequence goes on from JAWWEW010000078.1 coordinate 106,384,318, forward strand.
TTTCTCACTTAATACAGTTTCTGCTGTAGTCCACATGTACTTTTCTTGATCATTCATCCCAGATCCTGAGGCTTCAATACTTTAAGAATATCCAGACTGCAGCATTTGGATTAATTTATCAGCTTAGGTACTGTGGCATTTCATGACCTGCCCCTTAAATAATTTTTATTTTATAAATACATTTTAACAATTAAGACTATGCTGTCTTAGAAATCAAGTAAGTTGCGCTGTTAGAGATCTCACTATGTAAAGAATTTTTTTCTGTGCCTCAGCAAAACTTGGCAGAGCAGTCAGCCTTAGAAACAAAATATAGCAGCTGTAATTAATCATTGCACTGTTCAGAATAATAGCCTGTATAAGGGAAAAGGTGATCATCACCTAAAATCAAAAATATTCGTTCGTATATGCCTACCAAATCAATTCCATTTACCAAAACACAAAAAGAGTCTGTGCTCATTAATCCGGATCTGTGCAATAAATTCCAATAAACAAAAGAGGTATCTTGTTAGGAAACATGAAAAATTTCACAAACATACTAAGATTAAAGGAGGCATATGCTTTTCATGTTCCTGCCTATAATGTTATACTATTGTAAGATTACTTTACAAGTAGCCTACAATCATCAATAGCATTAATAGGGTCATTAAGATTTCTTAAAAAGACTTTTGACTAAACTAGCAGTTTTTCCAAGAAAAAAGATCAAAAACTTTATGAAATTACTTTCCTCCTTTGTTAACTTGCAGTGAATGGTAAAATTTCTTCCTGTGTATTGTCCTATTTCTATGTCTGGTTGTGAATTGCTGCCCTAAAAAAATGAACTAAAAATATGAGTTCATTTCTCTACTGTATTATGAATGTGTTATTGTCACAGCATGTAATTACAATAATTCACAGTGTGAACATGAGATCTGAATAGAAAATTGTCCTGAAAACGGTATTCTCCTGATAATTTATGTATTTCCAAGCTTACCTCTCAATACTGATTAATACTGTATCACCATTTAACACTCAGGTCACTCAGCAGAACAGCCAACATACCTCAGAAGTCATGGCAGTGAAAAAACACTTAGTGCACAATAAAAATAAGGTCTTATGACAATGTAATTAATAGATATTATACCTTTATAAAATGAATATGCAGGCAATAAATATAAGAAATTATAAAAAAATCTTTTACTGCTGCTGCTAAGAAGAAAATTTTTTAAAAAATGAGATTGTCAGGGCAAGAAAAAAATGTCTTTATAGTGTAATTTGGTACCATTTATACTGGGAGGGCACTTTTCTATAGACAGGGAGGAAATATCTACAGAGCAAGAAAAGAATAAATACTGCATTAGCAAGACATTTTTGTACCAGTGGTTGAAGATTTGTACTTTGCAGCACTGTGCACTCAAATTTTAAAGCCAAATCTGTTCCTATTAATCTGTAATTACAACATCTACCTCATAGTGAAAGATGTCTTCAGTGAACTTTGAGGCAGGAAATTTTCTGATTTTCTACCTGAGCTACATTGCTGCAATAGTGGTTCTATGCAAAAGGTATTCAGTAAAATGACTTACCTGAATTCTAAACTACATTCTTGATGTTTAAAAGAGGAACATGAAATTAGATATTGCTAAACTTTATACAATTCCTACAGTTGAATTCATTTTTTCTGACAAAAATATTGGGTTTTTAAAAGTTCTTTTCTGCTTTTTGAGCCCTCTTACAAAACACATCTTTTTTATTTATTAACCTATATAGAAATAAACAAGATCACACAGACTGAGAAAGACCATTTTTGTATGAAAGCAATTAATAGATTTTTTTAATGGTTTTATTGAAACAGAAAATTTTCAGCTGTCATTCTTTCAAAATTCAAAATGTAGTTCCCAGAGATCAATGTCTACATACAAAGTTTCTTTCCATTTTGTAATTCTTTGGATTTTTTTTAAGAGACTTCTGTAATCTAAAATCTGTTTTCAAATTATGCCACCAATACGTTGGTTTTAATGAGAGATTTATTACTATGTGTTGGCTCATCTTAGATTTAACAAGAATGGTCTTGTAGAGCACTTGGACTGCTAAATATAATGTAATTGAGGTTTTAAAAATTACTCTTATGGTACATCTATATGACTGGGCCTCAGTCTCTCTTTGTTGTGAAATAATTAATGAGATTGTTTAAAGCAATGAAATAATACAGGTCCAGCAATCTCATAAATATGTTACAGTTGACATGATTAGTAATCTACATGTTATTTAAATGAAGATAGTCTTATCACTTCTTCTGTAGCTGTTCCAATCATCAAGTAAGAATAGAATATGCATAGGTTTCTATTTATGACAGCATCAAGGGAACAAGCAATACTGTTGAAATTATTAAATAATATATTAAGGCACACAAAACTACTCAAGTGTCTCTATCTCCGTGATTTCTGTAGGAGATAGTTCCTAACTAATTCGTGAGATTACCTGTGCAATATACAGGCACAGGCACATTGATTCAGGAACCAGTTTGCTCAACTAGACTTTTGTTTTTAAAAATTACTTTACCTCATTCTAGGGGAAATATATATCTATATATATACTTGTTCAATACACAAGTTTTGAAGCTGTTTTTCTTTCCATGAGACAAGGATCTTGTGTGTTTAATAACTATGAGAATAGTAATACATCTAAGGAGTATACTCTGACACACTTGTAAAAGGAAAAGGTGAGATTATGGTGTTTTAGTACTTTTAATTCTATTCTCCAAAAGTTTGAAATCAAAATGATTGTAAAACATATTCACTTAAATGGTTCAAGATTTGGAAACCTTTGGTTCAAATTTAAAGAGACATGTTTTCTTTTTTTTTAACTAATACTAGATTTTTTCCCCCACCAACACTTTGTCCATTTTTCCTGTATATTTGCATATGTTGTGTTAATTCAAGTTTTTTTCTGACCTATTTCAACACTGAATAGAACTTTCTTAATTCAGACTTCGATGAGCATGAAACCAAAAAATAGTAAAGTAACTTTACATACAATATCTATGACTAATTATAACTTATTCTCTTCTCATTATCATGTTATGAAGAATGAGAACTTTTCTCACAAAGAGGTTGCTACAGAGACATTAGTTTCGTTTTGGTTTTTTGTTTGCTATCTTAATTGATTTGAACAGAGATATAGAGTTCAGCATATAACACCAGTGCAAATCAAGGGCAAGTTCAATAGCAGATGCTATTCAGGAGCTTTCTCTAGAGTATCTGAAGTCTAAGTGAAATGCTTTGATTAGGTCCTAAACATTGCACAACAGAAATGCTACATTTTTTACTCAGACACAAGCCATAAACAGGAATGAGCAAGTCACTTAAGGTCACTATCTCTGCCATGTTGCAGTTTGACTGGGACAAGAGAGGAAGAAATCTCCGTAACCCCCATAGCACTTTCCTGACTCTTCATCTTAACATTAGATTGAAGGAATACGCAGATACCACCTCAGTTTGCACTGACATCAGTTTTTAATTTCTGTTAGTTCCTAAAGAAGTGTAGTGGTTCAGAGAGTAACACATGCTGCCACCTCCTTCTGGAACACCAGAACTACAAGATGCATCAGCTGGAGGGTTAGCTTAGGATAACATGATGAGAGAGTCCATTTATTTATAAAACATTATAAAAGAAAGAGCGAAGTGATAAAGCATCCCTGATTTGTTCTCTTCCTTTAATGAACCTCTAGATCAAAAGCAATGTCAATGTACTTCAAGTTCCTAGGCTATATTGACAGTAAGTGACAGATTCTGCTGCCAGTTGCTATTCACTTTGAGAGGTAACTTTTATCTTAGAGGATGCTATTGATGCTGGAATGGTATCTGAGATACTTAAGGGTAACAGAATCCTGTATTAATGCAACACTATTCCAGATTCAATCTGATTGCTTCTGTTAGTCACTGTGCATGTAATATTTATGTATCTTGTGTAAGCAATAGCAAGGAACTATAAGGCATGAAAATCTGATTTCAGTTACACCATATCTGCAGGATAATCTGTAAAGTTTGCAACAGAACAACTTGCTTCCCTTAGGGCCTCGCCAAGGATAGCCAGGCTAATCCAAAAAACAATCTCCTTTATATTTTAAAGTGGGGAAGTCTGAGACCTGAAAGTCCCTGAGTGAATACTCTGAGTGTGTCTGGCAGGCAAAGCATCATTAGAGAGGAAGGAAAATGAACAAGACCAGAGTGCTCTGGGTAGCTGAGACCAGGAGGACCTGACTTGAAGCAGTCTTTAGAGTGAAGGGAGGCTGTAGGCAAAACCTGACACCTTTGTTATCAATACTAAAACTGTAAAATTCCCGACATCTTGGCATTTTCAATGTGTATTTAAACATTACTACTGTAGAGAAGGAAACTAGATGTGAGAAAAAAAATATAATTAAAATAAATCTTTAATAATCCTGTTTAACTGCTTAGTTATTGGGGGGGTTTTAATTGCATTTGATGCCTGTAATAGAAGGAAACTCGCTTAGTCTTCTGAGAAGAGACCTGAGAAATGGTGTTCAATAGTAACTTAGATCTTCCTAAGCAATAATCAATAAAGATTTGCAGCTTATGGAACTGCAGCCTGTCTAAACTGTCTTTGTATCTAATGGAAACCTTTCAAGTCCTGCTGCCTAGAGCATGGATACCTATAAGTAGCAAGAAGGTAGAGGAAGGATTAGCAAATAGAGCAGTCAAATAAGAAAGTGGGTTTATTTCCTTTCCCACAACGATCTTGATGCAAAGTGTCACATTAAATTTTATCATTTGCATAGTGTTTGTCATATTGACGTATGAGAAAACATAGATTATATAATACATGGCACTATAACTTCTAAAAGGTGCTTTCCTCCATTTGGAAATGAAGCACACAATCTTTGATGACAGAGACAGATTTAGAGATCTTTTAGAAAATGTGAAAGTACATATCACATGTTTTTAAAACTGGTGACCAACACTTAACATTTCAAATTGCATTCAAAATTTGAAATAAAAGTGAAGTTGTACGAGGTACCCTCTAGTATTAGAAGAAAAGAAATTCTTATACCAACAATAACTCGGGTACACAAATTAGCATTTAAAAAGCACAGAGAACATCACCTGAACAGGATAAGCAAACTCTTGTCTTTATTTTTTAGTTTATTATGTGGGAGTTATTTTAGGGTTTTTTTCTGTTAGTGATGGTACTGGTGACTCCTCATTCAAAATTCAAAAACATCACCTACTCATCTCAAAAGCTGACGCTGATATACTTCAGATCCAACATTTTTCAAATTCAGATTTTAACAGTAATTTGTGTTCGATACTTCCTCTTTTCCTTTTCATTTCTTTTTTTTTAATTATTATTATTATTATTTCCTTTTCCACTTCTTTTTTTATAGAGCACCTCATTCTAACTTAGTAAAATCCCAGCCCTGCCAGGATATATGGCTGTCTAAAGCCAGAAGAAACAGTTTCTGTATCTCCATCTGTAACTGGTAGATTGTACTGTACATATTTTGAAGAGGTGTTTAGTTTTTCACATTTCATTATGTGAAAGCTTATGTGCTGGTTTTAACCAGCAGGAGAAATCAACCCAACTCAAGCGAGATTACAAGTCAGAGTTACAATTTACTAAAAAGATTACAATAAATACAATGGTACAGGGAAAACTGGTTTTAATCCACAAAGACAGATGTATAACCCAGCACCCTGGGACAGGTGGCCTGAGGCACAGGATATGACTTCAGCCATCCAGTGGTTGCTTCTCCCATGGCACTTCTCACATAGCGCTTGCCTTGGTAGGTTTGGGGAAGTGTGATGTAGCAACTTCCCAGGTTTCCCCATACCTATATTTCGACCACCATCCACCATACCATAAAGGCTTCGCCCGCTTGGCCTGCTTGATTGCAGCACATGTCTCACAGTCGTGGACAACCTGTAAGATACTGTCCACGGCTAGATCCATCCCTTGGTCGCAAGCCCATCTGCATGTCCAATCTCTCCCCTGATGACCAGGGGCATCATGGGCCCATTGAGCTAGAAATAATTCTCTCTTGTGCTGTCAATCCGGATCCACCCGAGACACATTAATCCTGGTAGCTCAATCCACCTGCCCATTGTAACGATGCTCTTCATTAGCCCAACTCTTGTGTACATGAGCATCTACGTGACAGACCTTCACACTCAGCTTCTCTACTCAAGCAGTGATGTCTTGCTGCATCTCAGCCACACATGGTTTCCCTCTGCTCTGACAGTTGGCCTTTCTGCATCGCTCTAGCCATCCCCACAGAGCATTATCCACCATTCACAAGTCAGTGTAGAGGCAGGGTCTCAGCCACTTCTCTCGTTCAGCGATATCCAAAGCCAGCTGAACGTCTTTAAGCTCTGCAACCTGACTTGATCCACCTTGTCCTTTGGTTGCTTCTGCAACTTGCTGTGTGGATTCCTTATGGCTGCTTTCCATTTCCAGTTTGTCTCTACAATGTGACAGGAACCGTCTGTGAAGAGAGCACATCACTTTTCATCTTCCATTAGCTAGTTATATGGTGGGCCTCCTCAGCTTGTGTCACCTGCTCCTCTTCTTCTTCAGAGGATAGTCCAAAACTCTCATCTTGGGGCCACTTTGGATCTCAGGGCAATTAGGATTTCCTATCCAGGCTCGCTGTGTGACCAGAACAATCTGCTTGCTTTCTACCTTTTTCTTTCAAAACACCATATGAACAGGAAAAGGCTACTCCTACTGTTGACTAGCATATATTTATCAAGATGATTTAATATGGTGACAGATTCAATATAATAACAACTTAGAGGCCAGCAAAACTCAGTTGGTCATACATCAAAGTATGCATATTCAAAATTTTTAAAACTGAATTTGATTGGACCTGACATTTGCATATAGTACTTGCAGTGGTGTTTCTAGCTGCCATCTGAAGATTCCTGACTCTCCATCAACTAAAAAGGCAATAAAAACAACTAAAAAGCTATTAAAAAAAGTACTTAAGTTATATAAAATGCGCTTCTCCTGTGCAGCTTCCTTATTCTTTAGGTAATTAGGTTTGCCCAGAGTGATCCACAATGCACACATAATGCCATTGTGTACAGACATTTGAAGATGTGGACCATATCATGTGATATCAATGTTTTAAACACTACTGTAATTACTGCATGTTGTTGGCATAAAGAGTAATTATATGGCCAAAAGAAAACCATGGTAGCATTACTTTTACCAATGTACAGTTTTTAGAGATGACTTTTGCATCTGCAAAAAATTATCAAACTAAACTTAAGGCAGCATAGTAGAAAATTTTACCACTACTATTCCACCTGCCTCGACAAAACGGGGGGAGACAGACAGACACAGACAGGCTCAGAAAGAATAAATCACATCAAATAATTTATAAAGGTAGAATACTGGTGGAGGGAGTCACTTCTGCATGGCCTGACTACCTTTTTTTGTTTATTATATAAAATCAGACAACTGCTAAAACACAGCTCATGAGATCCCAGTAGATGTGATTTAGACACATCAGTTTTATTCATTTTAATGGAATTTGGGTTTTTCCTCCACAGCAATTTGCTTTTGATTTTTATTGAAATCATGGATTTAATGAGCAATCAGGGTAGACAAAATGTACTCAAATTTAAGAATATAAATAAGGGAGGGAATTGTAATAACTTAGAAACAGTTTTAATAATTTTTGTTGTTATTATTATGCAAATACTTAATTAGAAAAACAAATTCAGATTTGTAAACAAGCTAAAGATGATTAAAAATTTTTATAACAGACTATCTGTAAAAATAATCTGCAAAATACTGTTGGTATTCTGAAATCTACTGTGAAATAATACTCTGAAATCAGAAATACTAACAGAAGCTTTGAGATTAAACTGGACAGTAAACTACGATGATAACATAATGCCTATTTGGGGATTCAGTTTAACAAAAATGTTCTCCAATATGCTATTTGAAAACTGGTAATGTATTTTGGTTTTTTGTAGGTTGTTGGGGTTTTTTGAACTATAATCAGGAGAGCATAATTTCAGGAAATAATTTAAAAAGTTGCCCATGGATATTTTTTCTGGACAAGGATAAGGAACAGTTTAATGACTGCTTAAAACCATCAAAAAAAGTAGTCAAATCACACAAAGACACGTAACGTAGGAAGCAATGAAGGTAAGTGTAGGCTAAAGGTCTTGAAAACCTTGGCTCAAAGAGAATTACTAAGCTATGGAATTTCCTCTTGGAAAGGCATTTAGGTCTCATCACCTCAATCCACAAAATTAAAACAGGTGCTGTATAAGACTTTCTCACAGTCATGAAAAATCCTAGTGTATTTGTAATAAACTTTTAAACATCAATCATCATGGTTTGTTTTCAAGTGTTTTCAGAGATGTGTATGTAGAATCCAAAGACACAGGCTTGCATTTTATGTTTCTACAACACATATATGTATTTCCCTATTTTAGAGCATCGGTGAAAAAAAAGCTGTATTTTTAGTCCAATTTTCATATTATTTGAATGGAAACCATAGCAGTGCTAGTACAAAAAAAGAAATTGCATCTGAGAATGTGACAGCTAGAAACCTGCTATACTGTAATCATAAATTTAATAAAATCCATATATACATAGCTCTTTATCTTGCAGGGGGTTTGCTGTTTTTCTCATTTCTGTTTCTTTTTTTTTTTTTAAGAATGTTTCACTCAGTTAAGTGAAATCCTATAGGAGTTTAATGGAGTAAGTATGGCTTCAGCTACTGATATATAATACTAGTAGAGTATAATAATATTCTTAGGTGAGTGGAAGGCACCTTTTTTTCTCCTTCCTCAATGAATACTAGAAGTTAGCTACTCCAATAAATCACCTTTTCTCAAGGTAGCAAAACCAATAGGTATGAGGTCAAATGCATCATAGCAAATGCCATAAAAAAAATGGTAGGCTACTCATGAGATACGATGTATATTTTATCAGCTTCAGTCTGACTTGTCTCACTCTATAACAAAATAAACATTTGATTAAGATCTCAATAGTTTTTTAAATAGAAATTTTCTTTTTGTTCACTTTCTGCTTTATATTCACCAGCATTTACTGTCAGTGTTTTGGAATTATTTTAAACAAACAATATGTCACACGTTGGGACTCTCCACAGACGAAAGACAGATAACTTCCCTGTTCAACATAGGAGAAACACAATAACAATAGCCAGTGTTCACTGGGCATAAAATCAGCCCTGATGGCCTCAGCTGCAGTGAGGGCTATCACTTAGACATAAAGGACAACACATTTTTGACTCAACAGTCTTTTTATTTCAGTTGTTTTGTCTCTATGGTTTCACAACATCCATATATGACATGAGTGGTTCTTGTTGGCAACTGTGAGGACTGAAATACAAGAAAGAATTCTAATCACCTAACTGAAGACACTTAGATGTAGACCAAGCTGGTTAGGATAGGTAAGACTAGCCTAGAGTCCCTGTATCTCTAGAGATACTTGTGTAATCCCCTCGGGTTACTGAGCAAATCTACACATCTAGCAGTTTAGTCCAATTTTTGCATCTAAATTTAGACAAATGTCATCTAACTTGAGCTATGTGATTCAAACAAAAGATGAAAATTTTCTTTTTATAAAATTGAGAACTGAAGATCCAAGGATATCTTTAACTATAAAATATTCTGCTATTGGTATATAGAATCACAGAATCTCAGAATGATTTAGGTTGGAAAAGACCTCCAAGGTCATTGAGTCCAACCGTTGACTGATCACCACCATGTGAACTAAACCACAGCACTAAGTGCCATGTCCAGTTGTTTCTTGGACACTTCCAGGAACCAGTGATTCCACCACCTCCCTGGACAGTCTGTTCCAATTCCTGACCACTCTTTCAGTGAAGAAGTTCTTCCTGATGTCCAATCTGAACCTCCCCTGATGAATCTTGAGGCTGTGTCCCCTTGTCCTGTCATCAGTTGCCTGGGAAAAGAGGCCGACCCCCACCTTGCTACAATCTCCTTTCAGGTAGTTGCAGAATGTGATAAGGTCTCCCCCGAGCCCTCTTTTCTCCAGGCTAAACAATTCCAGCTTCCCCAGCTGCTTCTCACATGACATATATATTTCTCTGTGATTAAAGAGTCAAGCAGAAAAACATTTCCATTTTATTGTTGTATTTGATTTAAGTCGGGTTAGAATAGATATTTTCTTATAGAAGCACTTTCAAAAGGCTTAATAAATTTGTATGGGTTTTTCAAATGTAGCTGCAGCCTTTAACTGAAGGCAGTTTGATCTCTACAGTGTTTTTGCAGATTGTATCCTCCTTTTACATTTTCAGTTCACATATAACAGGAAAGTGAATATTTCAACTAGATCTTGTTAAAACACACTTATTTTGTTTATGATTACCTTGGAGTGAGGGAAAAATGAAGAGACAACAATAAAAATTATTTCTAGATATCAGATTAAAGTAAACAATTATGGTCTGCAAGGTTTATGGCATTTAAAAATGCTAATCTTCTAACAGTCCCTTTTGCAGTAAATAAGTAAGTGTACTATATGAAACAGCAAGTTACGTAGTTTGTAAGGGTCAGCATTAAATTATTTTAAAAAAACAAGCATGAAAGTATGCACACACAAAAATAATCCACTGCATGCACTGAAAAATACTGCCTCTCCCTGCAAAGAAAGCCCTCTGTTTCAATTCACTGTGATAGATGTAATGACTGCTATGAGCCAGGTTAATTTAATGCAAACAGATAGATAGTCATCATAGAGCCATCAGCGTTCAAATATGAAATTGATAGTTAGTAATTTAATGTACCTCTTGGAAAACCGAATCTAATATAGGAATTCAAATCTTACAAAAGTGTGTCATCTCTAAAACAAAGAATAGCTCATGTGTAAGATCTCCTCAAAAACTAAACAAATGTTGTTCTCTTGTGGGGAACATTAGAATAGTTTTAAATTTGGGGGAAAAAAAAGTGACCACAGATTACAATACATTATCAAAGTAGTTTCCCCACAATTACCCCAGGTTCTCTAGGTATTATTTTTATTTAACAAGATTTCTGCATATGTGCATGTCTTGTATCCTTGTTGAAGAATTTACCCTTAAGAAGTTTTGTCCTCCTGCCTATATTCCTAGTTGATAATAATATAATCATGTTGGCTATGTCTAAATCACATGCTGAATAAATGCCAGAGTTTGAAGAGTGTGCTCTGCAGCAGAGAGTACAAAACACGCCTGAGGTTTATTTCTGAGAAATAATATATAAAAGAATGTGATTAGGAAGTGCATGTGTGCAGCATGCAGTATCTAGTGACAATAATTATTCCTGAATGTTTCAAGACCTTTCAATATTTTTATTTTTCATAGAAATTTGCATAGAAGAAAGTTGGGGGTTTTTTAAGTGGATGAATAAACACAGAAAACTAGTTATGGTCTGACAGACAAATCAGACAAGTAAATTTTCACTAAAAAGACTTTTTTCCAGCGCTTTCTGTTAAGTAATAGCAAAAACAGAACTTCATTTGGGCACTCTAGCAAAAATGGGAATGAGGGCAAGATAAATCATAAATAAGTAGTACCCTTGGGGAGACAGCATGTTGCTGGGTATTGATCTCATTTTTGTGGTCTGCCATTAAACATACCTCAGAATGTGAACCTGAACGCAATTTAATGGAGTCCAAATAGCTTTCATTCATGTAAACTATAAAGATTAATAACTGATTTGTGAAGAGAATCCCATATAAAGACATGGCTCTAGTTTGCCTCCAAAGAGAGAGAGACAAGGTGTCTGAAATAAAATGTCTCAAACTAAAACCTCAGCAATGTGAGTACAGTTTCCTGCTCTGTATGTCATTAATGTTGAGCATTCGTGACATCTTAAGGCCCTGAGTCCAAGCCAGGAGTTTTACTTGTATTTAAGACTACCAGAGTTCCCACCAAATTCTTGCAGAACCTTTAGTTCTTTCATACCTTGAATTCATGTAAAGAGAACACGCTATATGCGCTTCCCAAGAGACTTCTTTTAATTTAGCAAGAAAATAGGCATTTTGGCAAAAGGTTCACAGAAGTAACATACAACCAAGGAGAAGAAATATTTTATTAAACCACTCTGCAAACACCAGCTACCAGTTTAGTAAAAATACAATTAGTTTTAAGTTACTCACAGGACCTTAAAGAAGAGGAAAGAGAGAAAGGAAGAGATTAAAAGAAAAAAGAAAGAAGGAGTAAAAAAAGAGGTTAGAATAAGAGACTTATATAGCTACCACTGAAAGATCACACTGGCGCAGATCCCAGGAGAGAAGACAGGCAAGACAAAGCCCATATGCCCCTCTATTTATATGGTCTGGCCAGCATGGCTATCCCTCCCAGGCAGGACATCGGGCTCACTGACCACTCAGTGCCCTCCAGGCCAGAGTGAGAGATGCTGTGGCCAACCAGAGGCTCCAGGAGTCATGGTGTGGGCGGGCTACCAGGTGGGCCTTTTGGACTGAGAGCCCAGCCATGTGGCTTCTCTCCACTCTGCCATGGCTGCCAGGGGGCTGCAGACCTGCCCCCTCCCCCCACGAACGCAGGGTTTGTACCGACACAAATAATGCAGTGATATACAAGTCTAGTCTCTCACCTATTTGCATGTAATTCTAGAGCTGGAACGTCATTAAACACAGGGCGATACCAGGTTAATAGCTGGACTCATTGAACTTAAGGGTCCTTTCCAAAGTAAATGATTATATGATCCTGTATTTAAAATACAACATTTTTCAAAGGATTCCTTATTTTCCTGTGGTTTGCAAATCTGAGTGGCTTACCACATGTTGCTTAAGCTTAGTTACTACTAAGGAAAATGTCAAGCAGTATGACACATTCATTCTTCCTACTATGCTTGATAATTTAAAATGTTATTCAGAAGACAGGAATTCTGTTCATTGGTAAGATTCAGATCATTGGTAGGAGTCAATATTGCTGTGTTTATATTTAACATTAAAGTTTTTATGCTTTGAAGTTCCTTGTTGAAAATCTTTAAATAGCATTTGTTTTGTTTGCCTAAAATATCAGACTGAAAAAGACAGAAGGAAAAGCTGTCTGGTGTTTCTCTGTCAAGTTGTATTTATTATTGTTTTGTACTCAAAATCTGATAATATAATATATAAAAGCAAGAAAAAGTTATTTTACTTTTAAACAGAATATGTCAAGATGCCTTTGTAAGCAATCTGAATCACTAAATGTTCTCACTGACTTTTCTCTCATAAACTAAATTAATTTATTTTTGAGAGGTATCTTCAGAATGGCATGACTAATTGTACCAAGATCACTTGAAAACATTAACTTACATTTTAGTTTTGGAGATTTGTGTGTGTGAGAGAGAGAGATGGAAAGAAAGAAAACTGAATCTCTACTTTTCAGATAAAACTGTTACAAAATGTAATGTTTCATAAATTAAAAAATGTTGTAGATTATGCAGATGATCTTTCTGATATCATTTATTCAAATGCATGCCAGACTGGAGTTGGAAATTTATTTCCAGTTTCTAATTGTTTAAGACCACTTTTCTATTTAAATGTGAATCATTAAAATTTTTTGTGCCTCTCAGTGTGGTGCAGTTTATAAACACTGAATTAGTACCATCAAAATAAGAAATTTAGAAAGCAGTAACCTGTGGGTTCCATTTGTTTGCTGAATGATCAATATACTCTTCAGTAGTCTCTTATGTCTTTTGAGAACATCTTGTGAAAAATCAGTTGGGACAAATTGTAGCGAAGTTTCCATTCAATCCCTTGCAATTTTCATCTTCTGTAATTTCTTTTGTTTGCATATTTTGTTTGACTGAATGAGATCTGAATAGCTTACCTTTCAAATAATGGTTTCATTAATTGTCCACCAGTATTCCCTGATGCTTTGAGATTTAAATAGTTTTCAAGAACAAAAATCATTAAATCTTCATGGTAAACTGCTTTAGCTCATTATTTACTGAGAAGGGTGGGAAATTTGGCATCTTACATGTAGTTCCTCAGGGTGCTATTACAGGTTAGTCTGGTAAATCAATTTCTGAAAGAAGTTTACACTTTCCAAATTCAAATGCCATTATTTAATTCATAATACACATAATTTGCAAAAACTTGAAGTGGCAATAGTGTAATAGAATTTCATCTCTCTGAGTATCTAAGGAGCATCTAAGTTGTGTCTGTATATAAAAAAAAATCAAACAGTGCATTGCAATGCAGCTGTGTATATGATTCATCATATCATGGCTAGGCTTCACGAACGAAGATTTACAAGGGCTCTACACATGCTTGCTACAAGCACGTTGGTGGCTAAAAAGGCCAGTACGAGATAGGCAAGTCTGATTGCAAAAGGCACAGCGGAAAGTCCCTGTCGGCACTACTGGTGAGGCACGGTTCTTTCTGTGTTGTCTCTTTTCCTCTAGACTGATTCTGCATGTGTTCTCAAAGGAAGCAGCAGTGTTATGGATTCTGTGTCTCCATTTCTCCCAACTGGAGGCCAGGGTGGACCATTGATGGTGGTCAGTATGGCCAAGGCTGAGGTATTGTTTCAGGGAGTCCTTGTATCTC
>JAWWEW010000078.1:106399885-106443937 GCA_035583185.1 Anabacerthia variegaticeps
GATACTGGTGATCTCAGCCTGTTCAAGGACAGACACATTAGTCATGTAATCAGACTAGTGGATGTTTAGGATTGTACGGAGGCAGCGCTGATGGAAGCACTTGAGGAGTCACGGGTGGTGGCAGTAGATGACCCATGATTCAGACCCATATAGAAGAGTAAACAGTACAATGGCTCTGTAGACACTAATCTTTATGCTTTTCTTCAGGTGTTTATTGTGCCAGATCCTTTTATGAAATTTTCCGAATGTATTGTATGCCTTTGCTAACCAGTTGCCTATCTCTTTGTCAATCTTGCCATCTGAAGAAATTATGCTTCCCAGATAGCTGAACTGCTGGACTGACTTAAACTCTGATTCACCTATGGTGATGTGGTGATGATGGACAACTTCCTGAGGTGCAGGGTGATAGAGAACTTTTGTCTTCTTCAAGCTGACTTTCAGCCCAAAGAGCTCAGCTGCTTCTCATATGGCTTCCCATCAAGGCCCTTCACCATCTTCCTTGACCTCCTTTGGACACTTTCTAATGGCTTAATATCTGTATTATATTGTGGTGCCCAAAACTGCATACAATATCCAAGGTGCGGCCACCCAGTGCAGAGCAGAACAGGACAATCCCCTCCCTCGACCAGCTGGTAATGCTTTGCCTGATGCCCCCCAGGACATGGTTGGCCCTCCTGCCTGCCGTGGCACTGCTTTCCAGCACCTCATTCTCCAGTCTGTATATGCATCCAGGGATGCCCCATCCCAGGTGCTGAATCCAGCATTTCCCCTTGTTGAACTTCCTACGGCGGGTGATTGCCCAGTCCTATAATTTGTTGAGTTCTCTCTGCAGGCCCTCCTTGCTTTCTAGGGAGCCAACAGCTCCTCACAATTTTGTGTCATCTGCAAACTCGCTAAGTATCCCTTCCAGTCCTATGTCCTAGTCATTTATGAAGATGCTGAAGAGCACAGAGCCCAGGACGGAGCCCTGTGGAACCCCACTAGTGACAGGTCACCAGTCTGATGTTACCCCTTTCACTATTACCCAACCCATGAGCTCACCTACCACATGATGTGTTTACCTAGCTGTGCTGGACATTCTGTCCAGAAGGATCCTGTGAGAGACAGTATTGAAAACTTTATTGAAATCCAAGAAAATTACATTAACTGGCTTCCCTTGATCATGTAGGTGGGTTACCTTGTCATAAAAGGAAATCAGGTTTGATAAGCGGGACTTTCCTCTCATGCAGCAGAGCTGTCTGTGACTAGTGACTGCATTGTAATTCAGGTGTTTTTCAGTACTTCCCAGGATAATCTTCTCCATAACTTCACCAGGCACTGAAGTGAAAATGACAGGTCTGTAGTTTCCTTGGTCTTCCTTCTTGCTCTTCTTGAAAATCAAGATGTTTGCCAGTTTTCAGTAAACTAGCATCTCCTTGGATTCTCAAAACTGCTCAAAAATGATAGAGTGAAGTTTTGTGAGGACATCAGCCAGCTCTTTGAGGATTCTGTGATGAATCTCATCAGGCCTCATAGATTTGTAGGGATCCAGCTAGAGCAGCAGATCCTGCAAAATTTTGGAGTCAACTGGGAGCTGATCATTCTCTCAGTTGTGGTCCTCCAGCTCAGGATACTGAGACCCTTTTGGTCCATCATCCATGTTGAAGACAAAGGCAAAGAAAACATTAAACACCCCTGTCTCTATATGTCCATATATGGTATAATGGAGATAATCTGTAAAAGACATCACCAATCAAAATGTTTGCATTTGCTGTGATAAGAACCCATTAAAAGTACACAGAGACACCTTTCAAACATCAAGAGAGCTGATGGATTCAGTAGTATTCTGCAGAGTCATGTATTGACAGAACCAAATATAGTTAAGATGAGAAAAAAAAGGCAGCTGTAATAAGCATGGAATAAAATGGCAGTGTCAGGTTAAGAGTTTCAGCTGCATGTATAAATAGAAAAGTCTATATGTCATGGACTTTCTTCAGAAGACTAAATATAACTTTGACCTCAAATATTGATTCAGCAGCCCCCCTGCTATAATTGTTATCAATATTGGCAAAGTAGGAATATGAACAATAGTAAAACATAGTATTTTTCAGTTCAAAAAAACATAAATTAGGGATTTGGACAGTCACTAAAAGTAACTTTATCTTTTTAAACTGTGCTTGCAGGCAAATACTAGTGATACTATCTGGCCTTTAGTTAATCTCCCTATATGAATACAGAGCAATTTTTTGGAGCTATGGTCTTTTTCCTGTGTTTATTACTAACCTACTTTCATAAGGAGTAAGAAGTAGCCATACAGCTGAAAGTCAAACCAGCTTGGTTCCAAGGATCATTTAAAAGCTTGTCTTCCAAGAATTAGTTCTTCCTGGCATTTTTTTCCACAATGTTATACTGCTTATATCTTCCTGATGCTTTCAGACTTTCTTTCATGCTTTTTTTCTGTACTTTTTCAGCCTGTTCACGTTCTCTATCCTTTTATTTTAAGGTTGTCATATAGCCATACTGAAATAATCCACAATGCTTGTATCAGCACAATCACTATTCACATATCTGCTTGCTTAACTGACCTTATTTTCAATCCTTTCTTATTTGTATTAAATTTAGTTATTTTGGTGCTTCCCCTTAATGTATACATTTTACCCTCTTGTGCCTTATGAGCAATAGATATTGTAAGTATCAATGTAAACATGTAGGAGTCATGGAAGAGAGACCATGAGATGACAAGACCAAGGATCCTGAACAAGAGACAGTTTATTGCCATGTATCGGGTTGTTATGGGTTTCCCACTTTGTAAATTCACTGTTGTAAAGTTAAATAGCATTGTTGCATGCTACACAAAATGGAATTTGGTGTTATCCTTGCTCCCTGATTGGGCAGATTCTTCCACAGTGGAGCTTTTCCCGTATATGGTTATCTCCAACCTCATTTACCCCTTATGGTTATAATCCTTCCCTGTTTTTTCCTTTTCTGTGAGAGGATTTGCATGCTCCTCCTGGAAAGCCATCCCCTTTCCAGAAAGTTCCATGCCACCCCTATATAAGCCAGCGCCATTTTAATGAACATGCCATTCCATCATTACACCATACTCCTGCTTGGAGTGTGCCTGTCCTTCCTACCCTTAAAGGGTCTCCTCATAAATATATGTGAAAGAATAAATATTTTGCTGCAACTTTAAGAGTAAACTATCTTGATGGGTTTAAAAATAATGTTGTGGAATGAAGCTGACAATCAACTTTATTCTAAATGAATCAGAAATCTGTATCTCTCTGCACCCTTTCCTGTCCCTTTAAAAGACATCTCTGCATTTGTCCGGTGTGTGCTGGGAAGAACTGAGGTGAATCACCATGTTTTTATGAAAGTGTGGTACATGAACATTCATTTTTAGATAAATAAAAGACCTATGACACTTCTCCAGCAAAATAAATAAAATACATCTGTTACAGTTTTAGCTTGTATAAATTAAAAAAGTTTTATCATCTGAGATTAAAAATGGCTCTAGTATAAAAATAAATTTTGGAGTCTTGATAAAAGAAAATGTTTTTTAGAAGAAGACAGGGCTTTCATGAACAAGGAAAGAGAAATGTTTCTAAACATAGGAAAAGACATAGAAAAAATAGCAATGTGAGAAGCTCAAAAAGCAAAAGATCAGAGGGACCCAAGAAAAGAGCAAGTGAATGAGAGGAAAGAGGGGAGAAAAAAGATCAGAAGCAAGAAATGTGCACAGCAATTTGTCATGAAAGAAAATCAAGTAAATCCTAGTTAATGAATGTAAGACAGGGAAGAAGTCATGGTACAGTGATTTTCACAGTTCAGTGACATAGTTACAAGAATATAGACGAAAAAGGGTGAAGTCAATATATAGTCAGCTAAGGATTTACCTAAATTTCCTTACTTATTACTGAAATTTTTCCCATATTTTTATCTACTCTGCGTGTCTAGCAACAGTCTACCAACTGTGGAGCTTATTCCCTCAGTATTTCAACCACTGTCATATTATCTCTCGATATGTCATATTATCTCTAGATAGAGTAGTTTTTGTAACTACAAATTCACAGTTTATAGCTCTTTAATAAAAAATTATGGCCATATAATTTTTAAATGCTGCATCTTAGTATCATCCATATGCAAAAAATTTTAATTATCTCTAATACTAATGTATACTTCTAGTGCTGATGAATGCTTCTAGTGCTAATGCAGAACATTTGCAGCAGCCAAAACCTTGATGTATATCACACAGACATACTGACACACCCAGAAAACCAAGCAGTGACTTTCAGAGTTAAAAATGCAAGGCAAAACTGACATAAAATGGCCTACGCAAGGTATTCCAAAATGGGTATGCAGTGAAATTCCCTAACACATGTACATATAGATAACCTTATGCAAAAATAGGAAAGCTCAGATGGACTCTGGATTCATTTTTTGAAGATTTGGATTATAAATCTGGTGTAATAAAATTTAATTTAATTCTATTTTCATACTTTGGTGAAAATATTGCAAAATATTCCTGTTCACAAACTGGACTTGTACTATTGTATTCTTATTCTCCTGATACTTTTCTGCAACGAGTTTGTTGTTTATGGAAAATCATATTTATGCTTAGGTCAGCAATCCCATCCTTCCAACACCCACCCATCCCCCTCCCCCCTTACAGATGATTCATTTCCAAACTGCAAAAATTGAAGGGTCTGACAGACCCGAAATATATCTCCATCCCTCATTGTCTGTAACTGTTTCTCTTTCCACCGGTTGTAAGTCCCAGAACTGTCGAATATTCTTTCAAAGGACAGAAAAATCCCAGAAAAAGTATTACAAGAAAAATGCCTCTCACTTATTTCAGGGTGAGACACTGCAAAGTGGCTGTAATCAGTGCAAGTAGCAATAAACAGCTATTGAAGCAAGGAACTATGATGAGTTCTTGTGCTCTTGCCTAGAAGAAAATCTGCAAATGCCAGTCCAGTGGGTACCATGGAGGTATATGCATTAAAAAAATGCAAAAAGCTGGAAAAAAATCCAGATCTACGTATCATTGTATAATAGAACTGTCAGTATGATGCTCAATATTCAGTATGATACATCTGATTGTCTGTGGTCTATGTTCAGCTGTATGAAATTACAAGGTACGTGACTTACCTCACACAAATTAGATCTTTTCACTATTACTGTAAAGTGCTGACACCAAAAATTCAGTGAAAAGAGAAAAAAAAAGTTGTAGGAAAATTAATGGTAAAGAACTTAATTGTGGGTTGAGCCTTCAGTTGTGAAATGCTATGTAATTCATTTTTGAAAGGATCTTTCTATAATTTTTCTACTGTCCCAGAGATACATGAAAAGAAGAAATTTTCTACATAATATTAAGCTTCAAACCTGCATTTACAGTTATTTGGAAAGATTATCCAGCACTGCTACTTTCAAAGTGTAGTTTTTGAAAGACATTTTCCTAGAGCAGGCACTCCTGTGAACAAAGTTGTGTCCTGATGGAAAGACGAATCTGGAAGTCTCACTGGGGAAAAACCCTGTGGTAATATGAGACTTACCAGCTTTTGGAGAAACAGATGACAAGGTAGACACAGTGGTTCATTGACAAACTCATCCTTATGATTGGAGAGTGCTTATGAGACCCTTGACTTCTGTGGAGCTCTCTCAGGAGTTTAATAGTTCTTTTCACTTAGACTAGTGTTTGTGTAAGGGGTCACAGACTTGTCAGTCCTTTTCAATATTTGACTGCTGCATGTGGGGTTAGACGTAGATGAGAAGTGTGGTCTGCAGTAGGTCAAGATTTCAGCACTGCTGTCACTGGAACTGTGACTTCATTACTCAGTCTCTGAACAGGGTTATGTCAGAGGGGAGCTGGGAACAAACATTGGAATCAGAGCAAATTCACACAGAGAGATCTGCAAGATAAAATAGCAGGTTCCCTGTCTGAAGGTTTGAGCTTATCACTGGTTCACAAGGCTAACAAAACTGGACTTCTGTTTGCTATTGGAAACATGAGTAAGAGCTTCATTGAGCTTTCTCTGCCTGCAGAGAAATGAGAATTTATTTCTTCTAAATTCAGATCTGGTTACTGTCACTCATGTCTTCATCATTCTGACACCGCTTTTCTACAGTGCATTTCATCTGGGGCAACTTTGCTTTATTTAATCAGAAGATTCAGTGAACTGCAGTGAAGGCACTTAACAGTCACTTAACATGCTGAATCTTTTCACTGTTAACTTTAAGCTCACTTTCCTTATAATCCATACCCTAAGAATATACAAGAGGTTTAAAATCTCAGATATTAATACCAGCAGTTTGAAATATTAATTGCATATAGTATTTTAACATCAGAATTACAGATATGCTGGCTTGAGTTTCAAAGACATTAAGTAAAAAGTTCTTAGTCACAGGCCGTGATTAAATTTTGCCACTTCATAAATTTGAAGCACTAATCAGCACTTTACTACATATGTGTGAAAGCTCAGGTGAAGATTTACACTGCTTGTTTTGCTTTATGCTTTTGTGAAACTGCCTTCTTTCTTACTGATGGATAGATGGATGCAGAGTAAACAATGTAACCTTAATATTTCCTTCTGGATGCACTGGATAAACAGATTAGCTTTTTCTATCAATTTATATGGCTTTATTCCTAAACAGAAATTCATCAACTTTCTCACTACTGAGAACTGTGTTTTTAAAAATAGGTAATTCAGTTCACTGCTTATTTCATAAGATTTTGGGAGTTTCTTTTCAAGTGTTGGCCTTCCTCATAATGCTTTAATCTCCAAATTTAGGTTTCATAATTTCTACATGAAAAAAACCCCACAGCATTGTGGTTTATTAACTGTATAAATAGAAAATTTGTCACATTAGCGCATTTAACACTTTAGTTTAAATTAGAAAATTTAACACATTAGTTTAGGAAAGGACAGCAGAGTCATCAGCACACAAGTGACATTTCTTTCCTACTGTAAACACAGAATTTTTCAGCTGACTTTTAAAGCTCTCAAAAATTCTAGTTAAGCAATGACACTTTTAGTATGATAGTGTTCTGATAGGAGTAGTCAACTCCTCCAGGAATAAACTATGCCCAGTAAAAGCACCTTTTATACAAACAAAAACACACTTCCATTTTAGGTCTTGTTTCTAGAGGCTCAATCGTTCCTCACGCTGTTCTAAAATTATAGCTTAAGAGATACCTCTGTCAGCACATTTATTTCTGTAATGTAAAATATTGATGTTCCTATGGAATTTGAAATTCCATATATTTAGTTATATTTTTTTGATGGTTTGAACTTCATTCACTGTAAATTGGGACATCCCGAAACAGCATAATTTTCATATTGCTACTTATTTATAGCTTACTCATAATTACTATTTATAGAATGTTACTGATTTTCACTATGACATAAACTCGTGTTCTTCAGAGACCATCACCAATCTTAGCAATGTTTAAATAAGCTGAAAAAAGTAACTTTCTGCATAAAAAACATAGATCAAGACCTGACTCCATCACCATTTCTGGAATTAAGACACTGTCCAAATATTTGATACCCAGAAGAAAAATTAAGCCCTCTGTG
The DNA here is from genome assembly GCA_035583185.1 of Anabacerthia variegaticeps. Lineage (NCBI taxonomy): Eukaryota > Metazoa > Chordata > Aves > Passeriformes > Furnariidae > Anabacerthia > Anabacerthia variegaticeps. Next base: position 106,407,442 of record JAWWEW010000078.1, read on the forward strand.
GCATCACTGCTTTCCCATGGCTTGTCATTCAACAAGCCCAGCAGAGCAATGCCTGAGGCTATGATTAGATTGTTGAAGATCACTCAAAAGCATGTATAGTCCTGCCGTCATCACAGAATGGTCCATTTCTTCTGAAGTGATTAACCAGCCAAGGCATTTTCTTCAGATTGGTTTTATCACCATCTTCTCCCCATTAAAAGAAGCATTAAAAATGTAGAAATCCTAGTTTGAGTTCTATCCTAAAGTTTTAGCAAGTAGCATGGATATAAATATTAATGTTGGCTGATAATTCCAATACTGAATCTCATTAGTCAGTGGAACTAACTTTTCCTGTTCATTTTTCTGCTGGCCTTGAATGTGACCCGTGTTATATGGCCTGTAGAGGACAAAACTAATTCCAAAACTTCCTCTTTGGTGAATAGGAGAGCTCTGTGTTTGCTATTTAATAGTCATCATATGTAGTGTTTCACAAGGTACAACTAACTAGTCTCCTTGGGTACAAAACAGATGGCTGAAACTTAATAAAAGTGGTGCTATGGGGAATACAAGAACAACTTGTACCAAAACTAACTTTATGCTTTGTTATAGGCCCCAGATGAGCAGTGATGTGAATGTGAACTCTCAGACTGCAGCCAGATTGGCCTCTAATCCCTGTAAAGTGATAATGTCATTAAACTGGATTTTTTTTTCTTTTCCACATCTGCTGACTCAAAAGTCTCCATTATGTCCTTTCACGTATTCCACAGTTAACATGATTTGTTGTGTCACTCAGTACTGTTAACTTCTGTGTTTCAGGGCTCTTGAGCAAAGTCATGAATAGACTCATCTCTTCTGAGGGAATTGTCACACAGAAAATACATCACATCAGTCATCTAGATTTGTTCGGGCCAGTCATTAGTTTTTAGCTTTCATTTAATAGTCTCACTCTGCAACCACAAATCTCTAGAGTTTATGGTCCAGAACAATTCAACCACTTAAGAACATCATACTTCTAGAGGAATGGATATGAAAACAATCTTTTAAAGACCAGTTTTGAACATGGACATGAATAATCTCTACCGTTTTGCCTCCAGACAGTTGTCTTGTTGACTCTCTTCAGGGCTTTGGGCCAGAACTGATGTGCTAACACAGGCAGAGATGCCAAAGATGAGTTTTGGCAGGCAGGATCCCATGCGTTGCGGGAAACAGACTCAGGCAGCACCTGAGAGCACATTTCCAGAGTCATTGTCTGCATGGACAGCAAACAGCTTTTGGATCGATAAAGGTTGCATCCCAGAATGCAGCAGAGGCATCAGCACAGACCATGCTGACTCCACTGGGAACAGACCATCATTATAAGTAATTAACAGAACTGCATCACTTCAACTACTACTGTGGAATGGTAAAGACACTAAGTTGATGGCTAATCAGAAACCAAGATAGAATAGAAAATTAAAATTCAGATTATCAAACTAAAGGAAAATGAGAAGATATCTGGTTTAGTGCTGAGACTTTTGGGTCTTTGTGCTGTATCAACATACTGGATCTACAGTTCCTAGCTTTTTATAGAATACATTGCATTATATTCACTTGTTAAAAAATTATGTCCAAGCACCTAAGCCAATTGTTTCTCTTGGATCTGTCTTTCAGTTAATATTTATTAAATAAAAATGCACTTTCCTTTTTTTATATTCCTTTTTTTTATTTTTTTCTGCTGTCACTTGGCAACTCATTGTTTTAAAATTGCTCCTTTGGCAGACTTTACTGCCAAATGTATTTCAGCTGAACTGCTCATAGTTCTTATCAGTAGGAACTCTATTGCAAACCAGGAAGACATGCTTATTAAGTGTCTGTCTCAATAGGAAACATAGCTCAGACTACACATTTCAATTCACAGGCAATGTTGTGTGGTAATATTTTTGGTGAACTGCTGTAACTGGAATGGTTGTATTTTGAATCCAGTCCTCCAAAAAATAACTCAGAAGTGTCATGTGAGTAGAACTACAGAAATGAAATATGTAATAATGTTACAACCATGGGGACAAAAACTTATATCATGGATGGTATAATAAAGTTCAGTCCTAAAAAGCTTTTGTGAGCACTGTCTTTGGTGAATGCCATCTTTTGATGCTATTATTGTTGAACTTCCACTAGTTTTGTCTGCTTTCTCTAATCTATAATATTAATGAAAGAAACAAGACACTTCTTTTTTGAATTATCTTTTTTTCCCTTATCTGAGTTAGAAATATAGCCTAAAAATAAGCAATATTTTCCTGAAATGACTGAAAACTATGATTTGTCAAGTAAATGAGTATCATTTAAAGTGAAAAAGAATCTTATATTTTGTTAAGAACAATTCAGCAAAAAGTCTTTCAAGTGTTATATCCTGGATAGTAACACAGAAAGTTTCTGTGGTAAAAACAAACTATTAAGTGGACTGTTGAAAAATATATTCGATCCCCATGCCATAAGTATGTGCTATGAGCTCTAAATTGTCCTCTGCATGTGGGCATTTTCTCCAGATCCCATATCTGTGCATCTGTGAACAGTCTTGGGTGAGGTGTATTTGAAAAATTGTACATTATAAACATCCATTTTTAAGATCATGTAAACTTATCTACAGGTAACACTCGTTGTAAGTGAAAATTTGGAAGGCAAGATTTTGCTTTTAATGCTGATAACTTTTCATAATGTTTTTTTCAATTATATGATTCCCATGCAAACATTTCCTAGAAACAAATAAATATCCTGAAATGGAAGTAATTTTACTAGAAGTGATAAATAAACCTAGTTCTAACAACAATCATAAATAATAATGTAGTTGTTGGACTTCCTTTTTTTGTGTTTAAGAGAACTTGTTTTATCATATGACAGAACTCAGTAATCTCAATTGTTATGGATCTTCAACTGTTTTTTCATGTGATTCAATTTAATTTGACTATATACCTAATATTTTATTTAAACATTTAAATCACTGACTTCAATAAACTAACTGTAATGCAATAAAATAAGTAGGAAATTAAAGCTAAACTGAATGCAATTTGTTCTATTCACATTTTTGCTTAGTTCAGACTAGTTTCATAGGTAAGAAGAAAAATTATCTCTAAAAGCACAGCAAAAATTCTAAACATATGGGAATTAAAATAAAGCATGACTCTCTATGATTTTTTTAGGAATAATGCATTATTTCTACTCTTCTTATTTCACTAAAGAATAAGAACGAAATCCCTGTATCCAGGCACTAAAGAATTTTAGCAAATTTGTTACTTTAAAATTGTGACTCAGGTCTGTCTGTAGTTAATTTAAAGCCTGGTTCACTGTACACTATATGATAAGAATAATAATGAAAAGTTGTCAGCCCTAGGAATATCATGGAACAAGATTAATGTCGCATTTAGATATTGTGGGTAGTGTTTATTTCATTGAAAAGTTATACAAAAGTATTTTGGGTGTCACTGTTTTATATGTGAGATTAAAACAAAACAAATTGAAATTGTTTAAATCAATAACAGCTATCAGACATAGATCTGCAATGATGTTTCTAAGCAGTCACTTTAGCTTCTGGGTTCAGAGTTCTGGGTTATCAAGAGATGGAAAATGATAGATGGGTATAAATTATGCACAGCTTCTAAGCTTTCTGCTTTCCTTTTAAAGATTTTAAAAATTTACTCAGCTCTGACTCCTGGCTGCCTAGAGCCTATTATTTCTTAATCCAAAGCGTGACTATGCAGCAGGAGAGCAGAACATGTTTAAAGCAGTTTCCTTTGACGAACAAACAGTTTCTTCTTCTCCTGTCCTTGTTGGCTGGGATTAAGGCTTCTGTAGTAACAAAAGCAGCAGCACATGACTCCACTGCAGAGCAGGGTCCCCTCTAAAAGCAGGGAGAGCTGAACTTCTGTATGCCCTAGGTATCATTTGGCAAAAAAAGTAGGTTGTCATACCTAAAGCCGGACTGATGATTATGTAAGAACTTTGAAGTTTCAAACTTCTGGATGCCTAGATGTGTGAATCCTGCTCAGGTCCATTATGCAAACTAGTGTGAGCTTGCTTGGTGCAATAGCCTATTTTCTGTTTGTATGTATATAGATATATATATAGAGAGAGAGACACAGGGAGAGTACACATTTTTGCAATCTATATAGAGTATATGAATTATATTTATCTATATGTATGAAATAGATAGATAGATAGATAGATAGATAGATAGATAGATAGATAGATAGATAGATACACACCTCTACTTAATTTCTTTGTGTGTGTGTGTGTGTGTGTGTGTGTGTGTATGCATCTTGATATATATAGCATATAGATAATTTACTTTCAATAACCAAACCTGCTTTTCTACTTTTCTTTATGATTTCGGTAACATAGTGTTTTGCCTCCTTTGTTTTCTTCTCTGATGACCTCCACATTTGTGACATCTTCTACTATCTAGTTTATCATAGCTGCTCTTCTCTTGGCTCAGCTGCTTAGTAGCTGGCACTTACACTGCTGGAACTCCCTCCAGTCTGGATACAAATGCTACTGTTGGCCTGAGTGTGACAGAAACTGCAGCCAAGATAAAGTGTACAGATATGGTTAAATGGTAGTATCCAGAAAAGCATTTAAATTATTATACTTGTTTGCTATTGACACAAGTCGCTCACTAAGCAGTATCTCTTTCTTGGCCATAAACAGGGCTTTTGGGGAACTAGCCAGGTAAAAGCAAATGCCCATTTGAGTGATTTAAGTAATTTTATAGTTCGTATAAATAGTGAAAACACTTTGTAAAACAGACTAATAATGTGCGAAGGAGAACAAGAAATAAATTTTTGGATTGGAGAATTCTGGATCCTATGACCCAGAACTCCTTTTCTTCATGGCTATACAGTGTGTTGCCGAGAACTTCTCTACGAGTTTTTCAAAGTCTGATGTTTTCCCAGATTATGTCTCTATTTCCCTTCTATTTGACCAAATTGTCTTGATATCCTGTGTAGAACTACTGCAATGTTACATCATAGGCAAAATGATTTTTACAGCCTCTACAATCTCCATTGTCTATTCCTATCTGGGAAGATATTCCAGTCCTTTCATTATACAAAGTGGAATCCACTTTATAAAAGGTTAAGGAGTTTTTGTGAACTAGAGCCTTAATTATCCACACAAAAAGTATTAGTAAACCAGGACCTTTTGTTTTCTTATTCAAGAATTATTAATCACCTATGCCTTGTCTTCCCCTCTGACTGCAGAAGTCCATTTTAATTATTTCACAGAATGACTTCTTATAAATTAAAATGGTACACTTCTATGTCTGTGTCTCAGATGGCGTCCTTGATTTTCATCAGTGATGGGAGGAAAAAAAAAAAAAAAAAAAGCCCAAAAAGTGATACTCGTCTCCTTTAAGCTTTCTCTGTAGGTAAGCAGTTAGATTCAATTGGTTCATGGAGCCTGCCATGGGAAAATACTAGATCAGTAAAGTGTTACACACTCCATGGGTTACAGTTATGAATTAAAGAGTTTCATATCTTCCACTTATCCTTCATGGACTCCCTGTCTCAGAGTATCTCTTTTTGGAGCCCAGCCAGCAAAACCAACAACAACAACAACCAAACAAACAAAAATAACCAAAAAACATTGAGTTCATAAAATCACAGAGATAGATCTAGCTGGAGTTGGGATGAAAAAAATGACTTTTCTTCTTGGCTTTTTGGAGTCTAACTATTTGAAAGGTTAAATGAGTTTATAGGCAGAAATCTTCCTTCACTGTAATAAAATTACGTTAGAGGATTGGCTGTACTACTAAAAAATATACTAGTATTTTCTCACAAATCAATTATTTTCTTGAAGAGACATACCAAGAAAAGCATGCATTCTTTGTAAGATGGAGTATTTTATGATGTGGCCAAAGAGCAAAGTTTGAGCACCAGTGGACAACAGAATGCATGCTTTCCTTCTATGATGTTTCAGGAGCCTGATTCATGACTTATTTGGCCAGCTGTAGCTCTCACACATGACTTACCCAAACATCATGGGCTGTTATTACTGGAAAGAGATCTGTACTTCTAGGGGTTCATTCATATAGTCTGAGTAAACCACAACAGCCCCAATGAAAATGTTATACTTTCCTAATTATATAGTAAGTCCAAGGTTTCTAATTTGAACAAAGACATGCTCATTGTAGCTTTCTAAAATTAAAGAATATCTAAAAGTAGATCTGTGAAGCTGTGAAGCTCAAAGAAAGTGGGAGTGGTTTAGACATAGCTTTACACATCTCATAAATGTACTTCCAGTACATCTCTCAGTTGATGGGTCTTGAGTTTGCTGGTAGCTGGGTTTTTTTTCTTCTCTGACTGTTTTCTCATGTATATTAATGGAAATTCATATTTGCTTTTTGAAACATTAGACCTGTAACCTCTTCCCTAAAAATAACCAGGTAATAGGTATCTAGACAGTTCCCAAAACTGGCTGACTGCCTTCCAATTTCAGGACATCTTCTCCAGAACAGATAGAAATTTCCTACCAAATTAATCCCTCAGAGCTGGGTAACAGGTGGCAGCAGAGATGAGTGTCTCATTTATCAGGTCTTCTGTCAGCTGATACTGACATGATATCACTGAGGCTTATTTGAAATTATTTTATAGGATTCTTTGGCTACGCTAACAGAGCAGAGTATTTTCTCTTGCTTTCATCTACCCATTTTCTCCTCCTGCACGGTTTCTCTTTAGTGTTAGCAGAGGCCCTTGTGGAACTGAACTACAGCCTTTGCTCAGCTCCTGTCTTGCTGCCCTGTCTTTTCCTGAGAAAAAAAGCTAGTTAGCTCCCACTCATGTCTTAGCCATTGGACTATCTGGTCTATCCTCACATTGTTGTGAAATAACATGAACCTAATGAATCAAGCCTTTATTTTTTTTATTTTTTCATAAAGAACACAAAAGAAAAACATTAAAAAGTGTCAGGGAAAAGGGCCTGTGGTTTGATTCCAGTTTGGGAATGCTAGTACAGACCCATGGAGGAAGCTATATGAAGTTCAGACTGAAATAAAGGTGTTTTACAGATAGTGCAAAAATACAAAAACTATACTGAAGAAAATTATTGAAACATGATTTGGTGGAGGTTAGTAAGATCATTGGTGAAAGGTTAAATTCTGTGCATGTATGGAGAATTTCTCCTTCTCTATCTCCCTAAAAACAACATAACTAGGATGCCCTGTTTGTTTCAGGCTCCTTTTAACACCAATAAAAAGAAGAAGAGGTGTCCACCGAGTAGTTTGTTCTGTTCAGAGGTATGTGAGGAAAGTCATCAGCATATCGCAAGAAACAAAGTAATGTAGTAGCACAACCTAAAGTTCAAAAGCAAAATATCCTCTGTATGACATAATCCACAGATAACAAAGTGACCATTTTCTTCTGGAATAAAAGCACACTCGCATATCTCCCTATATGAGGTACTAACTTTGAAAAGACTGAGTTGTAAACTATAAACCATTTGTAAAGTTCTAGCAACTTAAATGGAAACCAAGTTGAAGTACTTATTTCAAAATCAGTCTCAAAAAGATTCTAAGGACATCTGTCTCCATTAACTTATACGGTTTTTATTAGTTTAAAGAATCCTTCATATCTGCTGTTATTCTAACTTGCTGTTCAATATCAAGTGATCTACCAGGTTTTCACACAGATGCAAAAAGTGTTGCAATTTTTCAGCATTTGCATGACCTGTAAGGTCATTGTTTAATCTCTGATGGTTTTACTGTTGATTACTCTGTACAGCACTATCACAATACAGAAAAGCAGATCTGCAAGCATGTAAATGAAGTAATTTCTCACTTCACTGCTCTTCTTTCCTTCTGAGTGAGTAGTTCAGAGGAAGAACTTTAAAAATAATCACCTAGCACTATGTATAGCAGACATGTGCTTTATTCTGTTATTTATGCCACATTATCAATCACTGATTCCTCACTGAAATTTAATTTAAGAATGTCACTTTTCTTTATATATTACCCATCTGTCTTAGATATTGAATCATTATTTCCTGTGAATTCTCCTATACAGTGTACACATGCAAATGCTTGCAGGGTTCCATTTGACTACCTCAACGCAGAGATCTAGTTTCAGTTCAGATCATCAAATGTTTGTGTTTTCTTGTCTCTTAGAGTCTCTCAATATTCCAAGAAGGTTATTGACAATTACCTGAGGGTTTAACTTTGTTACAGAGAAATCTCAATCAAATGGTTGGAAGTTGCATTTAAGACATCCTTGCGCAATAGTGTCAACTGGGGACCAGTAATAATATTTTGGTGTCAGAAAATCTATAAAACACATTAAGCCAGTTTCAGTACTATTTTTTTTTCCTAAGTCTTGTTACATTCAAAATTGAAACCACAGAGAGGAGTTCAAAAATCTGGGAACAAAGCTTTACCTTAAAGGCTTTACTCATAAGAACTTATAAACAAAAGGTTTAAGATTCAGCATCCAAACTAAGCTTTACTAGTTCTGTAAGCACTATTGATTTCCCACAGATTCCTGAGAAATATTTAATCCAAACTCTATTTGTCCTATGAAAATGAAGTGTCGGAGTCGATCCATATTTTCACTTTACAATATTGAGGTCCATAGGTTAATACACTAAGCAAACTGCAGACTCTTGGGTTTTTATTCACTTTGCAGGCTACAGGAAAGACAGGCATATAAATTTTTTCCATCACATGGTTTTGCAGCAAAAGTATTTGGCCTGCATTGAATCTAAATATGTGGTTCTGCATTGCAGTAATATTCAATATCCTGTTTAAGTTGCATTCTGTTTTTGAGATAAAAGCTTAGGCTATGATATGAGCATTTTCAGTTCACTGCATAGCTTCAGGATTCTGCAGGGAGAAAAAAGTCACTACCAGTTTTTCTAAGTTTTCTTTGTTTTTTCTTTTTTTCAGGTGTCATCCTAGTAACCTATAAAGAAATGCTTTTTTCCTAAGAGAAAGCCCAGAGTAAGATGAATAATTAAAGTTGCATTGCCAAAATAAAAAAAAATAATTTGGGATTTTTCATCAACTAATTTTATGGAACAATTCTTCTTTTATTTAGCTTAAAGCAGGACACACATTATTCCAATGCTACCTAAGCTATATTTATAAACTATTAATGGTTACATTTGCATTTTCATCAAGAAGAAAAAAGACAGTCATTGCATAGTTCTTTCTCTAGACACTGATGCATTATTTAATTAAATATAGTTTATTATTTTGTAATAACTCTAACCATAACTCTACAGAGTTTTGGTGAGAAACAAGAATAATTGCACAATAATTGTGCAATGGTTATATTTTTCTGAATCACGTTACTATTTTCCTGTATTAGCAGACTAGCTGTGATACAAGCATATACACAGGTTTAACCCACCAAGCTATTGTCTAACAAGAAAGATTTATTGTTTTCTGTGTTGATTTATGTATCTGGTTTAACATTTTTTTTTCATTCATAGTCATGATTATAGGACCTGATTATGGGAAAGGTCATGCCCCAATAAGTTAATTTGGTACCTATATGTCCTCTCATTCTTGACTGTGGGATGCCATGACAAAAAGAAATTACACTGAACTAAAAATAATTGCTTCAAAATAGTACACTATTTATTCATTTAAAAGTAGAAATTGTGCAAAGTAGTGGATAAAATGAATAAAGGACTATGTGTATCTTTCTCCCCACCAGATCCACCTTGTTTCCAGACTTGCCTTTACAGAGGTGGCTGCGGGAAATTGTCCATTTGTTTCTAACCCAACTGACAGGTATCATTGCCCTGTGTCAATATTTTCTGATTCACTGCATATATCCAACAACGTCACCCCTTTCAAACCAACACCCTTAAGGGACAGGCATGCTCTGAGTGAAAATGTTAGTTGAGAAATGCATTGTTTGCCAGATTTTGTATTGCCAGGCAGTCAATAGTCAAGAGCTTTCCTCAAAAAATCCTTCATTCACCTTTATGACATTACTTTAATTTTGCTTCTATTTTGTTTCCTGTGGAATTTCTTTTTTGGTCCTTGTCTTTTATCACCATGCATTTAGACAGGGTAATACTTGATAGGTAAACTGAGGTCTAGAACTTATGTTTAAACTAACACTCATATAAGTCTTTTTTCTCCGAAAGAAGCTGACAGATAGGACTTAAGTTCATGTAACCATATAGGAAGCATGAAAGGATAATGAAAGACTTGTTCTACGAGTATGATGAGTCAGTATTTTCAGTCATGGAAAATTTGTAATAATCTGCAGTTCAGCAAAAGTAGCTTGTATTGTTTTGCAGACTCACAAAAGAATTTTCCATCTCCCTCAAAATGCTTTTGTTGATTTCTAGGCCAATGCAAACTAACACAGATAAAAGTTCCTACCTCATTCAAGGGAGAATGCAAATAGCCATGGGTCAAAACACTGCTTGGATAACAGGAACCTGTAAAGACAAAACTAGGAAGGTACTCAGAGGGAATGAACGTAAAGGCTATCAACAGTCATTATGAAAACTTCTTTGTTTTTGCAGGAGGGCCATGGCTGGAAGGAGACTTCAAAATGCTCTTACAGAATGTAATTGGCTTCATTACCTACCCTTGTAGGACTTCAGTTATTCGAGATAAGACGTGGCCATGGGATATGAAAAATAAAGGTGATGTGTGTCATTCGGCTTCAGACTAACCCTGACCCTAACCCCAGGAGCAGACCTTAAACGTAAGAAGAGCCAACTCTATTAAGTTAGGTGATCTGAAAAATACAGAGAAAGAATTTTAAGTCAATCTTCCTCTTCATAACCAAAGAAGGGAATGTGAAGAATGCATGAAGGGGTGCACTATAGGAAGTCGTTTATAGATTAAACTGATGAAGTAGTGACACTTCCTTTTGAGCAAGATACAAAGGGGAAAGCAGACCTACCAAGTGTCTTGGGAGGAGAAAATTAAAATAAAATAGCTTCCTCATATAAAAGTACAACCTCAAAGTAATCTTTTATATTGTATCTGATATATGACTCCCATGGAAAAAAACCCTTGGAAATTAGTATTTTTTTACTAGACTTTCTCCAAAGTAGTTATGTTTTTAGCAAGTAGAGATACAGAAGAATAGCAGATTTTCAAAATAGATGTCCTGTATCCAAATGCAAGGCTTCTGTACTTCTATGTATAATGACAAAAATATTGCCTGAATATGCCTATAATAATTTAAGAAAAAAAAAAAATGCGCAGTGTGGTTCAAGTCTTTGTGTGTTTGCTTACTGAATTCTCTAAGTTACTTTCTGCCAATGGTTGTGAAGCAACATTGGTGATCAATTTATCTGACATTTTTTGAAAACTATAAATGAGACCTTATCTACTGATATTAATGAAGAAGCAGGTGTCACATTCAGTGATAGCCTTCAGGATTCATTCCTCTGTTATATGCCAAATTTGACTTCATAGTTTCTGTTACTCTTTTATAACCTTGATTGTTACCAGATTCTTGAGTCTATCTGTATTTTTGATCCATATGTTTGGTAATCAACCTCACAGACAATTGTTTTTATATGAAATCAAGACATAATCAATCTAATTTACTGAAGTCCCTGGCACAGGAAGGACATTGACCTGTTGGAGTGAGTCCAGAGGAGGGCCACCAAGATGAATAGAGGGATGAAACAACTTCCCTATGAGGAAAGGCTGAGAGAATTGTGATTGTTCAACCTGGAAAAGAGAAGGCTTCGGGGTGACCTAAGTGTGACCTTCCAGTACCTGATGAGAGCCTACAAAAGAGATGGGGAGGGATTATTGACAAAGGCATGTAGTGACAGGACAAGGGATAATGGCTTCAAACTGAAAGAAGGTAGATTAGACATCGGGAAGAAATTATTTAATGTGAGGGTGATGAGGTCCAGAGAGGCTGAAGATGTCCCATCTCTGGAAATATGTAAGGCCAAGCTGGATGAGTCTCTGAGTAACTTGGTCTAGTAGACTACCATGGCAGAGGGGTGGGAAGTAGATGATCTCTAAGGTCCCTTTCAACTCAAACCATTCTAGGATTCTGTGATTTAATGAGGCTATGATTATAACTCCTCAAAGGCTCTGGATCTTTTACAGAAAACACAGTAAGTTTCAAATTACAAATTATGCATATTGCAAATGCTCTGGTTTATATCAGCTTAATTTTAAGTTATGTAACAATAATAATTCAATAATAAGTCTTCTCACACATTTAAACCAAATATGCACATTCCATGCAGAACCATGGACAAATTAGAACATTGCTTCTTCCTCTATCCTCTACAAGCAATTTCTAGGAAAGTCTGCTGGCATTGTTTTTTCTGGTTTTCTTTGGTTGGGATTTTTTTCATACGAAAGAAAACAGTACATAACAATCTAACCTGTAAATCCAAATCTTTCGAGCTCTTGAAGAGGGCACCACTGCAGACTCCTTGCACCTAAGTGTTGATGTTCCAATTAGCAATAAACCACAAACAGTTGCTGTAGACTGCAACCATCTGGTGGACTATTATAAAGAAGAAATTAAAATCTTATAGATATATGGAACTTCCTAAAATATAATTTCCTGCTACAGAAATGCTCAGAGAGTTTCAAGTCTCCCTCTTTCACTTATGCCTTGTAAATAAAGTCAACAAGCCATATCAGATGTGACTCTTGAGGTCTGAGACTACAGGTAGAACTCAGGTAGTGCTCTGTCCTCTAAATGGAAGATAAAGGGACAAATGTATTCCAGAGGTGAATGCTACTGAGTAAGCTTCAGCTCTTTCTACAATAAAATGACATGTTGTGAATGTCAGCTATAAATGACTTGGGACTGTGGTCACTGCAGGCTACAGAAGTAGGTTGAAAGTACTTGCATTATATACACTTTTCCTAATCTGTTGGAACTGATGGTCTGAACAAAGTATTCAGACATGTAATTAATGATTTATGAGCAGTTTCAGAGTAAACATAAGGGAAAATGCTAATTGTTGGCACAACTCTGCTCTATTTCCCTTCTGCTTTTATCAAAAGCATTTTAACAGAGAAATTGGGTCTTCTTATATGGCGCTGGGGTTTTTTGTCTCTGAAATACATCTTTAAACATAGGTAAGCCATTATACTTTAATATTTTTCTCAGGAAAGAAAGAAAAAAAAGCTGTTGATTTGAACTTTGACATTTATGGTGGCTCACCTAATTTCATTTGTTTAATATAGTACAGGAGTGAGCCAGAATGATCATAACTCAGCATGATGTGAAAGGCTTTTTATGATCTTCTATCAAGGTTAGTCAATAAGCTATCTGAAGCACTATATATGCAACCACAGGAAAAAGAAATAGGTTTCATAACTGGTAAATATATACACGTTCTGTAAAATCCAAGCTTCATTTATTATGTTTGCATAGAGCCATTTCAGACACAGTGAAGCCATCATCAGTGCAGTGCTTGTCAAATAATAAAGACTTATTTCTAGGTACTCCAAGATACCTTGCCTTCTCAGAAATCTTAAAATTTATAATAACGATATTAAATGAAATATTTTAGTTTTATTCCATTTCTTCACCATTCCTAAAGCTGCTCACATTTCAGATGTTTCTCAACTGCATTCAAGCAAGAACATTATGGTTCCAATCCAGTCAACTATTACTTCTTTGTGCAGCAGCCTTTATATTTTGAATGTGTTGATATCCATCCACCTGCCACTACTCAAACCTTAAATGATCACATTAAGGTTCAGTCTTTTAACCCATGATTTGTGAATCAATGGATTAAATAGAATCAATGGAAGCAAATGCTATTTTGTTATATAAATAAATTGTATGTAACAAAAAAGCTAAAGGAATCAAATAATTTTTTTTCTCTTCAGTTCATCCTCTACTTAAGTAGGACAATACTACAAAATAAATTAATTAAATAAGTAAAAAAAAAAAGAGAGAGAGAAACTGTTGAAATGCTTGGGACAACAATAATGGAACCTAGTTGCTAATATCCAACAGTCAGCTTTTTGGGCTTTTTTTCTGTGAAACTGAACTACATGCAAATCTTTAATAATAACCACCTTCCAAAGACAGACTTATGCATCTGCAGTTACAATACAATAGCTGTGTTCTGTAGTTCTTTTAACAATAGCTTCATTCAGTGATCTGTGTGCTATTTCTAATTAATTATTTAAATATTCTGTCAGGTGCTGCAGTTAAGTCTTAATCATTTTGTAAATGGATGAACACAAAGGGAGTTTAAATGACAGAATTACATCAAAATGCAATAGCGGTATGATCACAGAGAGAAAGTCATAGGTATATGTCCAAGCAGGTTTTCTGACCTCCAGTGCCTGTAACACTGAATTCTGGAGGAACTTTTAAAACATTTTATTCAAATATATTCAAATACAACCATGCTTAACTTTTTAAAAACACTAGAAGTTCTTATGACATCAATGAATTACATATATATTGACACGTATTTAAGCCTGCACTTGTGTGCACCCATGGTTCAAGTTCTCTGGTCTTTTGTTGCAGAGTTGATGTTTTGTCTTTAAACCTCAGCTTTCTGAAGGGCACCATTTGAGTCCTCTCATGAACTATAAACTTTCCTCATTTAGAATAATTTGTATCTTCAGATGTATTGATAGAATTATCTATTAATTTTATGCATATCAATATGTCTGTTAAGACTATCCAATCACCATGGTACCAAATACTTCTCAGGGAAAGAGGAATACAGCTTCTATCCCAGAAATCTCCAATATAACTAGATAAAGCAAACAAAAGACTATAGAGAAAAGAGGGCTGAAGATGAAGGGACTTTCTTAAGGTCATAAAATAAGACAGTGGCAGTAAGACAAAGACTTTGATCTTTCTGTTTCCAGCCTTCGGATCATCTTATCTATTTTCTAAATAGTTCCTCCATTTCTTTTCAAATTTCAGCAGGAGATTATAATTTATATTCAGATCTAGTAAATGTAAGTAGAATACTACTGATTTGTAAATAAGCTGAGATGTGAATTTGCCTGGTGAGTTTCACTGCAGTACAAAGCATGACATAAAAAATGCAGTACTTCACAAAACTTGATCTGAACAATATTCTCACGGTTTTTTTTATTCTTCTGAGATGCTCATACAGCTGTCAGAACCTGTAATGTTACTGAGCAATGCAAACAAAAGAGAGCTATAATTAAGTTTGCCCCAAATAACAGTAAAAGATCAATATCACATCCTGCATGAGTGCTACAGTATTAACACAACTATTGCTGAAAGAAAGGTGTTATCTTAAGCCTTATCTTTGCATTTCTTTCCATGATGTAGGAGGTAAAAAAGAAGTCTGTAAGAATAAAAATATTTAATTAAGTGAAAGAAAAATCTTGTGAACAGCAAAATTCTCAACTCTCAAAAAGAGGAAAGTATATCAGCATTTTGCTTCATCAGACTCATGAAAGCCATTATCAAGGGGTTAGATTAATACTAAAACAGGTTCAGCTTTTGAATTAGAAAGCACTTAAACCAAGACTAATATTGCAAGGAAGAGAATTTTGTCAAAATATGTCATCTCTATTGTTGTGTTCAGCTTTTGCAGTGGCATTTTACCTATTTCCATACCCATACTCATCAGCATTTAGAAATAACCTTTACATCCTCAGCATTGTTTTTGTGAATATGTTGCAAAGTTCCTTTGTTGTTAGAACATTTGACTCTCTTTCAGTCTATCGACTGTAAAGGATTCACAGTGGAGACCTTTGTCTGCTGTGCTTATGCTTTCATAAACAGGTTTAATATTCTGCAAGCTTCTGCAAATCTCCCAATCCTTCAATAGCCCATAGACTAGCTGTTGAAAATCACTATCTAGCTGAATAGATGTGAATAAATTCCTTGAGGTACTGCAAGTTGAACCTTTTATATTCTTTGTTTATTTCTGCCAATATCATCGTTTCCTGTTATACATTAGTAGGGCTGAGTTCTATGGCTACCTCTGTGGCAGATCTATAGCTCTCTTTCTCCCAGGGCTGCTGAGAAGGAACTGTCTGCTTGATCTTCCTATTGACAGGGACTGGTTTTGTGTCAGAGAAGGCCCCTGCAGGAGAATTAAAATTAGCTCCTTTTGCACTACATAAACGGTACAAAAGACAATGGGCAATCTATGATGTTATGATGATATGGTGACTCTAAAGCAAAAAAACCCAAAATATCATATAATTATGCAGCAATATTCTTGTATCTTCATTACTGTCTTTGATTACTCTATGGCCTAGCCTCATCCTTTGCCTCTTTCATTTGCAGTAAAACACTAGTTTGAGGGAGATACATTTCCTATCATTCCATATGTTTTTGGATTAATAGGAACTGTATGGGTCATGGGACACGGGACAGAAGTCACAGAGGTTAGGGAAAATGTTCATGCCTTCTATGCAGCTGGGTAAGAAAGGAATGGGCTCCCTGAGTTCCAGAGCTGCCTCAGACTTCATTCACCAAAACAAGGAACATTCTATTTCAATTGCTGTTGCTTTAGAACTTTAATAAAAGTTTTCAGTATCATTTTAATGTGTTCTCCTAAATCTGGCCAAGTTGAGAACATTCTGCCTAAGGACAGGTCCCAAGACTTTCTTGCACACCCTCAGTCAGCCAGGTAGCAGGAGTAATAAGGTTAAAAACCCACTCCCAACTGTGTTTCCCAAATGCTACTGTCGGAAGGCTCACCCAGTACTTCAAAGCATGGGAAATCTTCCTGTTATTACAATATTTCAATGAATTTTTTAAGATTAAAGATTCATGTTTGTTACCCACCAGAAAAATAAAAACTTTAGAAAATTACAGTTGTTACATTGAAATTTGAACATGATTTCCTGATGCTGCAGTAGTATGCTGATCTCTCAAAAGAAGAATGAGATATAAGCATGTGGAACAAACATGTTTATCAAGCAGTGACAAGTAAGTTAAGCACTGTGTGAAGGAAGTTATATTATGAGTTTATGCAAAAGTGTTTCTCTCTTCCCTGAGCTTTTTGATCCTTCTTTGCAGTCAGTATTCAGACTGTTTTCTGATAGCATTTTAAAACTGTATATTTTATTATAAGCTTGCTTATATTATGTCTGGTAATATTATAAGGCATTTGATTGTCTCCCTTTCTCAAATAAACACAAGAAATGGAAAAATATCTCTCACATGTATGACTCCCATGAATCCTATGCTTTCCCCTTTTGAACACCTTAACCTCCTTTTATGCTTTTATTCTGTTTATTTCTTGCTTGTTTCCTCTTCCTTTGTCTCCCTAAATCTTTCTCTTAGATGTCAATTCCTTGACTCTTCTACTCTTCCTATTTGAAGTCAAAACCAGCAGGATTCCTCCTTCTTCATTCTACTCATTTCTGATTTTGGCTTTATGTTTAATTCAAAATATATTGAGTCTTTCATGAAGAGATATAAGATCCAATCTGGGTGAGTCAACACATAGCTAGATCACAGATTCTGCAAATAGCAATAGGAGCAAGATTCCAGGTCGTGCACTTTCTGCACAGGGTGTTACTGAACTGAAGCTCTGTGATGCTGATATAAGACCAGTGAACAGTGCTGTAAACCTGGAGTTCTACAGCAGCTAGTGCTTTTCTCATTGTCCTGAAATATGAACTATTGTATGATCCTGGTCTCTCTCCACAGACACTTACATACATAAAAGAAATTCAAAAGTTGGGGATGCTCTTGTTTCCTCCTCTTGACTGTGACATACAGCTCTAAGAGTAACATGGACGTAACAATTTGGGAGGTGACAGAAGCATGTCACAAACTAAGATTGTGACCACTCCATGAAGGAATTCAAAGGATTTGTCAGGTGACCCTAAATGTGTCTCCATAACTGCCTTTTCTTTTTTCTGAAGCTGAAGCTTTTCATTCAGGGCACAGGAGTCCTCTCCTCACCTCAAGCATGCAATCTTTGACAGATCAATCTTTTAAGGCACACCAAGCAGGAACATAACTTCCCAAATTTTTTTTTTTTTTTTTTTTTTTTAATGTCCCTTTCCAACACAGCATTTTGGGGGTTTGGAGCCAGAACAAGATGGCTTGTTGGAGTCCAGCTCTCTCACTACCTGCTCCTGGAGCCAGCTAACTGTCTAAAGTCTAAACAAAGGTGCAGTTAATAGCTTTGCACTCCAATATGATGGCTAGGGAGGGGTCTGGGGGAGATGTTTTTCTTTTTTTTGGGCGGGAAGGACCTCACTTTTTCCCTTGTTTGGAAGGTAGTGAGAGAGAGGTTTTCCTGGTGCTCATTTTTTATCACTACACCTTTGTTCTCCTATCTGCTTGGGTGCCCAGCTGCCTCTTGCTGGGCTGGTGGCAGCACTGGAAGGGGCGTCCTGGCTCGTCCCCGCTCCCACCCTGTCCCAACTCCACATACCTTGTGCTGTTCTCCTGAGAGGAAAAACCACCACTGCCTGGATTCACTATGGAGTCATTGTACTTTCTACCATGACTGCTGAAGCTGGAGTGCTCCAGAGAAATAAAGTATTTTAGGCTAAAAAGATAAACATTAATTAATTTTGTATACCCACAGGTGAGGATACTTATCTGCAAATAGGTAGATGAGAGTTCCAGTCCCTGTTCTTACTACATTTTTAAGCAGAGAACTCCTTCTATAATACAGAAACATCCCTGAAGTCAGAACCAGAGCACCAGCCTCCCAGCAGAGGTGAAAGCCATAGTCTTTCTACACCATCTTTCTCTGATCTTGAATAATTTGTGGCATAGTGCCATCACCTCTAGACAGACAAAGTTTTCCGTCATCTACTTCCTTCAAACATTGTCTTTAGGATGTCTTTGTAGAAAACTAACTATGAATTTCAAATCCTTCAGGCAGAAGGACACAGGTCTGGCTTACCCTTAGTAAATGGAATAACCATTTTTCTAAACAGCAACCACAAGTACCTTTTTCAGCATCATTGTGTCATCCATTTACATATGTATTTTAGGAACATATATGTATACTCCAAGAACATGCACCAGATAAAATTGAATCAGAAACTGAGGCAGAAAAATACATTATTTTTAATTCCCATGTGGAATGAAGTGGCAGAAGGTGGCAATCTGCTGTACATGACATACTTCTGCAGATGCACAACAGCAGAGCACCTTGGAAACACAAATCTGAGTAGCATGATAAATGTAACTGAGCAGCAGGTTGATTATATTTCATAATTTTAATCCTAAATTGAGCCTGAGTCTTTCTGTAGACAAAAAATTCTTTCATTGTAGCTGTCTGTAACCCAATATATTAATTACATGTATTTCTTGCAAGAAGTGGAGCTGGATAAATGTATTCTCCTACAATAGCTGGATGTCAAGAGATTAGAATTGGCACTTTCCACGGGAATACATGCATTCCTTCAGAACCATTGACAGAAAGCAGCAGGCAGCAGGACTATCTTGGTTGTTACCCTGGCAGGCAGGTGGCTTGCTTGGCTGACCAGCTCCCAGTCTGTCCCACTGGGCATCTGGGGAGACAACCAGTGTGTTAGCTTGCCAGTTTTTTGGCTGCCTGAGTGGCAGATGGACTTGCAAGATGTCTGGCTGCCTGCCTGCCTAGCCCTCCTTTTGCCTGCTGGCTGATTTACCTGCTGCCCAGCTCCCCAGATGCCTGGCAGGCTGCCTGCCCAGTTTGCCTGATCGTGGGTGAGGTTATGGGCCCAAAATAGTTTGTTCTGCAAAGCAGGAGCCTGCAGTGTTGGTGTTTTATTCTCATCCAATCTGGAATGTCCCATGAAGCAGAAATTCCCATCCCAGCAAGCTTTAGTAATCAGTTTACAACATTTATTCATGTATTCTGTACATGGCAATTTAGAGTTCTTAAGACTGAAGAAACACCTCGCTGGAAATGTTTGCATAACATGTGCCTGACCTGTTTTTACTTCTCAGATTGCTTTTTACAGATTTTTTTCTAGGAAATTCAGAAAAGATTTTTAGACAGGCTTGTAATGTCATATTAATCACTGGCTCTATTTCCAATGAATTAAGCTACAGCCCAAGCCATAAAGTACTAATAAATTCTAATATTAACTCATGAAAAATCCTAATGATGATAGTACTGGATATGTGGCCAATATTTGTGCCAAGTGGATTGAAGCCTTTCTTACTTTTGAAAAAATAAAGATATAAATTTCTATTTGTCATAAAGATGGCAGTAGTCTGGCTTTTCTCAGAATACAGTACCTTTAATATTCTAATTTCAGTTTAATCACACTGTCCTAAAGATTTCATTCTGCTTAAATAATGAAAAAAGGTGTTATAAAAATTGCATGAAATCAGCTTGCCCCAGGACAGGTTCTGTTGGATGTAATTACATATGCTTCAACAACTGGAGCAATGTGTTGTGAGAAAGGTTTTTAAGGTGACAGAAGTTAATTGTGAAGGTTTTAAGGTAAAAAGAGAGTAGAGAACAATGACCAGCATATTGAGGAGAAACAGTTTGATTTCTTAAAGCTCATGAGAGTAAAGATGTTATTAAATTACAAAAGGAGAAGAAAAGAGTGATAAATAGGTGATACACTTTATCATACAAGGACAATAAAAGACTCTGACTCGGGGGAAAGTATTGTACTGCAAAAAAAGTCTGTTAGATACCAGGTTCTTTATGCTATACCTACATCTAAAATAGGACATTTAGTTATAAAGAAGGCTGTGATATTTCCCTTGTGACACTGGTCTACAAAGCAGTACAATAAGAAATATAATTTTTTTCTGCAATTCTGATGATGACAATACATCAGAATTGAAGTCTGTGGTTATGGAAAATATTTAAACTTCTTTTTTCCAACTGGAATACACAAAGCTCTTTGAAAGGACCCTCTGGGTGGTATTTCTCTAATGAACAGTGAACTTGCTTTCCCGAGCTGTGTCAGATAGTCACAAAGATGAAAAAGGAACTGTGCATGCCTGTAAGTGGTTTATTAAAATTAAGAAATAAATGAATCAAAGACAAAATAATGCTCTCATCAACTTATACTATGCATATGCTGTAGGAGCTCTTTATAACATAGACTATTTGGTGCATAATAAGTCCTGTTTTAGTTCCTGATTAATCAAATTTTCACTTCATGTTGACTTTCAGATATTTGAGTATCAGATCTTCCATTATGCAGGAGTCACTAGAAGCACAGTAGGTTTTTTTATTAAGCATGGTTTCTTGAGTTACAGTCCTTGTTCAAGGATATTGCTTCCAGTACGTTAATTGCTACTAATAAAGTAATTGTATTGCACTGAAATACTTAATAAAATAGAGGCACACTCAAGGAGTGAAGGATTATTGTAGAATTTTGATGTTAGATTCAAATATATCAACTTTATGGCTTATTCTTTCCTTCTCTATGGTCACTTGATTTTGACTAGCTTGAAGCATGCATAAGAAAGTTCCTAGTGACTGCTTTAAAAGATAGTGACATTTCACATGATACAATGCAAAGAAAAATATACCATCTGCTCACAAATCTACCTAATAGACATTAGAAAGTGTTTAATTTATTTCTTATGAAAGATTCTTAATTCTTAGCCTTTCTCCCCAGGGAGATCTGACTTCTCTGTTCTCTGACTTAATTTTTTTCGAGTCTAGTCTATTCTATCTTCTAATTTGATTTTTATCCTGTTTTCTCATTACTGGTGTTGCTGTAAATAAATCTTGTAATCTGATTTCCTCATTAGAGTATGCAGTGTGTGTAGTCCCTAAGAGCTTCTGGAGCAGAGTTAGGGTGTTAATGCCCAACTCCTGAGACACAGCATTCCTACAGCAGGCCAGCAGCCTGCCTTTAGTCATGGCCAGAGCTTCACAGTTGAGGTGAAACAACACTCCCAGAGCCCTGTGACTGCCAAGCACTGGAAAGAAAGTCTCCATTACAATACCGACTTTTGGCTCTTAAGTTCTTATGTCCTGTTTTAGGAATATAATGTGACTTAAAGATGCTCCTCCAAATAACTAGCTGAATGAGGCATTTAAAGATGGACTCCTTCCACTCCTTGCATAGCTTAAACATGAAATTCTTTCCATATAACAATGCTCAATGGGTTTAGTTTTTTTTTCAATTTGTAGTTTCTCTTCCATCCTTTTCTTGGCAAGATGAGGAATTTATGCTCGAAATAGTTTCTATTTACTGTATGTTATCAAAGTCAATAAAATATGATAAAGTTTGGAAAGTTGCTATATCCAGTATTTGAGGTTGAAGGGGCAAAAAAAAGTTGGTTTATATTTTTGCTAGAGCTTGCAGTCAAGCAGATAGCACAAATTTTAAAGAATAAAGGATCCAATCTAATAAAGACTGCTTTGGTTTTTTTAGGAAGAACAGCTCTGGGGAGTTCTACTGCCCACAGTTTGAGTTTCATAAAACTGTTACGCAAATGTTTTATCCCTAGGCTCAACCTAGATTTAAAAAGTATCCTGGAAAACCAAAGTATATGAAAGATAGAAACACATGTCTGTTCAGTGCCTCTGCAAGCTACATTATAGGTTCACAAAGTACACCTGTGTTTTGCATTTCCCAAGTTTTGTCTTGATTTTGGGAAATGTTCACACTTAAAATGGAGTCCATTTTGGTGTAAAGCTACAATTCCAAGTGTGACAGAGCAGTAGGGAAGAAGGGCTGATTATATAGACATATAGTGATCATACCTAGAGACCTTGTTTAATAAGTTATGCCTGAGTAAAGTGGATCCATGGCCACAATTTCTGACTCACTTTCTCAGTATTTATGAGTGTGTTTTTTCTTAACGTGTGCAGTTGACCTGAAGCTTCTAAATGGAAAAGTCATGACTGTCATATCAGTTCACTGGCTTAATTATCTGATATTTTGTTTATTTTTTTTCCCTCCTTCCCTAATAGCATGCAATTTTTTATGAATTTTTGGCTACCATAATAATTTGCTGGTTCATTCAGCCTACTCTTTGCTCGTAGACTTTTAGTTGCATCATAGGAAGCAGTAAGGGAATACAAAAGGAAAGTCCTTAAACAATGAAAATTAAACAGAGTTAGAAGTTCCAACAAAATTCATTTCATACATTCTTGATGCTTATTAGAACAGCACAGTAAGTCACCAGTTTGCTATGCTGGTGTGATGCTATGCAAAAAATGCAAGGACAAAGTGAAGTTTTCTCTCTTCACTGAATGAAAGCAAAAATGAACACATACCCCCTGGCAAAATGTCCCTAATAAACACAGTGTTGGCATTAAAATATGACAGAATGACAGACACAATGGAAAGAAAACTTGAATCATTCTTACTGAATGAGACATGTTGAAGGTAATGTATGAATAATCCAGAGAAGGTTATGCTAGATAAAACAGCTTAATTCATCTTTGTCAGTTTATGTATAGCATACATATTGATTCAGTTCAACTTTTTAGAGATTGGTATTTGAATCCATTGGAAACCTGCTAGATCAGCTGGATCCATTAGAGGAATGGGGATTATCAGTAGTTTATTGAATATGCAAACACTTTCTTCATTTATGGAGCCCATTCAGTTCATGACTTCTTCTTACAGAACTCGTTCGTGAATATTTTATTAGCAGTTTTCCTTATTTTAACCTGAAAATTTTTAAAACTACTTACTTACCAGATCTCCAATGTTTTAACCTCTTTTTTGTCTTGTTTTGCTTTGCTTTGAAATTAATCTGTAACAACTGCAAACTTCTGGCTTGGTAGCCTTTTATTTTAAAATAGAGAAAAATAGAAGATAGAAAGCTCATGAGCAATTATCTCCAAAATGAAACCTGCTGCAACATGAACCTATGTAAGGTGCTCTATGGATTTTATTTCAATTTAGTGGCACAGATGTTCAGATGTTTTAAGTACTGAAATAAGCATCACAGAGAAAATAAATTGTGTACAGTCTTTACCTAGCCTTAGTAACCAGAGCCCACTTCTGAAAGCCCATCTTAGTTTAATTTGTAATGTAAGAAAAATAAAATGTCCAATCATACCGAATGGTTGCTGTTTCTCCACAAGCCCGTCTGGAAGGACAATATTGTCCAGTTAGTTGGCAAAGAATAATCACAGTACATCTTCAGTTACATATCTAGCTAAAAAATCCAGCTATAAGTAAAAGAAATGTCTCCTAATTCAAACAAAAAGATTTTACTTGCAGTTAGTGGAAAGTTACAAAAAAAAAAGGTATCATAAAGAAAAACAAGGAAACAAGAAATAAGAATATAAGAATAGCTATGCAGAGAAGTCATATATATGCTCTTGTTAGTGATAACCTTTGTACTTCTGGTGGTCACTAGAATATTACTGGAACATGATCTCCTTTCTTCTTTTTTTTTTTTTTTTAAATAAGGTACAATAAAGTTATGTTTTCACTGAGCATGGGTAAATTTTTCAGCGAATAATTTAGCTACTTTACTTCAGCACCTACAGAGCACTAGATGATTTTCAAATACATTAAGCTGTTCTTTATCTCTCTCTCAGTCTCAATTAATACTGAAGGAATCTATGCCTACTGGAACAGCTTTGACAGGGAAGGCAGACCAAGTAACACCTGATGTTTTGCTGTCCTGAACTGCACTAATATTTTTGCATATTCTTGTTGACACTCAGCAAAAAATAGAGGATTTGAAGTTTAGTATGCCAGTGTTAAAGAAACAAAAATCAAATTTTGTCTTTGCTATTCAAGGAAACCCTGATCTGTCCTAATAATATTAAAGAATAAAGTACTTTATTTCAGACATCTCCAACATATTTATCATATGCAAAAGGCTGCCCTGCCCTTTTTATTTTTAATTTGAGACAGAAAGTCAAAGAAAAATAGCTTACTACAAAAACAACCTTTGAGAAATTTTTCTTCACTTTGAACAGATTATCTCTGCTCTACTTCTTTTATATTTACTTATATCTTACCTGATCATCAGGTTGTTATAAAACAAAACTAAGCCAGACAAGGATTTCTTACTTCTCTCTATTTCATGGCAATACAAGAAAACCCTAAAGGATGTACCCTGACATTCATTTTATTTAATCCTTCCTGTACTCCCATTGTTTCATTCTAGCATAGAGATAAATGCCCGCTAGACCTTAAGATGGTTTTTATCTGTTTTATAGACAAAATGAAACACAACACACAACACTTTTGTTTCTTTTTTTGTGTATTCAGGTTTTCTTCCTTTCTTCTTCAGTCCTTAGCAAAACCCATGCTCAGAAAGTAGTAAATAGATTGCTAGATAGTTTTGACTTGGTCTTTTAGAAACCTCTTCCTAGCTTCTCTCATTGCAAAAGGCCTTTCCAGTTTAGACCAGACCAGAAAATTTAAATTCTTCTATGTTCCTTTAGTGTGAGAGCCATTGAGAAGTTAAGAGTACAGACCTGGAATGCACTCACTGAAAAAACTAGTCCAAACATCAGTGTGTTCACTTTGAGCAGAAACCCCATCCTAGCCCTAAAATGCTGTTCAAGAGGAAATTTCACTTGAAACCAACACCATTAGTTTTCAGAGCAATAGCATTCTGTAACAACATCCTTTTTCCACAACCATCACTAGTGAGAATAAATGCAGAATGAGTTTTTAAGGCAGCTGGGGGAATAATGAGCAGTAGGTGGACCTACAGAAGGTAAAGCTGTCCAAGCTCTAGAAAATAAAGAAATTCTCAAAAATTGACAAAACCCTTAAAGCATTTCAGAACTATTCCAGCAGTGGCATATTTACTACAGAGTAAGCTGATTGGTGTCTTCTATGTGTCTTTTTCAATTCACATAAAGCTTTTCACTCATATTTTAAGGGAAACAGCCTGTACATTTGCATCAGCTCCTTTGATGCAGACAATCCTGGGCCTCACCTTTTTGTTTCTTCATGCCATGGTTATGGAAGCTGTATCAGTCCTTAAGAAAATAGAAATTAAGAGCTAACAAGAATTACAAGGTCTACCTTGAACAATCTGCACATTGTTGGATTTTCTTGACCAGACTTCTTTTAGAACTCTTAGACCTGGTGAAGCTTCAGGAAGGTTTGAGCATGCTCTGGTGCTTCTATAGGCAGCACTGGTAAAGCTCACTGCCACAAGGGAAGAGGGGACGTGCTGCTGCATTCAGGCTCCAGCACTATTCATTGTGCCAGTATGGATTGTTTTCGCTGGTGGAAACTCCTGCATTAGAATTGAGTCATTTATCTTCAATACAGTGTAGATAACCTTCTCAAACTATCAAAGATAGGGGTACATCTATAAGTGTTTTGACATAAGAATGATTGAAAATCTTTTAATTATGCTGTTTGAATCTGCCTTCACAGCAAAATCCTCCATGCAATTAGCACAGTAGAAATACTTTCCTCTGGAATTGTATCCTTAAATGCAGGATATAAAAATCAGTTGCAAGTAACTATTAATATGGAATTTAATATGTCACTAAGGCTCTCAGTGCCTGTCTTTCTGCACCAGATAAATCAGGAATTTCTTATAAGGAAAGATATATTTCATGAAAGAGAGAGTGCTTGGTCTTAGTTATACTGATCTTCAGTGGAATCAGATAGTTGTCTCCAATGTTTCCTGTTTTCATGTTGAAGCCTGAGGATATATCAGAAGTTGCTTTTTGCTTGCCCTCAATTCACTGCTTCAGTTTTTTTCCAGGATGAAACATTTAATCTGTAAT
Source organism: Anabacerthia variegaticeps (assembly GCA_035583185.1). Lineage (NCBI taxonomy): Eukaryota > Metazoa > Chordata > Aves > Passeriformes > Furnariidae > Anabacerthia > Anabacerthia variegaticeps. The sequence goes on from JAWWEW010000078.1 coordinate 106,433,974, forward strand.
CCAAGGAGTCTCATTTTGATGGTAAAATAGAATCCTGTATAATGGGGTTAGCATACTAGTAAACTTTTCTATCCATATCCCCATGAGTCTGCAAAATAAATATTTTTTGAGGATGTTAGTTCTTTTGTAGGTAATATTGGCCTTTCACTTTTACTTTTTTACTTCCTTATGTGCCTAAATTATCAATTACATACCAAAAGGCTGTTTCGTTTCTTGTTAGTAGAAAGACAACAAGAGAGTTTAATTAAGAATCAGTAACCTGGATAATTTTCCTTTCAAATGGGCACAGATTACAACAATGAACTAATTTTCCCAGTATGGACTGTAAATGAATGATAAGTGATGAGTTAGTTACAAAGACAGCTAAGCTATGTTTCCTTGCCAAGCTTTGTCATTCTAAGAGATCTTTGCCACCATAACAGAAGTCTCCCCTTCTCCACATGTATTTTAGCTTCATTCTGTAGTTCTACCCTTTCTTTTCACGGGCTCCAGCACTCAGTAAAGCTTTCCTCAAGCTGACTCAATTCACAGTGTAGAAAAAAAATAATTCATTTTTGTTTATCTGTTTGTTTGGTTGTTTTTTTCGGTATTGTACTTTTGCTAGGTAAGTGAATTGGATTAGCTCACAGTGGAATCTACTGTGCAAAGTATGCAGCAGCAGAAGGAGCATATGATCAGGAATGGGAAGTGAAAATGGGAAAGAGAGAGAGTGGAGTGTCATCACCATACATTGGCTGGGATGGGCAGAGGAGTCTACTTATCCTGCCCCAGGGAACCTTCTTCTTAAAGTCATGATGAGGCCATGTAAGGTACACAAAACAGAAATTAAGACTGCTTCTTACCAAAACCTCTATTGCACCATCCAAAAAAGAGGAAGAAAAGACTAGATTAAGTAAGAGGGTAAGATACAGTTGAAAAAGGACCCCAAAGGACTTTGAGGGGTTTTGTGAGTTTGGGTGTTTTGTTGTTGGGGTTCTTTTCACATGAAGATACAGACAAAGAAAATTTTAGAGGCTGCTTTATGTTTTCAGTATTTTCCTATCATGTTGATTTTAGGGGATTCTGAGAAACTACACAGATTCTTCCGGCATTTTCAGATACACCTGTTAAAGCTAACCATTTTGGTAACTTTCAATAGCAAATGAAATAATGGGTTAAATAATAACTACAATAATAATGACAACAGCAGTTAAACAATAAGTTTATTTGAGAAGTAATAGGACACCCAGATAATGATCTCAGAAAGTGAAAATCCAGTGGTTCAGACTCCTCCTTAGAGTAGTTCTACACAGGTGAGCAGAATTAGCACAGGATAATTTCTGCCCTCTGATTCAAAGTGTGCTGAATAATGCAAAATTTGTGATATGATGTGCCAGATCAGTGCAATGTCATATGATGTCACCAAGCATAACTCAGCATAGTTGGGTTTTATCTCAATTTGTACCTCTGCAGTTAATGAACAGATAACTGCCATATTTGGAACACTTTGAAGAACCTTAAATATTTCAGCTTATATTCTCTTAGCAGAAAAGATATTTCACTGGTAGGACAACAGAATTTTTGTTTATCTTAAAAGACGTTGTCCAAAATAAGAAAAAGAAATTAATATATGTTTTAGTTGCAGTGCATTTATAATTAAATGTTGTACAAAAGTATATTTATTTTATGAAAATGTAGCTCCTGTATCTTAAAACTTACTTTAAAAAAAAAAATTTTTGTTTTCCTGACACAAATTTGCCTCATTTTAGTGCCTTATTTGCAATATCAATCTTAAATTAGGCTGGTTTATGTGCTTCAATCGTCTTCAGTCTGTGAAGTAGACAAGTAATAGTTTGTTGGTACTGAAATTGAATTTGAATGGTCCTTGTAACACTCCAGTGCCAGGAGCTGCAAGCTCATGGGCTCAGCCAGTAGTTTTACTTTAAAATATATATTTAGGGTTCTTTAATACCTCAAGATAGCATCAAGAAAATAAGATAACAGATTGTTCCCAAAAGGTAGTCTTCATTAAGAATTTCAGGGAGAAAATAAGAGAACTTGGCAAGAGTTCAAAAGGACATTGCACAATCTAGACAAAGTGTTCCACTACAATACTGACTCAGCACTACTATTCCACAGCACTTAAGTCAAAATCCAATCCCCCCAGCTCCAAGCCAGTCAAAGCATCAAGAAAGGAGCAAAAAAAGAGAAGCAGAGGGAGAAAGAAGAAAGAGGGAGAGACAGATCATATAGATACCACTGGAATGTAGCTATATGATCTTGCAGAAGACCAGCTCTCACATATCCAGCTAGCAGGGTCGTGACACACAGCAAACATATATCTTTGGTTTTATCTTTTCCAGCCCCTATGGCCCAGGCAGGGCCTCTCACCCATTGGTCACTCTGGGGTTCCAGGCAGTGTTCTCACTGTTCCTGCCAATCCGGGCTGGGTCCGGGGCTCCAAGAACGGTACTATAGTTTTCCCGGGCTGTTTGTGACTGACAGCTGCTCTGGGACTTCCCTATGTGGGCTTCAGTGTCTGCCATGAGGGATACATCACCACCCCGCCTCCATGAGGTTTGACGCATCCCTTCCCTCTCCACACACACACATGCACCCCTCAACAAGATGGTTCCAACCCAATAATTACTGATCTGGTGTCTAATAGTCCTGGATCAAAGTGTTAGGACTGGGAGAAAGTGATAAATAGAAAAGAAAATAGCCACGGAGCACTCTTTGACCTTCCTGCTTTCCCTCATTCAAATGAGTATTGATGCAACTCTGGAAGATGAAGAAATTGGCAATACTGCCCTCCCTAATCCACTTTTTTTTCTAGTCTGGCTCACCAAAAAATATTGAAAAGCTTGTTTTCAAGAGTGTTGAATCATAGACATCAAGATGTATTAGTTTGAATTAGTTAAAGGTCTGAATCAGAAATAGAGTATTTAGAGAATATTGAAGAGTTATGCAGGCAGCCTCAACAATATAGTGGCACTGTTTCACTTAGCTCACTTCAAAAGATGCTCATGCAAAGATTCAATGCACTTCAACTAATACACAAATTAATTTGACTGCCAGGTAGACAAGCCCTTAATTGACCGTAAAATCCTTTAAACAATTTTTTTTTTCTGCAGTGGTTGTGGTGTTGCACAAAAGGTGACAATGGGCCTCAGAAGCATGGATGGCACAACCTAAGGAGTTTTCCATTTGACAGAACTGAGAGGGCTGCCAACGACATGTTCAGGATTGATTGGGTCAATGTAACACATCTTGCTACCCAGGCTGCCACAAATACCTCACTAGTGCATGTTCATATCTTTATATAAGAGGTGTATGCTTGTGTCCTGCTATCCGCAACTAGTGTCATCTTGTTACTGAAGATCTTTTTGTCTGGAATCCGCTCAGTGCTGTATCACACCTCTGCTGCCCTTGGATCTCCACAGATCCCACCTGATCTGTGACCCACAAGTGGTGCCCTAGTGTGTGCTGCTGCTCAGAGGCATCTCTATCTCCTTATGCCTTCGAATGCTTACTTGACAGATGAGTATTTAGTGTACTATATAAAGTGTTGAAATAAATGGCAAATGACAGATAAAATGTTGAAAATAACATGCTACTTCAACACTTTATGCTTTATCAGCTTTTTATTTCAATACTTTACACTCAAAGTGTGAATACGATAGGGTTTATCAAGAGCATTTATCTTTGAGTAATGTTAGCATGGAGGGTCATAATATAAAACGTCTGTGTTACTTGCAGTTACAATATGCTGAATATTCAGTGCACAATTTTAAAAATTTGTTCAACCCTGTTTATGTTCATGGTCTGTTTTTAAGACAAGAATGCATTGTGAACGTTTGTAGAGTCAGACAACATCCAAAGGCTCTTCTTTCTCTTAAAATAAACAGCAATACTAACTGATTGACTTCAGAAGTCATGGAGACTGCTAAGTATGAAAGTGTTTGATGCAGACAAGCTGAAAGGTAGAAAGGCGAAAAGAGGAACCAGAGTCAGCAATTTAAAGTATGACAGCTGAAATAGGTATTTTCTGCAAACTGTTTAGTCAGTGAAAAGCTTTTTTTTGTGAATTGTTATAATTTGTAGAATTTGTATAACAATACTACCAGACAAGGATCTTTGCACAATCACCCCAGGCATCAAGAGTGCAAAGATTCAAAAATATCCATTTTTTAATATTTTGTTTAACCAGTTGATCTCTTATTTCTCTTCATTTATAAATATCAGAACACAATCCATAGGCAATGCACAAACTAGGTTTGCTTTTTCTATGTAATATTAGTGTCTATATATAATAATATACCATTGTTGCCATTATATCCTATTAGTCCTGTGTACAGAACCATCTGAATCATCTATTGTTATTGTAATTTTCCCAAGTGCATGAGTATAATTTCTACCTGTGCATTAGAAGATGTAATAATCTCTGACAGGAATCAATACTGTTACTGAGCAAGCCTTTACTTGCTCACAAGGAAGCTTCTTCAGAAATTTTAAATAAAACTGAATTGTTTCTCCCAACACGATTGCATCTGTCCCTCTCTTTCAGTGCCTAGTAAGGGAAAACTTTGATCACACCTTCAGAATGGTGCAGGAAGACAGACAATGTCAAAGAAGTGTCCCGAGAAAATAAAGTACTGTGAGTTTCCTCTGTGACAGTCTTTCTTTGCCTAAGATAATAAATACATAAAATCTGACTTTTCTAAAGGTTGGTGTTTGTTTAAATAGTTTTGTGCAGCTAGACCATCTTCCTACAAGTTATTAATGTAAACTCATAAGGCAAATGAGTTTATCTGAATGGGATCATTCAAGTTGCCACAGTGCTGTGTAGACAATACATTTTACTGAGTTCTGTATAACAACTGTCAGCAGAAACAAAGCCTTACAAGTTGTTGTGAGCAGTGGGAGCTCAGACATTTATCCATGGGGAAAAAAAGGAAAGATGATGAGAATAGTGTAATTTTCAGAATATGTCAATTTTGTAGGCTTTAGATCAAAAACAGATTATGTGATGTGGAGAAAGTAGGATGTTATGAAAACACTACACATTGCAAACAGGGCCAGGACAGTTGAAACTGTGCTGGGCGTGGGATAAAAAGTCCCTGCAAGCTTGATTTTCAGTTGGCATCCAAGAAGACTTTCAACAAGCAATTGTTTATCAGGTCTATACTATTGAAACAAAATACTTTGATCATTAATGTGCTTTCGAGGTTTTTGGACAGATATCATTTGAAACAAACGAAAAACCTGCATCAATGTAAAATATTTGCAAATAACTTTGGCCAAAAGAATCTGATTTTTTAAACACAGTATCTGAGCACAGAATATCACACAGTTCTATAAGCAAATAGTTTAGTACACTGTAGCAAAGGTATATAATATATATTTTTAAGACCTAAGGTATTCTGTAACTTCTAAGTGTGGAACCATATGGGCAATCCCTTCATAGAACAACTTGTGATAATCTTCTTGCCCTTAAAAGTTAAAAAAGGCAAACTTTTTCATGCAAAGGCTTTAATTTGGGATTCTATGTTTCTTCTGCACTCACTTTGAGAAGAGCAAGGAACTGCAGTCCCTAGATTACTTTTAATTGTTTATCAGCTATTGTAAAAGAGACATGCAATAATTATGACTTTGTTCTTGCCAGGGGAAAAAAATATTATTTCTGTAATATATATATATATTGTATGGGATCTGGATAGAGTTAATTTTCTTCATAACAGCTCATATGGGCTGAGTTTTAGATTTTTGACCGAAACATTTTAGATAACAGATTAATGTTCTGGCTTCTGCTGATCAGTGCTTGGGCCATGTCTAGCCTTTCTCTGCTTCTCACTCTGTTTCCCCAAGTTAACGACTGGAATGTTGTGCAATAGGTTGGGAGGGGAGACAACTGGACAGATCACCCAAACTAATCAAAGTGATATTACATACCATATATACATGCTCAGAAATGAAAGGGAAAATAGGAGAGCTTAGAAAGGTAAACCATGTTTTGCCCAGGAACTGGGTAGACATCAGTGTACTCATGGGCGGTGGTGAATTGTTGACTTTGCATCACTTGGTCTGTTTTCTTCTCTTCTCTCTTCCTCTACTTATTCTTAATTTCTTTAGTAGTACTAGTAGTAGTAGTAGTAGTAGTATTTAATGTTGCTGTTGTTATCTTGACCCCTCAAGTTTTCTTGCTTATATTTTCCATTTCCTCTTCCCCCCACTGGAAAAGGCAGTGAAGGGGGAGTGTGCAAGCAGCTCTGTTGTATCTAGGTCTTTTCTGGAGTGAACAAAGAACACATATATAGACATAAATCTACAAAGCTTTCCTTAAGTTTCATGTATTCTCTCACACAATCCAGAGTAAGAGCATATCCTCTAAATTCAGCATCATACTCAGTCTTCCAGTCCTTCTGAATCATCCAAAGAAATATTTTTGATTCTGTGCAGTAAATTAGTGAAATGGTTCATGTTAAAAAGTGGTTTTCCCCTACCTTCTGCCCACAAAATCCAGCACTGGCACAACAAGAGAGGTCAATAACTGCAAGACAACAGAGGTCTGGAATAAGCTGAAGTGGATATATTACAAGCAAATTTCATTGCAAAGAACATAAATTTTAATTGTCCTTTAAACATCCTTTATGATTCCTTTCCTATGCAGCAGTACATAAGCATCTGAAATGGATCAACCCATCATCGTGTCACGCTCTCTACAAATACATGTTTACAGAATTATTTTAGTGTAATCAGACATTTTAGTACAAAACTTGAAGTGGAAGGCAGAGAACAGAGAAGAGTGACCTGGGTCATAGGGACAAGTGACTAATAGAGCCTAGACTAGAGGATAGAAGTTCAATTAGCCTTGTGACATCTTGTCCATTCAACTACTGTGAACTACTAAGAGACTTTCCCTTTCTTTAAGTCCTAGTGCACACTTTTACTGACATTCAGCATCCCAAAAGACTGAAGTGGGGTATGAAAGACAGAGAACATAATGTTCTTGTCAGAAATCTCAAACATATACTCCTGTGGTTTAAGGCATGGTTGTTCTTTATTTATATATTTATTTATCCATTTATTTATTACTGTGTCTATTTTTGATAGCAGAAATCTCTGAAAAAAAAAACACATGTAAAATCATCTTTTCTTCATCATTATGTTATGAGAATGCTTTAAATGAAGGGTTATTTAACCTTTTGAGTTAGTCAGTAAAGAAGAGTAGGCTTTAAAATATTTAAAAATATATTTTCATATTTACTTAGAGTTATTACATAAAATGTTTGCCATTAAGTATTCTATGAACACAATATTTAAGATAAACCTGCTGTTAGCACCATAAATGATGCAGTTTATTCATGGCCCATCTAAAGCAAAAGGTGCCAGACTGCGGTTGGAAACAGTGATGGCTTGTTTGGAAAATTAAAAAATGCTTTTCTTTAGAAAGCTTATAGTCTTTCTAAATTTGTGCAGTGACAAAAGAATATGAAATGTTTGCAATGAAAACTTGTCATCAACAAAATTAATGTAGGAACATTGAATTAAAGCTCAGGCTTCTCTTACTCTTGAGCTCCGTATTTGGCAGACCATTTTTTCCTCTCATTAAAAATCCATAGTGACAGGGGATGAAAGACACATGTAAAAGATGTGCCAGAAGTTTTGCATCCCAAATACCTTCTCTGTTGTCTCATAACTTGACTTTTGTCCTTCTGTTTAGAAATGCTTCATGGGGCAGAGATAGAAAAATGGAATTCACACAATCAAATAGAAAAAATGCTAGGAAATCAGAGCAGACATGTTGTGAAGCCATGCATCACTCTGAAGTGATTCTGACTAAATCATCTGTAAAATTGCACCTGCTTATTTGCAGATAATCTACAACAAAAGGAAGAAAAAAATTTGAAAGTCCTGATACAGATTGACGAAGTTTTTGCATAAAGAAACCAGCACATTTAAAACAAGCTTACATATTGAATAATAGGGCCTTAAAAGGTTGTTCTGCAATATTGGATTAAGAGAGTATGTTAGCCAGAATTATACACATGGAGATTTGAAATAAAATGAATTGGTTGTAAGGTACATGACTGCCTTTGATCTTTGCACTTGTTCCCCACTGATGACTTTGAGATATGCACAAGTATATCAAGATCTCTATTGGCTCTACATAGCTGGCTGGCAAAGCTCCCCATACAGAGTGGATTTGAGTTTAAATTGGTTTTGTTGTAGGGCAAGTATTACACATTTTCCAGAATTTATGTAGCAAGTTTCAAAGTCGTATTTTGTAATTTTAAATAACATGTGAGTTTGAAAAGGGGAAAGGTGTTAATTTCCAGTCCTGCAAGTGTGTTTCTTTCTGATAAGCAAGTGAGAAGACTGAAATATCATTAGACGCTGACGGTACAAAATGGCATACCTCCATGCACAGTCCGACAAAAAGAATGTACTTTTCTTGTAATTTGCATTTCTAAACTTGCAGAGGCAAGTTATGCTGCTTTTGACTGGGGTAGCATAAACTTTCTTTACAGTAGCTAGCATGGGGATATGTTTTAGATTTATGCTGGAAACAGTGTTCATAACACAGAAGTGGATTCCCTATTATTGGGCAGAGTTTGCACAGCATCAAGGTCTTTTTCTGCACCCAACTCCACCCCACCCAACTATTGAGGAGACTGGGGGGCACAAGGAGATGGGAGGGGACACAGCTGGGATAGCTGACTGCAACTGACCAGAGGGATATTCCATATAAGATGGTATGATAATCAACATAAAGAACTGGGGTAAGAAGCAGAAAGTGGGGGATATTCAGAGCGATCTGAATGTATCTTGGTTTAAACCCAGAGAGCCACCAAGCCACTTGCAGCTGCTCACTCCCCCACCATGGAAATTTGGAAAAGAATCAGAAGGGTGTAAGCCAGAAAACTCATGGGTTGAGATGAAAACAGATAATAGGAAAAGCAAAAGCCAGGCATACAAGAGAAAGAAAACAATTCAATCAAGGCTACCCATGGGAATGTAACGGGAATGGACATACCTATTCCCCCAGCCCCTAACACGAACCCTCGAGCGGAGCCTAAGTCTAGCCCGGACCCTAAAACCCACTCACCGCCAGGCCACAGCCACCAATGCCCGCTGCGCCAAGAACCGCTGACACCGGTTTCCAGAGCGACCAAGAAGCCCAACCACTAGTGAACACAACCACCTATTCACCTGGCGCCTAACGCGAACACTCGAGCAGAGCCTAACCCTAGCCCGGGCCCTAAAACCCACTCACCGCCAGAGCCCGGCCCCGAATGGCTGCTGCGGCAGGAAAGGATGCCACTGGATTTCAGTGGAACGGAGAAGCTCTGCAACTAGTGAACACAACCACCTATTCCCCTGGCCCCTAACGCGAACCATCGAGTGTACCCTAACCTTACCCTGGGCCCTAAAACCCACTCACGGCCAGAGCCCGGCCCCGAATGGCCGCTGCGCCAGGAGCCGGTGCCGCTGGTTTTCAGAGGCGCCAAGAAGCCCAGCCACTAGTGAACACAACCACCTATTCCTCTGACCTTTAACGCTACCATTGAGCGGAGCCTATCCATAGCCCGGGCCCTAAAACCCACTCACCGCCAGAACCAGGCCCCAAATGGCCACAGCGCGAGGAGCTCTTGACGCTGCCTCTTAGTGGCGCCGAGCAGCACTGCCACTAGTGAACACAACCACCTATTCCCCTGGCCCCTAATGTTAACCCTTGAGTGGAGCCTAACCCTAGCCCGGACCCTAACACACTGACTGCCAGAGCCCGGTCCCGAATGGCCCCTGCGCCAGGAGCCGGTGCCGCTGGTTTTGAGTGGCGCCAAGAAGCCCGGACAAAAGTGATCACAACCACCTATTCCCCTGGCACCGATCGCTAACCATCGACAAGAGCCTAACCCTACCCTAGGCCCTAAAACCCACTCACCTCCAGGACCCGGCCCCGAATGGCCGCTACGCAAGGAGC
>JAWWEW010000078.1:106444037-106474760 GCA_035583185.1 Anabacerthia variegaticeps
GGGGGAGAGAAGGGGGAAAATTAAGGGTAAAAAAAGCATCAAGCAGTGCTTAAAAAAGAACTTTATCAACGTCTGGTTATCTTTAACTTTTCTCATAGGAGATTTGAGATGTCTTGGGTAGTTCTTATGCTCACACAAATCAGAAAAGACTCAGCTGAATGGTAAGTAGGACCAAAAATAATGAAAATATGATCAGATAAATGCTCAGCTACTGGATTTCTCACTGCAGAGGGGCAAGAGAGCAGAAAGACCAAAGATGATTCTGTCTGAGGAGGGAGAGAAATTAAGCCATTTACTTTAGAGGGTAAATACTTAAACTTAGAAAGTTGAGAAAAAAAGCAGTTAACAATGCTGATACACCTGAGGGACAAACACTATTGCAGGATGTCTACTAAATTACCTGTTAGGACATACACTGACAAAAGAAATGGTAGTTAGAGCACAGCTGCTAGTGAGACACCCTGCCCCAAAGTTCACCACAACCTTGAGACCCAGCTATGTGGGTGTCCTTTGCAACATCCATTGAATACACACATTCTGGAAAGAAATTAGTACAGGGTCTCTTCTTTTCTGTTTGTTTTTTGGGTGGTTTTTTTTTTCTTTCCCCCTACTTCTATATGTAAGTCTTTTCCAGAAAAGAGAACATAGCAAAAAGCACAAGTCTGAAAAGGCCTAAATTTTATGTAGACAGCCAATGCCATACTAACAGAAGTGTAGGGCTGTTGAAAATGAGAAGGCATTTTCTATTTATTTAATATCAGCAGTAGATTTATCAACTTCCAAGCCCATTCCAAAGGAGTAAAGCAGCATTTTTCTATATTGTGAAACCAGCAAACATCACGACTAGGGTAAAGAATCCTGTAAGTGGTGCCTGATATCCTAATTCATCTGGTATACAAGTGTTGTCCAAATTCCCTCATGTGAGTGAGGTTCACCAGGAAAGATTCTGTGTGTCTAGTATGGTATGTCTGAAGGAATAAAACCATCCCAAAGAATACTATTGTCCTCCATTTGTGTCATGAAGTGAAGTTAAATCATTTTTTCAGAGAACGAGGTTATCCACTGGTTTTGTCCATTTCTCATATTTTCACTGCAGAATATCTTTTCAGATAAGAGAGGTTGTACAGGTCATTCCTGCATAGGCCACCTTCCCTGAATTAATATCAGTTAACAGACAATTGAGCACTAGGCACTGTGGTGCATTTCCATGATTTATTTAAGCCTGTTTTTTGTGTACAGTTATGATTTCTATAGTGTTACTACAACTGTCTTTTAAATATATCCAACAGGCTTACTTGGATGCATATAGAATTCTTCATATAAAATTTTTTTGTTTAATAGTCACATTAAGACTTACTTAATCTTTTCACTTAAAAAGTGTTCAAGGCCAGGCTAGGTGGTGGTCTAAGCAACCTGATTTAGAGGAAAATGACCTGTCCATGACAGGGACATTAGAACTAGATGATCTTGAAGGTACCTTCCAACACAAACCGTTCTATGATTCTGTGAACACTCAGTATCTTTCAAATTGTTCTAATGCCAAATGCCTTTGTTGTTTCTCTCAAGCAAAGTAACTGCTTCAGGCCCATAGAGAATGATGCCTCCTAGTGCACAGATTTCGTATGTTTGTGCTTTGAGTAGTAAAGTTTTTCTGTTTATAGTTGTATCAGTTACTGTGAAGCACATCTGCTTTTATGCTATCCTGAAGGAAATGTTAGCAGTGGTCAAGGTTCCTCTGTGCACACAGGAGTTTTGCATATTTTTTGACTTCACAGATGCCACATTTCACTTGCCCTTCCTATTTCGTCTTTCTCATGTTGTAGCCACTTCATCTTCTTGGCATTTATTATGAGTCAAAGTTGACCAAACCAATCTTGCAAGGTTAATTATTAATTTGATGCATCAATAATTCAAGCAATTTTTTTCAGCTGTGTGATGTCATCTTTGTTAGTTAAGGACCTTAACTTTAGATCATCTCAAGTCATGCCCTCTACCTCATTTATCATTCTTACCGTCTACTTTAAGAATATGATGAAAAGTTGTAGTCATTCTATGCTTCCTTGTATTATATCAAGCTTTGGGCTTGTTTAATTTTTCTTTTTTTTTTTTTTTCCAATGCTGCAAGAGTCTTCAAACACAGTTTTCATAATTGCACTTATAATATCTGAATGCCCTGTGACTTTGCAGCTTTCCACAATGTTTCCAGTCAAGTTGAAACAAAAATCCATGAAAAAGACAATCATTATTGACCTCATCACTTTTTTTTCAGCAGCCAGCAGAGCATGCATATCCAAGCAGTGCAGCTTCAGTCTGGTTTGAGGTTGCCCTAATTGTCTTCCTCTTTAACTCTTTAAAATGGCTTTTATCTGCAAATTATTGTGCTCACCATGATTCTCCTGAGCTGTATTTCAGCAGAATCTTTTTACCAAGTTAGTTAAATTATTAATGGTAGTTAGTTCTTTTACGTTTCTTCTTCCACTCATACATAATTCCATCAAAACTGACTGAAAATTCAAAATGCTCCCAACACTTTCTTTAGCACTATATTTTTCTTTAGCCGCTGTAATTACTCTAAGCTTAACTGTTTTGTAGATTCTTTCCATTTATGAATTCACAGAATCAGGGAATGGTTCAGGCTGGATGGAACCAAAATGGGTCATCTGGTCCAACCTTCTGGCTCAGCTAGGGTCATCTGCACATGGCACAGAATTGTGTCCAGACAGTTCTTGAATATCTCCAGTGAACCTACCAGTTCTTGAACCTACCAGTGAGGGAAACTCCACAACCTCTCTGGGCGAATTGTTCCAGTGTAACCACCTACAAAGTAAAGAAGTTCTTCCTCATATTTAGGTGAAAGTCCTTATACACCAGTTTCTGCCCACTGCCTCTTGTCCTACTGCTTGGCACCACTGGGAAGAGCCCGGGTCCACCTTCTTGACACCCTCCCTTTAGATATTTATAGATATTGATGAGATTCCCTCTCAGCTGTCTCTTCTCAAGGCTGAACAGGCTCAGCTGTCTCAGCCTTTCCTTGTAACAGAGATGCTTCAGTCCCTTAATCATCTTTGTTTTTGTCATCTTCAATACCAACAAACTCGATTGGACCCCTCTTAAACTACAGGCATTTTATAGAAGTCTTTGTGTCAATATCCCAGTACAAAAGGATGCTTCATATTCCTGCCCTGTGGTTACATCTTTGGCTACTTGAGCTTACTAGAGATGTTTTCTCCTAAGCCTCCTTTCCCTATTAGGGTAGTTGCTACAGTTCTCCCTTTCCCACACCTCATGCCTGTTGAGCCTGGCCTTGTCCCCATCACCCTTCAAATCTAGTTTAAAGCTATAGATTAGTGATCTCTTCAAGTTCTGTTTTCTTTCCAGAACCTTTACGAGTCTCATTTCAGAAATGTCTTCATTCCTTACAAGTATGTCATCATACTTTCAGCTTTCCTCAGAACTGTGATTTCTTTTTGCATCTTAATCCTTATAAAATGTATCCAACTATTTTTGCCTTTATATCTTCTCATAATTTTATTTCCTGCATCTAATTTTGTTTCCTTGAATATTTCCTGCCCAGTCTGCAATGAGATTTCTTCAGCATCACGATTAGTGGACTGAAAAAATGTCTAAATGGCACCTTGAATGTCTTCCTCATAGAACTTTCCATTCATGAAAATTGAATTTGGTTTCAACTACAACCGATTTTTTAATCTCAGAGTTGTTTTTTTTGGTTTTGTTTTTGGTTTTTTCTTCACTTAACCCTAGTTCCCACAGGGCTTTTATGAACAATGGCATTTTCTACTCTGCTATTTTTAACATCAAATGACTTTACTAATAATAAAGTGCTCTCTTGTCTTTTTAGTGTGGGTAAGTGCTGCATTCCGTAAAACCTCCTGATGTCTTTAGGAGAAATCCACCTGCAGTCTGTAATCAAACTGTGCATCTCAAGGCAGCTCTGAACTTTGCCCTTGACAATACGAGAGAAAGAAATTACGGAGGGGGGATGCAGTAATGCTACCAAGATTTGCACTGCATTTAGTATTTTTTTCAAGCAACTGAATAACATCTCATTTTAAAAAAGCAATGTCCCCTTTTGAGAATTATCAACTACCTACACTGACATATGTACCTGTCTTCTGTTAAAATAAGATCCCAATAATCCATAAGGGACAATTGAAATAATAAGTTAGCAATTTGTGAGAATTGCTTTTGTAATATGATGATTTCACCGTTAAAATAATTATGTTTTTTTAAATGATTAGCCCTCACAGTCACAATTTAAAAGAAAACTGTGTCTATTCTTGAATTTGTGATCAATTTTGTCTCATCTAATGGGTGGGCTGCTATCAGATGTTTGGCAGACTACAATGGAAATTAAGTTTTTTCGTCTGTGGAAATATCCATTAACCATACACATTTCCAAACTTTAAAATGCATGCTTGAAAATCACAGTTGATTAGACTCTTTGTTGTGAATTGCAGAACAAAAGCTGAAAATCCTGCTCTGCTTTTCATTTATTATATCAAACAATGATGCAATTCCACCATTGTATAGAATAAAAGGTGTGTTCATGTTTGAAGAACACAGTGTCCATAAGGTTTAATCTGCAGTCTTATGTTCAGAGAGGTTTGTAAATCGATTCTTCACTAGATGCTGTAACTCTTATCGATTGAAGATAAATGGCTGAATTCCAAGAGAATACAACACAAAGAAAACCATTAGCTCTGACAATTCATAAACAAAGTAAAGAATATTATTCACTCTTTGTTCTTGTAAAATAGTACCCAGGTTTCAAACACTAAAAAGGAAGCTCACATAAATCATCACAATTATTTAGTCAAAATGAGTTTGTTTATGAACAAATGTACGGAAAGAAAAAAGGCTGGTTTCTTTTCAAGAAGTAAAAAGAGGGAGAAGAGGTAGGAGAAACCTTCGTCATAATCCCAACAGCTATGTTAATAGGTACAGCTTTGTTTTCAGCCTTTTTTCTTTTATTATCTCAATCTTGCTGACCTATTTCTTCCCTGGAAAAAAAGAGTGTCTGAACACATCGAATGCTTCTAGGTCAGAGGTTCCCAGCGTCTGTGCACCATGGTGACAGTCTCGGGAGATTTTCAACCAGTAAGAGTTTTCACAAATCACTCATGAAAACCTTCGGGTTACTGGAGGCTAGGAGGGCTGGGGCTTGGTGTGGGGTTTGTTTTGCACTATGTGCATTTTTCTTCAGCCTTTGTGAATTTGCGATTCCCTGGATCACTTGGCTGCCTAGTCCCAGAAATTAAAATATATTTTACTTTTTTTTCTGTGACATTAAAAATGCATTGCAATGAATAATATAGTAGGGCTGTGTATAAAACTAAGGCTTCTGCATTCCTTTTAAATGTTTGTTCTTTAGCAGAGATTCTCTGAGGGAAACTTATTGAAAGGATGAACAGTAATTTAATTTTTTATCATAAGCATTAGTGGAAAAGAAAGGACAAAAGTACTTTTCAGGGCTGAAGTAAAGGGAAATATATTTATCATGGGAAAATACTGCATCTGGGCTGAATCTCTGGCACCGTGCATTCTTTTTCTGTTCAAAGAGTGGCAGTAAGGAGATTAATATTTAGAGTCCAGAAACATTTCCTATTTATGTCGTAAGCAGCAAATACTAAAGTAACTGACCATGAAAGTGTGCTTAAAAAAATGTACAGTCAATAGATGAAAGCAAAGCTTTTGTGAGTAATCATTTTTAAATTCTGAAAATAAATTCAATAACTACTGGGTGTCTTCAGCAATATTCTGGAGGAATGTTAAAAGTGATAATAGGTCAAATCATGCACTCATGCATATCAATATTTCTGGTACAAGGAAGACCTGCACTTTAGGAAGACATCCTATGAAAATTGTTCCTGGAATTTGCCAGATGTTCACAGATTCGAAATACCATGCCACATCACTGCAATTTCAGGGAGAAAAATAAAGTGCTGCTGAAAGATTAAGTGATTATTGAAGTTAAGACAAGTATAGAACTCTTCAGTTCAGATACCATTTGTGATGTTCTTATTCACTCACGCACAACTTTTTCTGATATCAGCATGAACTCGTACATAACAAGGGGTAGGTCTTTTTACGCTGTCAAGTGGTAGGAAAGAAAGATAAAAGCAGTAATGTTCTTTCCCCTTTCCAAAAGAAAAGATAAGTTGATATATTGAAGTCTAAAAGCACAACATCAAACCTATCAAGTATTTAATTTTCTTTGAAGATACCTAATGAATTGGCATCCTTTATAAAAGCCAAAAGTTGGGTTTCAGTAGGTCAGATAGATTTGTTGAGACACATATTCCCATTCAGTTTCTGCGTCACAAGTGCTGTCCAGCTTTGTAATTTTTTGCTTAAAAGGTAGATAAGTTTTCCTTCAGGAATGTCTTAGACCAAGCCTGAAGATGCTTTCATATTCTGCTGAGCTATGCAGAATACCCACCAATGATATTGTAGGACAGTAAATTGTAAATAAAATGCTGGATTTTCTGGAGTACCAACATTTTCTGGATGTTTTAAAAAAAAAAAAAATCTCTAATCATAAATCACTAGTGACTGTTAGGTATTGCATCAGTTTCTCCCAGTTCTAGTAGCTACTCATCTCTCTCTCTCTCTCTCATTCTCTCTCTCTCTCTCTCATAACACACAGAGACATGAATAAGAGAAAAACAATTTTCCTGTTGGAAATTATAATAATTCTTTTGCCTGACACTCTATTCCAAAAACATTACTATTCTCTAGCAATTTGCCAAAACCTGATAATGCTAAAATAATGTTTTGCACATATTATCCTGAGAATGAGAAGTGAGTAGCAGGAGAAACTCTTGATGTAGAATCCTTGACAAAAGAATACTAGCTATGAACAAGAATATCCTATGTGATGGCAATTCCTGTGTGAACTGCTTCCAAAACCCAAGGTAATCTATGCTGATAGTGCCATTTTCAAGCTGAATGAGTGTTACAAAATGTTACTCTTTTTATTTTTGTCCTTGTTATTATTCTAAGCACACTTATTGTTTAGGGAGCAATGAAAATTGGGTAATACTCAAAGACAGAAAGTACCAATATTTAGTGTGAGTCTTTTGTTGCTCTTCTCGCTGCAAATCACATATAATAACAATGGTGTAAAAAATTGCAATGACCCCACCAAACTTGCAGGATTCTGGACTTCAGTTTACCATATGGGGATATCTCTCAGCCTCTTTCAAAGGAATGGGATATTTTTAGGGCAGACCTTACCAATTATGTGCAACCAAGGGTAAATGCAGACTTCAGAACACCAAAAGTTTCCACATAGCAAACGGCAGTTATATTACGGACATATTTTTGCAACTTACTGATATTTTGAAGATCCTCAGATTGCAATTTAGGTTATTAAAACCTTGGTTTGAGAGAGCAGAAGAAGGACTGTGTTCAAAAAAGAGGGTTGGGCTTTAAACACATTCTTGTCTAATGCAATCTAATCTAACCACTGAGTCAAAGCTTAATACAGAAATAAGATCTTATCCTGAAACAGTGGGTATGGTTGCATATCTTGTCTGTGCATGTGTGTATGTTCTGTTTATGTATGTATAGATGTGGTCATGATTTGTGTGGGCACAAGCTAAAAACAGTTAAAAGTACAGTGTATATTCTAATAATGGCTAATGTCATGAAACTAAGCAAAACAGCAGAAGGAGGAAATCTCATGGAAAACTTATTTTTATGCTGTGGAACTGAACAAGTCTTCTGGCAAAAAGAAGTCCAAGAAAAGAAACAGTTTTACAGTTTTTATTCTTTGTTAAGATAAAAAGTAGAATCAGTTTGGGAAGTAAAAATACAGGTCACAGGAAGAACAGGTAAGGAGCAAAGAGACAGAAGGAGTAGTTGCATAGAGAAATGTCAGGTAAGCCTATTTTATAAAAGCACTTGGAAGCACTTTGAAAAATAACAATGGTCTCCAAGGATTTTTGATGGAGCAGTCTCACATTCTGTAATTTGCACTGAAGGCTCTCACATACAAGCAGCATCTTGAAATGTCACCTTTTCTCATCTCTAATCTCTCCAGTGGATGTCCAGCCAAGCACATGGGGATCTCACGGCAACTAAGCTGTTAAACTTTTATCACCTGAAAGAGTAAACTTTATCACCTTGAACAACATTTTCTTCATGGGCATTCAGGACTATGAATTGGAGTCAGGACTATTCTGTTATCACCATCCAAAATGTAAAGCTCAAGTGTTAATATTCTGTAATAAAGACATGTAGAAGAGGAAGTAAGTATCTCCAGACAGGTAAGGAGCACAGGCAGGTAGTATTGTTTTACAGGTCCAGAACTTGTGAATTGTCTCACCTCTAACACTGTGACCTTGGGTAAACAGCCTCACTTGCCTGCATTTAAATTTTGTTTCCTCTAAATTAGCACAATTTGGTGCCAAAGAGATTTTAAGATGTGTAATCAATGTATACACACAGTTTTGAGGATATGAGTCTTTGCAGGTACTAATTTTGACATCTTGATATCCTAAGCTGTGGTTTGATTTTTCTCCTTTGGTACATTCTGGTGATTTCTCTGTACATGTAGAATCCTGAACAGTTCAGAGCTAAAACAGAGCAGGACTCTTTTGGAGATAACCCACCTGCAAGGGTAATATGGAAAAAGGCTACAGAGTTGGGAAAAGTGTGGAAGAGATAAGTAATAAATAATTATTCTTTATGCCTCATAAAACAACTAGAGAAGCATCCCTCCCAACCCTGCCCCAAAAGTCCTTTCACCAAGAATTAAGTGTAAAAAGAATAAGGTGTCATCTCATTAAATGGTGTAACACAATCAATTATTGTAACGTGCTGTGAAAGTAAAAGATAGAAAGGAATTTGAAGAGGAATTGTATTCAAGAGAGGCAAGAACTACAAAGCAGGCAATTGTTTGCTTAGGCATAGCATAAATTGCTGACTGCCTCAAAATGAGATTATCCTGTTCAGGAGAAAGCCTGTCTTACACTTGGGTTCTTTCTTACACTTTTTTTGTTACGCCCCTGCCAGGTAGACATGCAGTGCTTTGCAAGGTGACCCTTGGCTCTGATCTAGTTGAGCCATTCTTATTTTCTCACACTGCAGGTTTAACTCCCACTGGAAATGAGAACCACAGCACTTTCCCTCTTTCACCTTTATAGTTGAGGAAAGAAAAAATGATGGCAAGAAAGGACATGACTGCTTGTGATTACGGTCCTCAAGCCAGCTCTGTAATGTTTCTAGGAAAGCAAAAATGGGGTGCGAGATGAACAAGAGACTGGTGCAGAATAGGAGAGAGAGACTGCAGAGCTGTCCCTCCACACTCTGCATGCATGAGGTGGAAGTAAGCAGTTACTGCACAACTGAACTCATAAGCTGGAAAACCTTTCATTCAAGAATCCAAATTACAGTTTAGCCCTTCAATAAGGTCCTAATACTCTGTGGACAAAACTCAATGCTCCTTGAGTTCATTTAGTCACATGGGAAAACAAGACTGTACTCCCTGGTGGATATAATAGTCAGAGTAGTTAACTAAATGTGAACTCAGCATATTCTGTGATTCTGTGACTTCTATTCAAGTTAGCTTTAGAGAATAAGAGAGAAAGAAAAACCACAGCAATGTGAATCCTGACTAAGGCTATCACTATGAATGTCCAGCAATCTTCTCTGATTGAAAGGGTTATTCTTCTACATAATAAGGACAGCATGAGGGAGGAAAATCATAATGCAGGTTCTTGTTCTATTTTTTTCATTTTTTTTTTAGCACAGGCCTGATATCTGCAGTGTCTCGAAAGTACTAAATGCATTAAACATTTTTAATAGAACTCAGAACTTTCCTGCAGGAGAAAGTTTTTTTGCCCATACATTGTCTAAATTGAATGAAAATATTTAAAAGTCTAGAAACACTTGGATAATAAATATCTGAATCAGTTTTTTAACTATTTGATAACACCCTTTTCCTGATATCCCCAAAAGATATTTTGATGGATTTTGTCTTTTGTCTGGGCTGGGGGGGGGAGGGGGGGGAAGGGGAGGGGAGTGGTGTGCTGAGTTTATTTAACAGATTTACTTTAATGCAAGTAGCAAAACTTTATGTATCACATAATACCTCATTTTCTCTGGCTGTTTTCTCTGATTTACATAAAAAGGGAAAGAGTAACACTTTTAAAGTATTTGGTGGGTCACTGTTAAGCAGTAAAGTAACTGAATTCAAATACTGGAACAAGTTCCAGGTGGCTGCTTTGAAGTTCGGCGGAGACTGGCTGCGGCGGCGGCGGCGGCGGCGGCGGGCGGGGGGGATCATCTCCTTGCTGGAAGGACGCGGCTCTGCATTGACGCTGGTCAACAGCGCCACTTTCTGCTGGAAGAGAATCATGACATCGCGGGGAGCGGCAAACTAGCAAGCTGATTTCAGTGACTTAATGCGAAACACAAACCCGCCTCCTCGGTAGCTGGCTGGCTGTGTAGGAAACTTTTTCATCAAAATATGCAAAGTGCATTCCGCAAATGTTTCAGTCTGATAATCAGGCCTGATTCTTACATGGAAAGGGAAAAATGGCACGTTTGACTTAGAGTTTTGTTCAAACAATTTCATTCTTACTTCCCCACCAGCACCACCGTGAGCTTGACCAGTCATGCATCACAAGCTTTTGCCAGTGGTCTAATGGATGATGTAAATGCTGTGATTTATGTATAAAATAAAATCATGAGAAGACTGCAATATTTCGTGTCATTGCCTAGTTCAACAAACGTAATGTGAGTTCATGCAGATTCTCATCAGGGCAACAGACATTTTAAAAATATTTCTGTGTATAATCCAGTGGGTATTGATAACTACTGAAGCTTTCAAACTATCTAGCATGACAGTCAGAGAAATCACTGTCTTTACTGCCTGGTTCTGTTTAGGCAAAAGGGAAAAAAAAAAAAAAAAAGCTAAATTTAGATTGTAAGTATTCTTTACAACTATTTCTGACATCAACTTTTCATACTTTTGCTGGCAGCAAATTAAATGGTGCAGAAATCTGATGTAACTAGGGAAACTGCCAAAACTGCTTTTAAAACATTTTTTTTTTTATTGTCATACATTTAGGCACCTCCAAAGTAAGGAAATAAGGAACAAATAACACTACCCTTATGCCTATATGTATTTAATATAAATATGTAGCTGAATGTGTAACAAGACTTCAAAAATATTTTGCAGAGAAATATGAAAATAAATATTGTTTATTTCAAAATCTTCCTTAAATTCTGTGAAATTAATGCAGCACAATAATGACATATGTATGAGACTGAAGGATCATGACTAAACTTCAGTGCCAAAAGCTTTACTGCATTTTCTGAAGCAGGAAAGTTCAAAGAACATCATAATCTGGTAACCACCAAGCAGAACCTTCCACTGACAATGTTGTTCATATCTACATATTGAAATTCAGTCATAAAACAGTTTCACATGCATTTCTTTGGTAGAGGTATTAGGATGCATTGAATGACTTATGCCTTTTGAAATCTGTTACGCGCTGTGTTCAGCTCCCACCATAAATTCTCTAGAACAAAGTGGATAATGTTACTGTTTCTTGGCTCTCCCCTCACATTAACTGAAGTATTTGTTACACTCATCGCCATTTTCTGTTTTCTGGCTTTCAAGAGTAGCATTAATAGAAGTGGAGGAGTATTATCTTATCAGGACTTTGTATTTTCAAATACCCAGAATCCTCTCACATTGTCTGCTTCCCACACAAAAGCTAACTTGGAAAAGAGAGACTTTTCTCCCCACAATCAATATCTGAACAAGTGCTATCCAGCACAAACATCTATAGTCTAGACATTAAAGCAAACCTTTCAGCAGCACATCCTGATTTCTGCTATGTAGCATGACCGTGGCAGTTTATTAAAGAATCTATTTCAGTCTCTAAGCTAATGCTTTGTAGCACGAATCTCAGGTTTTGGAGGCTCTCTTACCTGCAAGACAAGGCATATGGTGAAGGATCAAGTAAGAGGTCTGGACTAAGATAGAAGAATGTAACTCAAAACCACTAACTATTGTCTAACAGGATCTGTAATCAGGCACTGCAAAAAAGAACCCACAAACCGACTGAAATGAGGGATAAGCAATAACCAACCCCAGCAAAACAAGATAAAAAGAAAAACAGCCTTACAACTTTTTTTAAAGACTTTTATTCTTAGGGAAAAGCAAAGTGTATGAAAGTCCAGTAACAACAGAAAATACCATCTTTCCCGTGTAAAGCCATCTAAAGCCCTACCCACTAGCAAAGTCTCTCCTTACAGGGTTCCAGAGGCTTTGTTCTACAGCTGAATTTCACTTATTTAGCTAAAATATCTTCCCATACACCAGTATCTGCCTTCTTCACCAAAGCACACAAAGGAGATGAGGTACTTAATACCTAATCCTGCCACAACTTTCAGAGCCATAGGAAGGAGAAGAGCAGGGAACCTGATGGCTTGACATTAGTGTTTAAGAGAGCAAAATGTCTCCCAGTGTGATTTCAGGGATTTTCTGGTTATTTCCAGGCTGTGTTCTGTTTTGCTACACATACAAAGTAACAATATGATTTCCGGTCATCCCAGGATTTTTTACACAAGGAGGGGAATCTGGATCCTCAGCATTATATTTAATGTCATTTAAGTACATGGCAAAGACATGCAAGTGAACTATTTAGTATTTTCTTTGCAAGGACAGAAGAGCTAAAGCCGGTGATTACAAATCACTCTGGGGCACGCCTATAAACTCCAAGTAATCCATTGAAGGGAGATAATGCTAACATATAATGGGAGCAAGGAGATCAGTATTCCCTTTTCACTGTAATACTGGGAAACATCAATATGCATGGCTCTGCTAATACAATGTGTGTTGTCTAGCAAAGTCAGAACAAGGCAAAAAAAGAACAAGATTAGAAACCCATGAAAGCGTGTCCTGTACACCGATTGGGTGGAAAATACTTTCGTGCAGCAGCCCAGCAGCTAAAATCCAGAGACTTGTTTCATTACTACCAAACTTGAATGTCAAAGTCAGAATTTCTATCACCTTGGAACGTAATTCTTATCAGAAATCGTGGCTTTGTTAACATTATAAAATAGTCTTTGCTTCCTGGAATCTCACAGGCTGTTTTTCCTACTAATAAGGTCTAGGGTGTTACAAAAGCCTGCTAAAAATCTGCTATCTCTGAAGAATCTTCCCATCTTCCTACCAGTCCTCTAATCACCTGCACAAAAATACTGCTGCACAAAACACTTGAAGGTGGTTTGCAGCACGGTAAACATCACCACCCTTAGGCTGGCTTAGGCTTGTAGGAGCTTTGAATGTGAAGCAGGTAACAGCTCTTTTGAGCCCAAACCCACAATTTTGGCTTCTGCAACCTAGCACAGCTGTGCAAAAGGCTTCTGTTCATGCAGATTTTCAACACTTTCTAAGGTCGATTCCAAACATTTATTTTTTTCTCCTCTATTGCAGGCCTTAACCAGATATTACATCTGTTAATACCCTCTAATCCTCTTTTTAGTCTGCTAAGTGTCGCATGCTTTTACTGGGTCTCCACATTGTTTTTCTATTCACATATATTTGCTGTCACTTTTAATGCCCTTCTTATGTTATAATTTCCAACCTCTTTGCTCTGAGTACCTGATGAATAATGTTCTATTCTTCTTTCACAGAGGAGGAAACTGTGTCAGTATAGCTCCATGAACCACGTGGGAAAATAAGTTTTTATTTGTTTAAGTTCAGCACTTAACAGGAGTCAAGTAGTGTGGAGTTAGGGGAAATTCACATCTTGAAATGTGAATTGAGTCTATAAAACCATTAAAATTTATTTTCCATTGGAGAATTGTGAGGTTAAGCCATTAACTTTGTGAATTTGCAGAGGTTTCCCAGAAGCTCCGTCAAATCAAGTGTTTGTATCATGTTAAATCTATTCTACTTATTACCCTAATAGCAAAAATGACCACTCATGCAACGGAGAGTGACAAGATTTTCCTAACGGTGCCTTTGAAAACTCAGGGTCACTTTGAAACTAGTTAACCTTGAGAAACAACTGTATTAAAACAATATGTATTTTCTGACGTTTATATTCTCTTATGGACTTTTCTGATTATTTGGTTTTATGCATAAACTACAGACAATCCATAACAACCTTTCAGTGGTAAACATAGAGAAATCTCCAGGAGTTTGACTTTTTGTGGTGTGTGTTCTTTTGTTTTTGATTTGTTTAACAAGGGCTATAATAACAAACATAACAGGCACCCTAAAGGACGGTGATGGTGAGCATGGAAACTCTAGTTTTCTTATACATATTTTAAATATTTAAGAAATAGACAAGTCTTTAGAATGTTGATTTATTTTTATTACCTTCTTTTTTGGATGTCTGGGCACTATATTCACTTCCCATGAAAAGTCAAAAACAACCTACTAGTTGTTTCATATTCCACTGGTCGAGTAAGATGAGCACAATCTGAAGAATGCTGTGTATTGGCAGAGACCTCCCTCTCCACTGACCTTCAGAGCAGCAACAATAAAATACAGGAAAAGTTCTTAACATAATTAGGCCTTTGTAACTATATTGAGGAGGTACTAGACTGTTCCAAATTGAAGAGGTTATACTGTTCTTCATATTCAAATGCATCATACTAGAGGTCTGAAAGATACAAAGGGATCTACATACTTAGTCAATGTAGTTCTGAGCTGAAATACTTCGGAACTTGTAACACAAGCCCTTTTGTTCTAGAACAAGGGAATGAGAGAAAAGTTAAGAAAATGCTTCAACTCATTTATGCCTTAGAAATCTTACTTTAAATTAAGGTACTTAGAAATGAAAATATTTGCTCCAGAGTCTTAGGAAGACAATAGGAGTGGGGTTTTTTTTTCCCGTCTAAAGGACTTGAAACCATAATCAGACTGGTTGCAGATTTCTCTGAGAACAGGGCTGTAGATCAATTGTTTTTCTGAAGACCATGTTTATAAAAGGGTAGCCAAAAAGAATTGTATACTTTCAAAAAGGACCTTTTATTTAAGCCTGTGTGTCAAAGTCAATTCTTAATCTTTGAAAGACCCAATATGTAACTTTGCATTACAGCATCTTCGATAAGGTGAGTGCAGACTGCAGAGTGCTCATCTGAAATTGCCTAAAAGTGTATGCATCTGAAACCAATCAGGTTGCTAGGGTATTTCAATTACATTTATTTTGAAGTAATTATTTCTTTTCTATAGCAATGCAGAGTGCATAATTGTACTTTTGCATCCAGCTGTGGCTTAATGGCAGCAATATGTGCTGGTAGCAAAAAGGGAAAGAGAATTTATTGACGGAGTAAAAGGTATTTGCTATGTTGTACCTCCCTCAGCATTTTTCTCAGTGAGGTAGAATTAATGGGGGATTGGGTGACCTCTAAATGTGCCTGAACTCCACTACATTCTGAAAAGATCATTGTCCAGAAAGCTGTTTAAGATAATTTCCTTAAAAGGCCATTGGCAAGTGCCTAAAACCTCTATTGATTCTGGTCCAGCAGGAAATAACTTCCCAATCTAAGCAACTAAAGAATTGCAAGCTTCTTAGCTGCACATGTGCCCCAAACTGCTTGGAAATAGTAAAAGCAGAGAAAGTATCTCCTGCTAAATATAGGGAAAACAAAATCTTGATGATTACAGATATCAGCAAAATGCTTGACAGAATAAAAACGCACCTTTAAATTGATGATGGTTGAGAGCACTTAGCCAGTCAAGAACATCTTAAGAGTTCATTTATAGTATATATTTTGATAAGAAAAAAGAGAAACTGACTCAGGCTATTAAAAGATTATCCAGCAGGAGGAGATGAGTTGGTCAGTTAAAGAATATTCCCAAACACATAGGAGAGAGGAAATGAGTTATTTAGAAAAGAGGTTTTTGTACCTGCTGTGGATCTGTCCATAAGGATTATTTAGACTTTGAAGGCAGACATGTCCAAAGTATAAGAAATGTACAGAGAGGAATTAATTTTTTAAAAAATACATTTCTTATATTTTGGGCAAGTCTGACTGATGTGAAATCATAAATATATTTAGGAATGTAACTGCAATGTTAAAAATTGAAGTCCTAGATTTTTGCTTCGTTGACATTTTCAACAGTCCTATTCAGCTGATGTATAACCATGGGTGTTATCTTTGTGATGGAGAGTCTTTCAAATTTTTATGCATCCATCAGCCTCTTAACTACTGCCTAAGACTATCTTGTGTGTGGAGCACGACTCTGTAGTCAAACTGTACACCCAGAGCAGGAACAAAACTTTCTGGTATGAGGCGTCCATCATACCCAGGTGTGCAGTAGTGAAGGCACCCTTGTGCATTAATGGCCTCACACCACAGGATATGAATCATTTCCAACCCCAACATATCAGAAGCAACTGCATCTGATCCCATTCAGCTATGCAAGATCCTGTAAGTATCCATCATCGAAGTTGGTTTCTTGACTCTGCACTTATTCTTTGTTTCAAAGACTATACCCTTACAATCATATCAAAAAGGCACTTCATCCACCCTAGCATATTCCCCCAGGCTGGAGGTTTAAACACTGGAGGACAAGAGTTCATACTGGAGAGACTGGATATGGAAAAATATTTTCCCATCTCCTAAGTGGCTTACACACTGACTATTGTGTGCACTATTGCAAGTGCAAGTGTTCTTGGTGTTTTCTATGAGAAAGGCATGTCTGACTCAGCAACTTGACTCCAAGAAAGGATGGAAAGCTGAGAACCTCAGTGTCTCTTGTCTGTTAGGTCATTTCACTTCTCTGTTTTGAATTATTCCATTTCTTTCCCACTCTAAAACAAACCTCCCTAGTAGGAATTATTCCTGAAGAGTGCACATGTGCAAACTAGCACATTCAAAGACCAGGACTGATCCTGAGCCTTTTTTTTCATCTGTGCAGTTATAACTTTACCAATTAGCCTGATTGGGCTGTTGTGGGTTCTTCTCAGCAGCAAACTGCACATAAACAAGGTACTGAAGCCCATAAGTCATTTACTAACCCAATGATCATCCAAAGCATGCTGTTGTAAATAATCAGCAGTGTTATAAAACATGGTAACTTCCAAATACTGAAAAGCTATGCAGTGCTCGGGGTTTCTGGAAAGAGTGATTTTAGTGTTGATGGATCATGAAAAATCAGATCTTACAATCACATTATTTCAGTTACAATGACTTCTCTCATCTATTTTATATACTTTGGATTAAGATGCAGCCTTTGGACCAGACATAGCTTCCTGTAATGACTTCAGACATAAATTTTAGCAGATTATCTCATTTGGATCTAACAAGAGACAGAGCCTACAGACTCCTTGCTTCCTTTTAGGACTAATGTCTATTATTCATAAACATTTCCACTTTCCTTTCAATAAGGACAGAACATTTTTTTTCTCTAATGACATCAGTAACAAGCCTCTGAAAAACTGACTCAGAGTCAGGGTTCCTAATGCATAAAATAGTCAATAGTTTATGACCATTCTTAAATTTATCTTACAAATTTGGCAGAAGTAAGAAGTACAACAAAACAAAACATACAAGAAATAATTTGAATTAAACAGAAAAAAAACCCCAGAGCTTTATGTCAGCAAGAGACATTGTTATGAAAAGTAAAAAATATGTCTGCAAAATTTATAGCCTAAAAACAGAATTCTGAAACTAAAACTATTTAAAATTTAAATGGATTAATTTTTGAACCTTCAAATATGTCCTTGTTGCTTTGGTTCCATGTGAAAACCAGGACATCTAGTTGTAGTTCAAGTAGAGCCAGAAAATTTGCAAAATCTTGGCTTCTGTCCAAAAATATCAAAAATTCTGCACAAGCATATCTTCTGTTAAGAGGCTTGCCTAAAGTACATACTAAATACATAATAAAATGTACGGTAATAGTTGATGTATTCATTATTTATATAAGGTAAAGCAAATTCAACTGCTGGGAATACACCTAGGAAGTTGGGGAGTTAGTTCAAGCTCCTGCTTCAGGGAACAATTAATTATTTATACGGAGTGAAAACAGGCTTAAGAGAGGCTGGAATAATCTTTTGCCATAATACCCAATAAATTGATAGGGCTATCCCTTGGGAAATGGAACATCATTTTAGAATGTAAGCATGTCAACTGTTTGGGGTATCTTCTTGAATCATATTACCACACACAAAATCTCATGAAAAACACCTTTTGAGATTTTAGTGTTATCTATTCCAAACCCAATCCTTTATTTGGCTGGAATTTCAAACCAAACATCTAAAATAAACCAAGCAAGGATGCAAATGCTTCCACTTGGCTCCTAATGATGACTCATTAAAAAGTGGTTAGAAATGTTGGCATGGCTTGTATCCCTAGGAGCTACAGATGCATTTCTAAAGGTGTTTAGGCACCTAAAGATGCAGATAGGAAGCTGGCAAACCTTTAACCATTAGGCACCTTTAGGCACCTCTTTGCATCTTTAAGATGCTTAAATACCCTGAAAAACTTGGCCCTGAGAGCCATTCTGCAGGCTCAATCAACCACAGGCCTAGGTTTTTCTGTTAATTTTATTTATCACCTTAGATGAAACAGCTACCTATATCCTCTTCCAGTTAACCTGTTTCACTTATTTGAAATACTTCATGGATTTTTGCATGCATTACATGTATGACTAGCAGTAACAATTTTATACATATCATGGTTTTATATTACTAGCCATCGAGCCATCTGCAATTGCTGGAGGCTGGAAACATCAGGTGCTTTTCACATACAGTGGTCCACAATAGATATTCATTTCTACTTGGCTCATAATCCTGGTTTATTCTTCTTGGAATAATATTGTTGATAAGCAACGTCTGAGATATTCCTTCTGGGATAAGAAATCCCACCAAACCATCAATTTGCTCCTTATCTCATGCAAGGTTTTCAAATGCATAGCCCTTCCCATACTAAGAAAGACAAGTACCATAAACAAAATACCATCGCAGTTATCAAAACTAGAACAGGGAAGACTCGAAATACAAAGATCAGAGGCTTATCTTTTTTTTTTTTTTTTAGTGTATTTGACACCTAAAGTAGAAACTAACCTTGTAAGAAAATTGTCTTTATGCAGAAATTAGTGTCTTAAAAAGTCTGATATGACTTACAACTTTTACTCAGGATGATATGTACTTGGTGTTTGCTTTCCCTCCTCCTTTCCAGCTTTGCTCTTGTTAGCACAGTATCAGTCATGCCTGATAAAAACCCAGAGGCTCAAGAGTTTCCTATATGAAAGTTAACAAAGATTTTTCGAACTTTCTTTCCACTGCCCTTTCCCTTCCACCAGCAGCAATTCTCTTTTGCCTCTTGTCAGTGTATTGGGTACTGCAGAAAAGAGGGTCATATCTAGCACTAATGAAGCAACAAATCACATTTTACTGGAGCACTCTATTTCACAGAGGATCTCTTAATAAAAATGAACCACAGTTTATAACATTATGACAGATCAAACATTAACATCTCTCTCTGCAGATTAAACACCACTTTCAGTGCATGTTACTTCACTTTCCCCTAAGGTTTGCTGGCTTTCAGTACTGATCATGATTGATGCCTTGTTTATATACAACATTAAACCTGTACTTTTGCCTGTTTCTGGTAAATGAAACCCACTTCTGTTCCAAATGGTAAAACTTATGTCAGTGTTTTACCTTATCCACACCATCACCCTTTTCACAGACCTAATGCTACATATAAAAACCTTGCTTTTTTCCTCTATGGATTGATGAAACTGTAATCATTTCAAAATCAAAATTCAATGGAATTAATAGTAATTTGAGGCTGTGGCGGATGATGGCCAAGAGTAATAGTCCAGTTAAAACTTTAAATGTCTTCGAGCAATTGCGGCACATATGCTTTTTCTTTCACCTCCTCTAAGCTGCACTATTTGCCACATACAGCTGAAGAATTCCTTAAATCCTTCATTAATTTTCAACCTTCACATGTTGTTACAATCCTTTACATTTGGACTCTTGGCTCAGAGGCAGAATCAACTACCATTTGTAAGGGGGAGAATATATAAGAGTGTCTTTCTTTGCAAAAAAATAATGCTTTTCAGGGGCTCATGAAGGGTGATTTTATACTGAAGGCTGAAAACTGGGTTTTTTTTGTACACCAGGTGTTTGCCATGAGCAAGTTATTCTGGCAGACTTTACAGCTAATCTAGGTGTTGAAATGGTAGGTGATACTGGATTTCACATCAGATGTCCAGTGGCTTAGTTCCATTTAAAGGAGCTGGCTGGGCACCACTGTGTTGGAAGGCTACTCTTGTGTTTGTGGATAGTGCAATGAAACCCAGAGAGAAAGTCATGCTGTGTTTGCAGAAGCATGTCTGTGGAGGCAATGAGGACAAACAACCATACCAATAAGATTTGAAAAGTCATGCTAGAGAATAAAGCTCTCATCTATTTATTCAAACCACAGCACTCTCCACAAAAGGGGCACAGAGAGACCTATCCCAGAATACTCAATTATCTTGTCATGGGGATCTTTCTTCTACGAGGAGAAAGTCAGTTAAAAAGAGTCAGAGAATGGTTGTGAATCTGAATCATTTGTATCCCAAAAAAATAACTAGTAGACTAATCAATCATTTATGGGTTTTTTTCTCTCTTTTTATTTGATGTTTGGTTTCATGACCAATAAGTCAGCTAGACTTACATAACAAACTTCAAGATGGGATTTACTGGCATAAATCCAAAGACAGAAGTCTCCAGACTACGCTTAAATCAGTATCAGATGAGCTGTGTTGGAAGTCATCACCCCAGCTGTCGAAAACAGTTTTTTCTTAGAAATTATTGGACTGATGGCAGAGGAAATAGATATAACTCATATTCTAATTTTTGTTGCATCAACCCAACATCATAGATGTCTTTGCAGAGAAATGTGAGATTTTCTGTATATAGTTACTGGCTGATGTTTGTCTCACAAGTGACTTTGTCAGCACCTCTACTTTGATTTTTCTGCTGAGTTTTGTAGCCCTCTGTGTAGTGTCTTTTCTTTTTTCTTTTCGCTTGAACATCACATATAGAGGAAACCTCTCTATAAATTTTAGGAGATATATATATATATATATGTATGTATATGATGAGTTTGGCTTCCCAGTAAGCCATGTTGTACCAAAAAATCTGTTCATAAACTATCCGACCTTCCTTTGTTCAACACTAAATGTCTACAAAGGAAGTCTTGATTTATCTTCTTTAAACATTCATTATTGGACATAATTGCCATATTTCTTATTTTCATTCCCCTGAGCTGCACATTTTAATCTCATACCATATGGAAGTTATTGCAAACCGTCAACAGCAAAGGAAAACCTGAGGTAGATTTGCATTGAGATAAAATGCATCTGCTCTAAAATTACTGGAGTAATTTCACTGCAAAATGACATAATTCTGGGTTATGTCAACAGCATCGGTGTTTTAGACTGAGGATGAAGCGTAAAGATATTGATCAGATAATGACATTTGGTGATGACTTGTCTAGCACATTCCTTAGTTTTGTCCATTGAATTTTGACAGAGCAAAATATCTCTATCTGACTGTAAACTCCTTTTTATGTTCCAGGGTGTCATTTTGTTTTATATTTTGAATTCACATCTTTTTTCTCCAAAGTGTTCAAAATACCTACCTTCCTGAGGTCCGAGGCTTAATAAGTCATTAAATTACAACCTGACTGTCCTGATTTTGGCTGGGATAGAGTTCTGGGACTGGAACTCTGAAACTCTGAAGGGAACTCAGGAAAACAAGACTATCATGTTTTAAACCCAGACAGCAACTAAATACCACATAGCCATTTGCTCACTTCCTACTCTCTCTGGTGGTGAAATGAGGAAGAGAAGTGGAAAAAGGTAAAACTTGCAGGTTGCAATAAGCACAGTTTAGTAATTAAAATAAAGTAAAATATAATAACAAGCAGAAGCAGAGAAAGAAGAAGAAGAAAGAGATTATTAAACCCCAAGAGAAGCAAGTGATGCTACAACGTGCTCCAGCTAGCATTCCTCAAGACAGATTTATTTCAGAAGCAACCGCTTATATTTGTTATGAGGTGTCAGCTGGTATTTCTTGGCCTTGGGACCAAAAGCCATGACAACAGAAAGTGACAAAGAGCTGAAAGAACTCAGAGAGACAGTCCAGTTCAGGATGACTTAGTAGCTATAACTACATCTTTGTGTCATGAACTGGCATCAATTAAAAACCAAACCAAAACAAAACAAAAAAAACCACACCCCAAGGCTGGTCCAGACTGTAGCTGTTCTCCAATAACCACATTAGGTCATTGAACCATATTTCTTAATAAGTCAATTACCTGCAGGCATGATTGCCCCATTCAATTCCTTTTAGCAGTTTCTTAATAGCCTTGGAAATGATCATAACTGCTGATTCTATGGAATCTAGGGGACCCTACTGGAGGTATTATCATGTATTGCAAATATTTTAATTCACTGTGAAGTAGCTGAAATCCACAGCTCTATAAAATATTGACCTTGTTTGCTTCTGGAGAGCTGTGTCAGGAATTCTTGAGCTAGGTACCAAAGCAATTAGTATGTCAGATAATCTTTTAATTAGATTAGAGGGTGCAGCTACTATATGTCAAATACTTATTAATAAATGAAAAATTTTGTCTTGAGGTTTCCTAAGTACGCAAAATCTATTTATTTGCCATATAGTTGACTTAAAATTACTTCTAAAGGACTATACTGCTGAATAGAATGGTTAGATATATTAGTATATTCTAAAAAGACTAAATCTAACCTGAAAAACTTTAAAACATTTCTCAGTTTATTGCGTGAGCCAAGGACATATTTCAGATGTAGGAGATTTTCAGGTCTAGCAGACCCATCTCCCATTGCCGTGTATGCCGACATGCTGGAAAAAGATAAACTCCAGCTCACTGCTAGGAAGTGGTTTTGAGCAGTTAGTTTAGTGACAGTTTATACCATCATTGTTCAGTGTAATGCTTGCCAGCTTTTTCCATCTGACTTTCTGCCTTCTTAAATCTGAGGGTTATTGAAGCTATGTCCTTTCTTCCAGCACAAAACCCAAACCACTAATCTACAAACTACTCTGGGTAGAACATTTTCCTTTCAAAAAGGGGATTCATAGCACCGAAAGGCCTCTTTTACTAGCAAAATTCAGGAATTTTAGCAATTCAGCTGAATGAATTACACCAAATTCTACTTCAGCTGCATTTTCATCAATGAGGTCTTTTAGTGGCGTGTAATATATATAGATAACATGCCAAATGCTGGATCATAACTCTGGAATATGGAGAATATTAGTATTTATGGCGGCTGACTAACACCCTTATGTTTTGCCTTATTTATGAATACTGTTCCCAATATTTGATAGCTATTTTCTTATTCTGCAATTGCATAAATATATTTATTTGCATAGCTATCAAACCCATGATAATATTTATCACAAGAAAGTTGTTCAGAAAAGTTTGGGGGTTTTACCAAGTCCCTTCCAATTCAACTGATATCTGTTACTGTCCTTCAGTGGAAAGTTTATAGTGTGTTCATGATTTTTACTATTTAAATGAGCACTATGAAAGTATAAGCTCTGTTGTTTCCTTTAAGAGCCCAGTATCTGAAAAGACGTTCCCTACATCTACCTGAAAATTGCATCCAGTAATGAACTTGTCCTTAAAAAGAGCAGGGCACTGTTTTGCCATATGAACATGTTGCAGCTCTTTTTTTTAAATACAAGAGAGGGCTTAGAGTAGGATGACATATGCCCAGCAGTATAACAAAACCACAGAGTGAACCACTCACCTTCATATGTTCTAACAGTTTGTATGAAGCAATGAACATGACTATGGAGCTTTTAACTGCCTCAGGCCATCTACTAGGAACTCAGAATACAAGGAAATGAGATGTCAGAAAGGAAACAGCACTTGATTTTGAAATAAGACAGAATTTTCTAACCATCTTGTACATACCACATCTGTGAATTTCTTACACAGTGTAAAAATAGTTAAAGTACGTGGTCTTCTTTGGACTGAACAGTAACTTAATCTGACAACACATCATAAAACAAAGCTTTATTGAGGCTGTAGGAAATACGAGCAAATATGAGGTCTCCCAACTGCTGATCGCAAATACAGGAAAGGATCATGACCGATACCATGACTCTGATGAACTGCCAGGTGCATCTGGTGTCTGGGGAATATGGCAGCAAGAGCCAGTCCTGCAAATACCTTTTGATTGCAGGCAAGAGTCATGCTGTTCCTTGGCTCTACCAAGGGTAGTATGATTGGGGGAATCATACCTTACATGAATAATGTAGGTGGCATTCTGTCTGCACTACTGATTCTAGTCAATTATATGCATATACATTACTATCCACTGCTGGTTGTTCAAACTGACAGTGACAAAACAAAGAGAAGTCCGAGCTCATTCAAAAGATACTTCAGAGCCCTAGGACAATTGGTAAAGGGACGAGGAGCACAAGTAGTAATTTCCTCAATCTTTATGGTAACAAGGAATAATATGGATAGGAGTAGGCAGATCCATCAGGTCAATTAATGGCTCTGAGGTTGGCGTAGTTGGAAAAATTTGGGTTTTTTTCACCATGGGATGACCTACTCCACACCTGATAGGATGCATCAGTCTTGGAGGGGGAAAAGAATTCTAGCACAGGAGCTAGCAGGGCTCATTGACAGAACTTTAAACTAGCTTTGAAGGAGAAAATAGGCAAAACCAGTCTCACCAGTGGTGAGAGATGGGATGGCGTGCCAAAACTTGAGGAAACAAGCACTAATGGGATCTTTCAATCTGCTTCATGAAGTATTGTCTACAGTGTACCACACCTGAAATGTTACTATGTTTAATATTCACATCTAAAATTTCACTGAAAATATCAAAAGACTGCATATTGCTTTGGGTGAATGTGTCATTAGAAATCTATTTATCTATTGCTGGTTTTTATGTGGCGAGAGTATTACATGTCTCTTGGAAAGAAAAAAGCAAACAGCAATCAGCAATTGTCATTCAGTGCTCAAGCATCAGTCTACATCTAAGGCTTGAAAATACATTTTAAAACTTCTAGACTATGAGCATAATTTAAAATATTACACAAGTAGTCCTTTTCAGATAACCAGATAGAAAACTTGGATATTTTTCTTAGTGATACTTACATTATACACATCGTGCACTGTGATAATGTTAACAGAAATAATTGTCATAATAACAATTTCCATTCTCTCTCTGTTACGGTTATAGCTAGGAGAAAATTAATTTTTCATTGGTTTCTTTCCTTTGTTCTTTTTACTTCTATCATCTTCCTGAAATGATAGATGAAGTTTCTTCTAGAAAGGAGAGTCACTGCTTAAGTGAGAGTTGTTCTGTATCCTTCTTTGTATGACACAGATCTGCTGTCATTCAGAAGATCAAATTTTAAGACAATCATCTAAAAATCTCTTTTTATTCTGCCAGCTTCTCTATAATTACTGCTAATTGCATTGTTTCAGAAATTGATGGAGCATTATAAGGAAGGGAAGCAGAAAAGGAAAACATCTTCAATAAAGCTCTTGGAACAAAGAGACTGCCTTTGCCTACAGGGCACATGAGGCAGTGCAAGGCTGAGAGCCTGCGGTATAGTCTGTTACTTAGAGGACACACTGTCATTTATCGAATTAGTCAAATTATCATTATTCTCTATGGTAAGCAGATGTGTTTTATTACTGGACTGTGGAAGTATAATTTGTTTTGCCTAAAACCTTACCTGAACAGGCTAGGGCTAAGATCAAAGACTAGCTTCTTTATATTAAAAGATTCAGTACATACAAGTGTTCAAGAGCAAGTCTAAGTTTTAAAGGACGAAAAGGGATTCCAAACAAACTTGTGCAAATCCCTGCAATGGAGGCAAAGCTGTCCCTAGGGTTAGTTTGCCCACTCTTACATGCTTTTTCAACTACTATAGCTTTATCGAGTTTCCCCTGGTCCTTAATTGAGGAAATTTAGATCATGGGGCTTCCTGTGTTTCCTGTAAATAACTCATTAAGTCAGCTATCAGGGAATTGATGTTGATGTCTCTCTGGAGAGTTGTCTTCCATGCCTTACACCTCGGTTTTAAGACCTAGGCAGTCTGCAACATGCAAAAGAGAAACAGCTGCAACTGCAGATCCTATGTGACCCTGGAATAAGTTAGGAGATCGATGGAGAGCATTGAGTACGGAACAGGATCATTCTGGCTAGTTTCTTCTTTTTACAGTTTATCTAAGTAGTTGCCTGGTAACTTCTATGTTAACTACTATGAAAAAAGGTAGCATAAATTGGCTAGAATACAAGAGTACACAAGTGTGCTTTTTGCATCTGCTGATGAAGAAAACTATGAGTTGCAGTTAATTGATGTAATATATTGTGCAACTTTTAAGTTTTAAAAAAATACACTTTAGAAAAGTGTTTGGTTGTTTATTTCTTCACTTTTGAAGAAATAGACAAAATTTAGATTAAAAGGACCATGTTTGATACGAACACTAACTAAAGTAGTAGTTTTTCAGGGGAAATAATGTTTTTGTTAGAACATGGAAAACAGGTTTAGATATCCAACCTCCAGATCACAATAAGAGGATTTGAACAAACAACAGCACTGCACTTTGCCTGTATTCCAGATATTACACTCTTCATAGCCTTTTTAACAAGCTTATTTAATCAGGAGTAAAGAGTAGAAGCTATTTTAAGCAGAGATATCAATGTCAAGATACAGAAGTTTTCATGTTTTCAAAACAATTCCCAAAACCTCGATTGGTAGTACTCCAATCCAACTGAAAGTATATATGCAAGTTTATAGGATAAACCATTCACAATTTCTTAACTATATCCTCACCAATAAATGCTTTCCTCCATTTTGAAAATGCAAAATCAGAACATATAAATCATACAAAACTGAAATCAGTCCGTGAAGATATGGATCTCAGCGTGGTACAGGCACATGCCCCTGATGACAACACATATAACAAATGTTAAGGTGATTACCCTTCCTTCAGGCCTGAAAAACACACACAACCTGGAAGCATAGGCTTCTATGGGAGAGTTGAGTAATATGACATCTGTGTATTTTCAAAGCACTGCCTATTTTCATTTCTCAGCCGCCAGCACTGCCAGAAAGGCAGTTAAATAGTACAGCAACAAACTTCTCTTTCAAGGGCCTTGTTATTTAGCTAAAACAAAACAAAACAACCTCCCCCCCCCAAGTATAGAGATTGGACTCTTATTCTGCTTGTATAACATTCCCTGCCCCAACCTCTGCATAATTGAAATTATCTATCAACATCTTTTAGTCTCACTCACAACAAAAGTAATTATGGTAGACAATAGAGAACAAGTTTGAGCTTTCCTGTTAGTTCATTTCAATTTTTTTGCATTTTTGGGGAGGGAAGGATGCAAAAAAAAAAAAAAAAGAAGCTTTTCCTGTTTATTCTCTCAGTTACTAGGAGCCATGTGACTGTGGATAATACAGCCCTGAACTAACAGATAATCCCTGCTAAAAAGTCAGATGTGTTGGATCTATGTCGTATGTATGTGGCTATATGGCTTCTGGTAGACTCAGGGCACAGATCTACCTGTGAATGGCTGAGCAGACATATGTTAAATAGTATTACCTGGTAACATCTGCCATAATAATTAAATCCTGCTTGAAGACTAACCGTGTCTTCTACAACAGCTGCTCTGATTCTACTCGTATAGGTAGGCATTCATGCAGAGAAAAAAAGTTACCTGATTTCTTTCACAGGTTGTCAGGGGAAAGCAGGTTTCTTTAAGAGGAGTCAAGGTCTATAAAAGCTTTCTTTCATAAATCCATGGTGGACCCTTGTAATTAGTTGCCTAGCAGCCTCCACAGTGGATAGTGAGCACCTGGATCATAAAAGGTTAGTTGTTGGTTAGAATTGGATCCTGAAAGGGGAAACTTTAATGAAACAGAGCAGGGAAACCTCAAGAAAATAGTTCATCTCTGTTCCATGTGTAAAGCACAGCTGTAGCAAAAAAACAAGGTTGTAAACACTTAGTGATACAAGTCATGTTTATTCAACAGCACGCCTAGGAAGGTCTTTCTTTAGGTCTGTTGAACTCTTAATTAGCAAGATGCTTGAAAAGGAAATGCAGTGATTTTTGCAGGTTGGGAGATGAGAATGAGTAGCCAGATGGGGGAAAGTCAAGGCTTCTGGCAAAATGAAAGAGAAATCTGTAGAGATATATTCTGTGTTGGCTTCCCAGCTAAGCTCTTGGCTACTCCGTTTCTCTAAAGCAACAAAACCCTTTTGAAGGTGTATTTAAAAAAAAAAATCTATGAACTAGGCCTGAATGGATTTTTTTTTTTAGTAAAGAGCATTCTATTTCTCAAAAAACTGTATCTAGCCCTTCTAGTTAACAAGCTTTTAGCCTTTTATCAACTAGCGCATATTGTTCTGTAGACAGACACCCTGAATTACTCTGGCAAGCCCCTTCCTAAGTACCATCATCTAGGGTGTCTTTACTGCATTCATTCATTATTTATTTATTTATTACTCAGTTTTAAAAAATCTCTGCTCAGAAGCTTTTACGTCTTTTTATGTCTAGCTACAATGGGCTTTACCCCTTTATGAAGATCAGCTTTTAAATCGTCAGGTTCCTGACTTCAGGTGCTTTTTTTCTTTCCTCTTAATGCTGACCTCTTTGATGCCTCTGCCTGGAAGCTACAATCACTGAAACTTTGAGCCAATGAAAATATATATTATATATGTTTATTAGATACATACATATATAGTGCTAAGCACATGTTCAAAAGATGTCTAGTGCATTTTAGATAACAGTAGAGAAAAATTTTTGTCTTCTTAGTCATGAATTAAGAAGTTACACAGCTAGTAACAGATGAAAACTTGATCAGACTGGAAGAGAAAAGGAGAGAAGAGGAGCAATGACTAAAAACCAAGAAGGAAACAAAGCATATACATAAAGGAGCAGAACAGGAAAATTAGAGAAAAAGGTCTTTAGAGAAAAAGTGAACTGGTCTTGACATCTCTTGCTGCTAACATAAGTAATTGCAAATGAGAGCAGTGTCTACACCATTCCTCAGGGCTCAGTTTTGGGGCCAGTCCTGCTTAATATCTTTATCAATGATCTGAACAGGGGGATTGAATGCACTGTCAGTCAATTTGCAGATGACACCAAGGTGGGTGGAAGTGTTGACCTGCTGGAGTATAGGAAGGTTTTGCAGCGGACAGGCTGAATCAGTGGGCTGAGGACAATTGTAGGAGTTTCAACAAAGCCAAGTGTCAGATCCTGCACTTGGGTCAGAACTACCCAATGTGGCACTACAGACTAAGGGGAGAGTGTCTGGAAAGCTGCCTTGGGAAAAGGACTTGGAGGTTGGTGCAGACTTTTTCTGGGGTAGAAATAATTTTCTTCACAGTGGCTACTATGATCTGTATTTTGGACTTGTGCTGAACACAGGGTTGATAATATAGAGACGTTTTTGTTATTGCTGAGCAGGGCTTACAGAGAGCCAAGGCCTTTTCTACTTTTCATACTGCCATGCTGGCAAGGAAGTTGGGGGTGCATGGGATGTTGTGAGTAGACACAGCTGTGACAAGTGACCCAAACTTACCAAAGGGATATTCCAGACCATGTGATCATTGTGCTCAGTATATAAAGTGGAGGGACATGTTTTGAGTGATGGTATTTGTCTTCCCAATTAACTGTTTGTTGCCTCTAATGGGGCCCAGTTCTTCTGGAGATGTCTGAACACCTGCGGGCTCATGGGAAGCAGTGAATGAATTCCTTGTTTTGTTTTGCTTTTGCGCATGGCTTTGTTTTCCCTATAAAACTTTAAATGAGTTTTCTACCTTTACCCTTTTGATTCTCTCCCTGACCCTTCTGGTGGGGAAGTGAGTGGGTGGCTGCATGGGGCTTGATTGCTGGCTGGGGTTAAACCACGACAGGGTGCTAGTCAACAGCTGGCTGAACACGAGCCAGCAGTGTGCCCAGGTGGCCAAGGCCAATGGCATCCTGGCTTGAATCAGAAGTCCTGCGGCCAGCAGGACTAGAGCAGTGTACTGAGCACAGGTGAGACCTTACCTTGAATCCTTTATTAGGTTTTGGGTTGCTCACCACAAGAAAGACATTCA
Source organism: Anabacerthia variegaticeps (assembly GCA_035583185.1). Classification (NCBI taxonomy): domain Eukaryota; kingdom Metazoa; phylum Chordata; class Aves; order Passeriformes; family Furnariidae; genus Anabacerthia; species Anabacerthia variegaticeps. Next base: position 106,474,155 of record JAWWEW010000078.1, read on the forward strand.
AGTGGAGGGTGTCCAGAGAAGGGCAGCTAAGCAGAAGAAGAGTCTGGAGCACAAGCCTTATAAGGAGCAGCTGAGGGAATTGGGGTTGTTACCCTGGAGAAAAGTCAAACAGAGGTTGCCCAGGGAAGTACCTCAGTCATGAGCCCTGGAGTCGTCTAAAAGACATGTAGCTGAGGTACTTAGGGTCATGGTTTGGTGGTGGCATTGGAAATGTTGGGTTTATGGTTGAACTCGATGATCTTAAAGGTCTTTTCTAACCTGAATGATTCCATGATTCTATGATTTTTGCTGTTCATATAGTTGCACACAATGGAGAGAAAAAAGCTGTGACTAGTTGATTAATGTCTGGACACTGCAGCAAGTTAGAGAGCAATGATGGTAATCCAGCTGTGCTCCACCTTCCAGAAAGTCCTCAAGGCTTGCATTCTTGCTTTTGCTCACGTTACAGGTCCTAGAACTTGATAAAGAGTAGTTAACAAATGCACCTAGCTGGTGCCTCTTGCTTGCTTGTTTTCTTTCTTTCTTTTTCTTTCTTTCTTTTTCTTTTTCTTTCTTTCTTTCTTTCTTTCTTTCTTTCTTTCTTTCTTTCTTTCTTTCTTTCTTTCT
>JAWWEW010000078.1:106474860-106529241 GCA_035583185.1 Anabacerthia variegaticeps
TTCTTTCTTTCTTTCTTTTTCTTTCTTTCTTTCTTTCTTTCTTTCTTTCTTTCTTTCTTTCTTTCTTTCTTTCTTTCCTTCTTTCTTTTCTCCTTTCTTCCTTTCTTTCTTTCTTTCCTCCTTTCTTCCTTTCTTTCTTTTTAAATTAAAGGCAAATATAGTACTCTAGAATATAGTAGGAATGTTAATAGGCAGAACAGAAGGCATTCAATAAAAAAAAAAAAAAAAGAAAAAGGCTTGATAATTGTTCTCCTTCACTGGTCTTTGAAAATAAGTGATGTACACTTACTTTTTTGCAAATTAAAAGGTTCTATACACTGGCCTTAGTGCACATTTTGTTTTATTCCCTGAAGTAATGTTTTCTGAATGATAATTTTCTTTCCCTGGGAATACATTTTTTACCCTGAGATGCATACTCAAAAAGGGACAGACAAGAATAGAAAAAGAACAGAAATCTTCAGGCACTCCAAAGGATAAAGGCAAATGTTCACCTATTGGAAGATGCCTATTATGCTAGTTCATGCTTATCTGCTGCCTGTAGATGTGTTGTTTTTGTCATATCTGTGCTTATGCTTAATTACTTATGAATTCTTCAATGTTTATTTATGAAAACACCTAATTGCCTTTTTTTATCTTCTTTTTAAATTATTTCATTTAAATGAAGCCTGCGCCTTTTGAGTGTTCCAGCATGCTGACCTTTAATTACCTGTATTAGTGATAATTAATGCATCAGCATTGCCAGTCACAAGAAAACATTGCTGTAGGAGCAGGGAGTCTTCATTTCCCCCCCCTGAAACAAGAGAAGTAGGATGTTGTTTGTTTTGTGGGGTTTTAATCAGAATAAGAGCAGAAATAACAGGTCTATAATTATTCCCTGAGAGGTGCTAACTACTATCTCGCCATGCTGCTTTCTTCATTTCCTTTGGTTCGCTGTATACAAAGAAACGGTAGTGAAAAATGGCAGCATATGGTGGTGGGCAACAGAGAGAAAACGCAAGTGAGGGAATGTACTGAGACAAAAATAAGTAAAAGTCAAATCTGGGCTGCTGGGTCATTTTCTCTCAACCCTCCTTGAGGTTAATTAACAGCAAAATATGCCTTATGTACACTAATGTCCCCACTGAGTCCCACAGTAAACGATTCTGTCTTCATCCATTAAATTACAGAAATAGCTTGTTTTTCTTAGCCTTGAATTTTAACCAGACCTTGTGAAATAGAAGGAAAAAAATAAAAAAGCAAATAAATGGGACTTCAAACTGAGCTTCAGAAGAATTTTGAGTCTTCAAAGTATGTGACTTGTTGTAAATGTAAGCCAACAATATGATGTACATTATTTTCACTACAGCTGGAATAGAGATGACTTGCATGCCCACTTTTAAAATCTTTGAAAGACCAAATTGCTAGATACAATAAAATGTTGTATCCCTGGTCCAGCCTGAAAGCGCAATGGTTACTTTAACTCTCCGAATCTGTAGATTGTTTGTGTTATTGGCTCCATTTAATTTTCTCTGCAAATAAATTATTGGTCTTATTACAAGGAAAAGAAAATGTGGGGGGTTTTAACTTAATCAAAGGAAGTAAGGAGGCTTTTAGTCTTCAAGAGATGTCATTTCTGCTGTTGACACATGTGTCTCTAAAAGCAACAGTTGTGTTGTTGGTAGATGAGCTGCTGTGCTTTGACTAGCAGATTACGAATAGTCTTGGCAGAGTCAGCAAACTCTGACAGCAAGAGATTCTAGCTACAGAAGAGTACAGTTAGGTAAGGCATATTGCTAAATGCCTTGGGGATGAAAGAACATCCAGTCAAGTTCCCCATGGAGATTTTGGATCTAGCACATATCCTGTAGTAGGAAAAGTGCTGGAAAAGAGCACTGTCTTAAATGCAGTGCATAGAGTCTCCCTCTCACCTTCCACCAAAAGTCAGATCTTGGAGTGCTTTCCAAAAGAAGCAAATCTAATATTGTTGCCATAAGTCTACAAATACTTTCTCTCTATAAAAGAGATTCTGACTTCAGGGACTATTTGCTACTTGTGTTGAGCAGAGTGATGGATGTGTTTGTTCTCTGACTCTTAGTCTGATATGTATTTGGAACAAAAGACTTCAAAGTAAACTTTAGTCTATAATAATCTGTTAACCTCATTACTGTCTTCTTTCTCTATTATGTGTGTTTGTTTTCTGTATTTCTGGTTACCATTTGGTTTTTAATAATGAGTGAGTGCTCAGACAATCATTCCTTAGTCATCAACACAAAACTCCCACTAACTTTGTTCACCATGTCCTCATCTTGAATGCTGTTTGCATTTTTGGGCACCACAATATAAGAAAGACAAAAGAGTGGAGAGGGCTTGCTACCATTCATAGTTCCCACATTGCTGATCCTGAAATAGAACAGTCCAAAGCATTCTTAGGACAGCTTGGATATTTTCAGAAAACAATGATTTGCCACCATTTATTCTATACACTTTCCATCTAAATGCCTGAACTGTTTGGTATGTAACAGTGTTTCTTGCTTTTTGTGGGGAGTCCACTCAGATAGTACAGAGCTCTAGAAAACCTCATGAATGTTGTTTCACTTTGCGTGGTTTTGTTTCCTCTTTCATAACTGCTCAGTGTTAGTAGCTGCATGGTGTGTGGTTTTAAAACTCTTCTTGTATTAAAACTATTAGCTGTACAGCAAGGAATTTCTTCCCTGGGCTGCTGCATGGCACCAGGTATTCAGTGGTCAGTGGGCACAAATCCTGACTGTCGTTGCACTTTTCAGCAGCAACAAAATGGAGAACATGCGTGCATTCACCTTAGTATTGTTCTTTTGCCAAAAATATGGGGAGTTCTATTTTACTTTGCGTTTGGGCAATGCAATCAAACAGAATGATTTCTGTCCAATGGGGCAATAATGCTTTATCCCATGTCTTGTTCAGAAGATTATATTGAATCACACTGATTGGTTCTTCCAATTATAAACATGTGGTGTGCTTTCTATTTTTGCTACCAAAATTGTTTAACAAGTAACAAAATGACAGACTGAAAAAAAAAAAAAAATTCTCTTTAAAGGTATTGATGGTTTAGGGTTTTTTTTGGTAGTCCCTCTTTTCATCTCACCACTCTAACAAAGCCCCTTTTATTGTAAAGGTATGAGAGGGCATAACAAAACTTACAGAGAATTGACCTCTAAAGTGAAACAAGAAAGGCAGAAAAAGCTTCTATGTAGAAGTTCTGTTTTGTCTTCACAACAGGCTATATTTATTTTACAGTTTGGGGGAGTGTCAATAGAAATGTTTGTCTTTGCTGCAGAATTGTCTACATCTCTGTAAATAATTTAATTGAGCTGTGAATATTCAGTGATTGAAAACTAATTACTTTCGCTTAATTTGAGTACTGCCTGACTGCTTTGGAGTTGTGGATAATTTAACAATGTAGATAGTACATGAAAGTGGAATATTAAACAGTGACTGCAACAGAGTTAAAAATTAAAAAATAACTCCTACAGTTTACAAGTATGTTGTGGGCTGCCCTGTTCATAACATCCATGGGCTTTATGCAGACAGGTTTATGTGCAGTGCTTTCTGAAACTTCTATTGGAATATTTTTATACATCATTAAGTAATTGCTTTCCTCTCCCCATAGAATTTTGCAATAATTTTCCTCGTAAAGATTAATGACATAGCACAATGAATCATATTCACTCGTGTGAGCTTCAGCTTTCAGTTTTAATAGCAGGTTAGCTGTCATTCAGCTATTTTTCCTATGAGTTTCTTTAAATATTTCCACTAACAGTCTCATTGTTTCTGGAGGGAACATGAAGTCTGTGCTTTTCCTGAAGAGGCATTTCAATCATGCTAAATTGCAGGTATGCAGTGCTTCTGTGGTGTGTGTTACTGATACCTGTAAAATGCAGCCATCACTGAATATTCTTTCTACAGAACTGTTTTCTGGGGTCACGGCAAACCCACACTACTATTCCTCTTGTATATTATTCTATGCTTCTAGTTTTCAACTGACTTATAATAGACTCTGAATATGAATGTCAACTGTTAAATTATATATAGAATTAATATTTAACTGCCAATAAAATAGTAAATGTCTAAAGAAGGTTGCATTTTAAATTGAATTTTTATATTTTTTTAGGATTATGCAACATTCAGGGAGCGTGTGGAAGAAATAAATGTGTATCATGTACTTTCCAGTGGAAAGCAAGGGAAATGAGACAATGGAAAAATGGAAGTACATGAATAAAGATGATATACAAGGCTTGTATTGTTCAACTATTATTCTGTGAACCAGTCATCAATACTGATGTCGTCAATAGTTTAGTAGAACTTTACTAAAATTAATAAATAATACTTTCGGTTAATTTATCAGTTATTATCTAGCTTTCTGTTATATGTTCACATATCTCAAGGAAGAGTTGTCAGGAGAATGGGCTTAAGAGCTGTCTGGGTTCCATGACAATGAACTAAAAGTATTTCAAGGTTCTACCCTACAGAGCGAGGTACTATGGTGGTAGAAGTATTTGTTTATTTTGATTTTCTTTTCCTAATTGTGTGCTTACATGAGTAAAATGAGAGCTTTTCCCAGGAACTTCTCATCTTCAGTAAATTAGCTAAGGACACAAAGGGAAGCACCCTGAAGTTCAGCCAGAGTTAGGGTTAGTCAACATGCGTTAAGTATGTTAGGTCACTGAATAAACCCTGTAAAATAAAATCTGTCACCTTTGTCTGTGCAGTTCTTGAACCAAGAGAGAGGCTGACTGTGCTCTGTTAAGAGGAGGCCTCTCCCTATTTGGTATCAAATAACCTCTGAGATGGGTTTTCTGCAATGCTGAACAGAGTTTAGTGATGCTCTTGGTCCCCCTGTGACATTACAGGCTTCATTCCTGGAAGTGATTGTAGCAACCATTACAGCCTGATAAGAAAATAGTCAGCCAAGGCATGGGTGCAGCAGGAGATGATTCATCTATTAAAAAAAATAAATAAAATCAAAATCAACGCCAAAAAACCTCCACACACAATCGTGACTGGCAGAGATGTTTTGATATTTTTTATCTTAAGGATCTTACCTGCATGTATGGAGAGCAGAAAACCTGTCATACTATTTCACAAGAGTTACCTTATTGGACAATAATAAATAAAATACATTCAATAGGACAACAGAAGAGATAGATATACAAAAACTGTCCACGGAATTTCTGCAGCCTATGCCTCCCAGTGAAGCTTCTTAGATTGGGGCTGTACTGTGCATCATAGAATAAAGACAGACCATTCAACTCACCCAGAGGAGAGAATAAATCATATCCTGGAGAGTACCCTGAGAACTAGTGTGCAAGCTCCCCAGAGAACAGTGATTTTTCACTACCTTATTCAATAAACAGTATATAAGCTGCATCAAGGCTCTAACAATGAATATTGTGATATTCTTTTACTGCTCTATCTTATTGTTTTGGTTTTGGTCAAGTACAGGGTTAATTTTTAGCAGTAGTCATGAAGAAGTGGAGCCTAGAGCCATGTGGGTATGGCCAAGACTCTAATGTTTTTCAATACCATCTTACATCATTGCCAGGGGCAATGTTATCAGTATTATTGCTGCTACTGTTCGTTTTCTATCTCATTGCTATTTCCAATGAATTGTTTTTATCTCAACAAGTGATCTTTGCCTTTTGTGCTTTCAGTTGGAGGGGGAGGGAAAGCAAGTTCTGGCACAGTTTTGGTAGGAGCACCAAATCAGGGAATACCATTCCTAAACCTCAACATTTATCATCCTTTCCAATACGTCACAAACACATGGTACAAAAAAATCAGACCCTTTGAATCTTAAAACACAAACACGTGTTCACTGAAAAAGTTCTCTCCACTCCTCCTCCAGAGGATGTGGAGAGCATTTTTTTTAGTTCTTCTCTCCTTCCTTCACCCACAGAATTCTCTGTGGTGGTGTTCATAAGACAAATCTCTGGCACAAGGGGATCTAAAATTGTTAAGGTTATGCTTGCAAATGTTTTCATCACATAGTGATGTAGTTTTCAACTTTGAAGTGAACCTGAGGAGTGCCTTTAAAACAAATCATGTGTCCTGTTGCCCCTCCTAGGATTGTCTACAACCCTTAGGAGATTTTTCAGAAGTTGTGTATATCCAGAGAGTGGCTCACTTCGAATTCTCTAGATGCCACAAGATGCAACCCCTTGCCTCCTAAAAACCCTATAAAACATTCTACTGGCTCAGATATAGTTTTTCCTAAAAGCACTTAGCAACACTTGAGCTACAGAGAGACAAGATTAAATGCTTTTTTGTACTGTGAGACTACATAGGAATACAATAACTTCCTTAAGTCTGTCAATATAATGAACATTCTCTGGGTTTGCTTTTTGCATCTATAAATGCTCTTACAATGGAAAGTAGTAAGGAAATACTCTAGAAATTCTATTTTTTTCTGGGAAGTACTTCTTGAAGTAACCCACAAGCCTAATCCGGATGAGGTGCTGCCAGACAGCTGCAAAATTCTACTGAAAAGTAGGACATGGTAAAGGATTTTGTTCTCCTGTATTTGAGAAGGTAGAAGGAAGAGGCTAGCCATAAAACAATATCACATATTTCAAATGTTTTTTGAGACAAGACTTATTTTCTAGTGCTGTTATTGGTGTTAACTTTAGCAACAGTAGTGGGACAGGAGCTGCAAAACAGAGAAGTACAGGGAATCCTATGCATTCTGTGTCAGGTGGCTAACTGATGGATGAATGTATGATATATCTTTTCAGTTATGCAGCAAAATGCAGAGGTTTTGAGTGACTCAATAGGTTTCTATATTCCCAATGTGTTAAAAGCTGAAAAATTAGATTATCTTTCGCTGTGATTTACTTCGTTCTATAAAGAGCAAAGAGATCAAGTAAAGTCCTGGTAGTAAATGGGAGTACCACAGTGAGTTTGAGCACTTGAAATAATTGTCGCCACCAAAACAGGTTCAACGACTCACCACAACTTAGTCCATATGCTGACTCTAGTCAGTAAATGAAGTGCAGGAGACTTCGGACTTCCTGAAGATTAGCACTTGTTTCCACCCAGGACCTTGCTCCTTAATTAAACCAGTCTTTTAAATGCATTGCTAATAATGGTATACTTTAAAATGGAGCCGATGGAGAGAGGTCTAGTTGGCCATTGGTTTAACAGGAGTGGAAACTATGAGAGTGTGCCACAGGATTCGGTGTTAATAGGATGTGATAAGAGAATTATCATGAAAATAACACTTTTATTGAAATCACAGAAAAATTAGGTTGGAAGGGGCTTTCAGTCAAAGCAGGGGCAACTTTTAAGTTGCACCTGACTGTTCATTCTAAACCTAATTCAAAGTACATTCTAGCAAGACAGTGAAGAACAGTCATATGAGGGTTTGGGTTTTTTCTTTGTTTCTCCCATGGTCCTGAAGAATCAGTCCATTGTATTTGCAGGATTCTTGAGAGTTTTGATCAACTGCAGCTTTAAAATACAGGAGTAAAATGCAGGACACAGCTCCAAACTGTTACATGCTGTGTTTCTGCTCTCACTCATCCCTCAGTCTTCTTTCCTTGATGTGCTTCTGCATAGCACAGGGTAGGTTACAAGAAAAGGCAGCAGTACTCACAGGGAAAACTGCACATATCTGAGGTTGACCTGAGTTCTTATTTTTACATGAAGAGAGAGGCTTTTGCAGAGCACCAGAGTTGAAATCCTGCTCTGAGTTGTTCTCTGGAACTCTCTGTCTCTATTGAGTAGAAGACTAATTTCCAAATCTAGTCCAGACACAAAAGTATGAATGCGTCTCAGGGTACAAGTCAATGTCAAATCAGAATCCCAAAGGCCCAAGTGATCTTACCATCCAGGAAGTCATATACTCATAGCCAACTTTTTGCATGTTGTCAGTGTCTAACTGTTGGCTTGTGATTTATCTGGGTAATGCAAAGAATGTGGCCTAGTACTACAAAGATTATACAGTTCCTTTACACATGGTGAGTCGTTAACTTAAATTCAGTGAAAGAAATAATTTTTCTCCTGCAAAATCATCCTTTATTGTTTGGGGATTTTATTACGTTTCTAGTTGTTAAAATTCTTAGTCATGTTAACATGCTTCCCTGCTCCATTCACTTTTCAGCATCTGCATAAGTGGTAAGTGGACACATTCAATTAAAAAGTCTTTCTTATTTGTATTTTCCTTGCTTTAGCAAAGCAGTCTCTTAGTCACTTTTGAAACAGGTACTGCAGCTCCTAATATGGCTTTGTTCTTGTACAAACTTTTCCCTCATGTATGAAGTGACGTCCAAACTGGTTGCAAACTGAGAGATTCATATCTAGGGGGAATGGCAAAGATTGCTTTGGAAAGCCTGAGAAATTATTGTGTGATTTCCTCTGTGCTATTGCAACCTCTCTGAAAGGAGGTTCCCAAAGTAATTGGCATTTGATGTAATAATATAAGGAAATGTTTTTTGTTTATTCCCTCAATACCTCTTATGCTTCACTTGCCTTGGATGAGCCACACACACACACGTCATGAAGAAACAGTATTATTTTGACTTCAAATTATATTTTCCTCATTACTCTTAGACCTTTTCATGATGACTCACCTCTTCCTGGGACCTACGTTGACTCACTGGGTTTCAGATGAACAGTTCACATTGCTTCGTGGACTGTTGGTTTGGGAACCACATAAGAAGACTTTCTTTTATTCTCTACCCCTAGCATTGCTTTCAGAAGTATATAAATATTCTTGTTTGCCATCATCATAGTTGCAATACAAATCCAAATAAATTCCATTAATTTTTCCTGCACTGTTACCTTCACATAAAGGGAGATTTTCTAGCAATCAGTAAATCTGTAAAGAGTTTTGAATAAAGTTCTCCTTTCAGTTTGAATAGCAAAGTGATCACTTGTCAGATTTGATGCACATTTGCCTCAGGAAGAGATAGACAATGGATAAAGCTGAGAATTATCCTCACTGGTTTACACATTTGTTCTACTCATTCCACTCTTGCAGGAACAGGGGTGGAACATGCAGGTGACTAACCACTGTTTCGTTCCAGTGCACTAATGAGTTGAAGGTCTGTGTTCACAGTTTCAAACAGAACACCTTTGTGTAATCCTGATCACTCTTCCACTAGGATTAGACAACTAAAGTCACACAATTTAGCAAAGAAAAGGTGCTAAAATACAGCATCTTTTGACTTGTGTCTGATGAACATGAGTGAGATAAACGTCCACAAAAGGTACTTGAGACAAGCAAAAAGAAAAGAAAACATATCCAGCTTACTCTAGAGCTTGCTGACAGAGGGCAAACTGCAGACACCGGAGGGGATTCAGCCTACAGGTTCAGTAATGACGTTCCTGCTGTCAGAGGAAGGGAATTCAAACCACTTTATATCTCAGAGGGATACTTTCCCACCTGAGGGCAAGAAAGTACTGCTATTTGAACATGAAAACTATACTCAAGTGTTATATGCTAGCACACAGGACTGAACTGGGGCAGAAATTTTTTTCTTAGAACTTCAACTAACTTTGCATGTGGTGAGATTGTACTTTACACTCTCTTCATGCACTGTATTTCATCCTAGGCTCCCCAAAGCTTTTGTTAATGCTTGAATGTACTCCAGCAGATGGATCAGCAGGAAGAATGGAGGTTTTTCTCTAGCTATACACGGACAGGTTTGCCAGACCATGGGCAGTCTAGACTACCTTGAAAATCCCCTTAAGTTGATGGACCTTGGTTGGTCAAACTCTATCTTCAACAGTAATCCAAATTTCAGATTATATCACTGATTCAATTTATTATGATCTCTGTCTATTAATCATCCATGAACATATGCCAAAAGACAATTTATTAGAAAACCTAATTTTCCTTATCACTGCTTTAGGATTAGAACTAATTTTAAACTCTGATATATAACTATTACCAACAAATACTGCTGGACATTTGGCATTTATAGTCACATTTATGCAACAGTAAATGCAATAATACTGCTTGATTAGTCCAAACTAAGTGAAGTAACTGCAAAAAGCTTATTAACATATGGCTTGGGTTAAGGTAAAGTCACCTAAGGGACCTGAAAGTATAAACCATTTTCTTAATATTAAGTCTTTTAATAGCATACAGTGCTAAAACATAGTTATATAACATCAGGCAAATTCAGCAACAAGGGGATGTTATTTATAGTGTTCCTTGGTACAGCTATTTCTGTTCTCAGTTATTTTTTTCTTTTCTCATTTGCCAGTCTGCCATTAATCTGTACAGCACTGCTCTATATAATCGCTTTCTCCCTTTCAAGACATAGATACAATCAATTGTTTAGGTTCTGCTCACACCTCCAGGGGAAAGAAATTTGATACTTTATCCTTCTGAGTGCCATAAATAAATAGTATCAGATAGTGGAAAAGACAACACGCATAGTTTTAAGCATAGAAAAGAATTGAGAAAGCACATTCTATAACTTCCATTTTTATTTTGTTCCCTAGTCTTTCCTTTTAACCTGATTAAGCTAAGCATTTGAGTGTGGTTTGTTCTCCTCATATGTCTCTCTAAAAGCCTGCAAACAGTAACAGTGCTCTGAAGGATTGCAGCAATTCTAAACCAGGATTTTCTCTTTCTATCTTCATACATATTTCCAAAGGATTGTGCAAGGTCTCTCCACAAGCTGTTTTGAGAGATGTTTCTAATGACCTTTGTTTCAGCTTTCCATAACTGTTCAACACAGCTGGTTAAGGAATGTTATATGCCATTAAAAGTAAAATATTTTACACTCACATACTATTTGACAATATTTGGAATTAACATTTTGGGGAGTTTTTTGATATTTATTATAATATTTCTTACCAAACAGGACATAAAGAAGTCATAAGCAGTTTTATTTAGAAAAGATATTTTTATTTTTCTTTAAATTGAAAAGCACACAGGCAATTTTCTAATCAATTATTTATCAAGTGTGTTTGGATGATTTTGTATGTTTTGTAAGTAAAAATACTTATAGAATCCCAGAATCAGAAAGGTTGGAAAACACGTCCAAGATCACCAAGTCCAACCTTGACTGAACACCACCATGTCAAGTAGACCATGCCACTACGTTCCACATCCAGTCATTTCCTGAACACGTTCAGCAACAGTGATTACATGACCTCCCTGGGCAGTCTATTCCAATGTCTGTTCATCCTTTCAGTGAAGAAATTCTTCTTGGTGTCCAACATGAACCTCCCCTGGCACAGGTTAGGACTATGTCCTCTTGTCCTGTATTTATAGAACAGTGTAGCTTTTAACAAGGTCTACTGGAAATCTTTTTACAGAACCAGTGTGACTGTGAAAAACTGATTCAAATAATGTTTGATAGCTATATAATTTTTCTTTGCAAATAAGTCTTGGAGGTATGACTGAAGACCTCAGACAGACTCCTATTATGAAACTTGATCTAAAGAAATTGCAAAGAAATTTGAGATACGCTTTTTGCTGCAGTTGTCATTATAAGTATGTCCACAAGTAAAAAATGAAGTAAAACAGATTTTGAGAAAATTTTTCACCATTTCTTCAGAGATGTCTTGAAAATTTCCTATTTTTAGTTTATTTATAGGTGTCTCTTTGGTAAAGCTAAGGTATCTCAGAAGAGGTAATGATATAAAGTTCAAATATTTCTATAAATTTACAACTTCTGGTCAAAATAGCTTATTTTTAACAAAGACAAGCCTGTAGTATCAATAATATCAGTTCCGCCTCACTTGCATTAGATTTCTGGTGAATACATGTTTTTTTAAACAAGTTTTATTATCACTGAATAATTAAGTTGGAAGGGATCTCTGATGGCCATCTGTTCCAACCCCTGTTGAAAGCTGGTCAGATCAGGTCAGGTTGCTTAATGTGATGTTCTGTTGCATCTTAAGATTCCCAGCCTCTCTGGGCACACTCGTGTTTGACCACATTCATGAGCTGGTTTGTTGGTTGGGGTGTTTTTTTTAATGATTATGATTATAATTATTATTATTATTGTTGTTGTTGTTGTTGTTGTTGTTATTTTTAATCAGAATCTCCTGTTTTCCAGTTTGTGTCCATTGCATCTTGTTTTATCACTGCACCTCCAATAAAAGTCTGGAAACCTCTTATCTGCATCCTCTAATTAGGTAATTATAATATTCTTCCTTAGAACTGCATGAAGAAAGGCATTAATGAAAATTGTCAGTAACAATAACATGCATGGCTCATTGTTGATTAGTTTTTAAATTAATTGGTCATCGCTGAAAACAATAATGTGTAGGCAAAAATATATAGGCTGCATAAGTTCTAATTATTTCAAGAGCTGATTTATTCACTCAGTTTTGTGAAAAATAATTTTTTAAAAAAGCAAGAAATCAGCTAGAATTCATAACGCTTCCAAAGCTTTATGAAATCTAAATCCAATAGATAATTTATTCCTAGGAAATAATTTAGCCACTTTGACTTATAATGAAACTTGAAGTGGGGAAAACAGTACTCTCCTAACAAAAATAAGACAGATTGGTTCCTAATTACAATGTTATACGTTTCAGAGCCATGTAGTCTTTTGGGTTTTGTCTGCATTTTTCTCTGAGAGAGACATCCATATAAAACAGCTGCAGCTCCAAAAGGACTTTCAGTGGTAAATTGATTTGATTGATTCAAATTTGATTACATACTGGAAACACATTTAGTTCAAGTTAAGCACATTAGCACACATCAGCTAGAATAAAATTCCAATTGCTTCTTTGTTATTCATTAATGGAACTTAATGACTCCAACAAAACATTAATGAAGAAAAAATATTGGCTTGCATAATTCATTTGGAAAAATTAATTAATTGTTGTATTAAAGGCAGCCTACTCCATGGAGTAATTACGGAAGCTTTGGTGGGAAATTACTTCATGATATTTATTTTGCAATCTGTTGTTTACTCCTTTCATTTCACATCGATTTTGTTACACAGATAGTGTATTTTTCTTGCAGAAGGAAATTAAACACACTTTGAAATGATGATCATAACTAAGTATTTACAATTGATAGGGTGACCACACTCAAGCTGCTAACATGGTGCTTACTGCATTCAGTATCTATTGGAAAGATGAGAAAATTTGTCAAGAGATAATATGTGAAGTCAGGAAAGACCTTTGCAAAAACTAATTCACCAGTTCCAGTGTACAACAGAAATATTCACTTCTGCTCAGCTGAACCTTTCTAAAATGTAGAAGATAACTTCTGGAACCACTATTGCTTCTTGCTGAGGTCCATTAAAAAAATACATAAGAATTTCCCATAAGATCTTAATATTAAGACAATGAAAGCATTGCCTAGAAAATTTTGGGTTTTTTTTTTATTATTTTATCATTTCTTGTCAACTACAGGCAGAAATTTTATTCCAATGGACCTAAAGTTTTAAGTAGAGCTAAACATAAATTAAGACAAAAGGTCCTACAATAGTCAAGTAGTAAGAGTTGAAATCAAACTGCCTTCTCCTCATACAAATTTTACTCCTATGGAATTTCTGGAAGACTAAATCCAATGCAGGCATTCGTAGGTGGAACACCACAGTGCTTACTTTTTTGGCTCCTATCATGCAGAATTAGAGATCAATCAAAGTCCTGGTCTGCTACTTACTCAGATAAGGTCTTGGTCAAAGTATGCTACAGCTCTCACATGTGCCATGGATCCAAGTTTCTTTAGCATGGAAATCAGATCATCATGGAAAGAAAGGAAAGGAGAACACTGAGTGTCAATTCCTATGAAATAATGGCCCATCCTAACTCTCAGAAGAATGAAGTGTTTTGAGGTTCCTGTATACATCAATGCACCTATGGATGGTTCCAGCATCCATCCTAGCTGTTGTGACATTTAAATAAAACACCCTATATGGGGGACCAAATATACAAGCTAGACCAAGTCAACAAAAATGCTGCATAGAATTTTTTTTTTTAGTCATGCAGCTCCTTTTACTGCATGTTCATTGCAGATCAGTTTTAGCAGAAGGAAAGCATGAGCCAAGGAACCATTCAGTAGGACACTTGTCAGTGGAAGATAAGGGTTGGCTAAATGAGGGCTCTCCTGTTCCCCAGGGGAACATTCCCTGCGAGTCCGTCATGCAACAACCAGGTTTTTGAAGAAGGTAGACACTTATGCAAGGAGTGGGATCTTGACCCCACTCTGTAAATAAGTCAAATAGAAGCTCAGCTCATTGTAATTTCTCCTTTCAAAAGAGTCTTATCTCTTTACTGAAGCTAATCCTTAGCTGATAAAATTAATTTTAATTGAAACATGACATGAAAGTGGTTTAGGTGAAGTAGCAGCTGGTATCATTCAGTAGTCTTATTGACAGCAAAAAACAAAGTTTGCCTGGAGAGACAGTTCACTGGAGCCAAGTGTCACTTACCTAATAATGGACAGCCAAGAACTAAAAAAAAAAAAAAAGCAAAATACCAACACAGCTCATTTGACTGTTTCTCCAAGGGAGGAAGACTTTGTTTTGCTTTGTTTTGTTTTCTTTCCTTCCCTAGAAAATAAATGTTCTTTTATCAGTGTTAGGTGAAAGGGAAATGTGTGAGTGAAAATATTACATGCTTCTAACCAGAATCCCAAAAGATTCAGTTCACTGAGCACTTGAAATGCTCTGCAGGCTCTAGATGCAAAGTGGAACCATATGTCATCATATTTATAAAACTGCAGAAAATAAAGCAGAGTTTTTGTTCTGTAGTTGGATACTCAGTCCTGCTTAGAAATTTAGTAGGTTTAATGAACAATGTTTGACTATTTAATTATTGCTTCAGTACAACAGCAAAAGCTGCTTGTTTATATGACTTTTGGCATTTTGATCACATCCTGTGCTCCATGTATGGTTTGGGTTCTCTATTTTCCCACTTAAGAAATTAATCTTAACTTCTTTTGTCTAACCAGCAAAGAAACTGCCTGACTACAGGAGATATGATCCAAAGCTTACTGCAATTTAGGTGATCTTCTCCTTGCTTTTACTAGGATTTGCAATAAATTTTATACTTAACAATATGCAAGGAATGTGGTAGGGTAGAAAACACATGATGGAGATGTGTCAGAGTAGGAATGAATTAATAAAATTCTCTAGAAATGTTTTTCTTAGGTGGCTATTTTTCAAGAAATATGAACTCTCATTTTGGTTCTACTGAGACATGAGACAAAACACTGTAGGCAATTCTCTTTTATGGTTTGAGGGTGGAGGGAGAGGGTCAAGAGAGGACTTTTTTTTCCAATTTCTTTCATGACAGTAGTGAAAAGGATATGCTGTTTATGTAAACCGAGATAGAAAGTGAAGCATTACTAAATAAAGACATAATTTTCCTTCATCATAGGTGAGGGGAAAAAAATATTTAAGTAGAAGACTTAAAATTTCTTTTCACTAGCTTCTGGTTGCTAGTATGTAAGGCTTTCCAGTGAAGCTGAAAATGACCCACAATTTCAAAGGCTCAGCAGCTTCTGTGCTCTTTACACGTTGGCAAGTGTTGATCGGCATGACAGGCTGGATTTTCTGCTGCTTTTGCGAACAAAGGACAAAACCAGGAAAGAATAAGAAGGAAACTCCAGGATGCTCCAGGGGATTCGAGTCTTCAATCTCTCTCCTGACAGGCAGTGCCAGGCCTGCAGCAAATGGAAGAGAAAGAAAAGACAGAAAACATGCTTTCGCTTTGTAATTTTCAATGTATTAATATGTAGCATGCCACACGATGGCAGCACAGGCTGTAAAATGCAAACAAGTTGCTGTACACAGTAACCAGGACAGAGATTTAACATTGAAACTTCTGTCTTGCAAATGCTTTGGAGAGGTAGGGTGTTGCTGAATGCAACTGGCTGCAAAATGAGCTCTTCCTGTACACTGGTCATGTCTATAGAGATCACTTTTCCCATCTTTTTGAAATTGTATAGATGTTTCTTCTAAGAATTATAAGGAGTTTATCATCCCTAGTGGCATTTTACTTTCCCACTTCCCAAATTTTCTGTGTTTTGTTTAAATAGTAATGCCTTCAGCTCAAGATGCACTACTGCACTCTGTGACCTGCTCCACTCAGAGAAGGTGAAGGTTATGTCTCAGCAGGACAGGACATACTTGAAGGAAGAAATTTTTTCCTTTTCATATATGGCTTTATCTGGCACCATTTCAAAGATTTCAGGTTTCAAAAGGAAAAGCAAAATGAGTCTCAGGAAGGAAAATAGGCTGTAATTGTGAACCTGATTGAAAGTGGGCTTGGGAGCTGTGATGGAGAAGGGATGAGTTTGAAAGCTGAGCAAGGTGCTGTTCTCTGCTGTCTTTTTAACTTCCCCTTTGGTTTTTTAACCTTCTTTCTGTCCAAGCTTAGTAACGTCCATCTGACTTTGTGCTCCTCTTTCATCTGTCAGTGATTGAGATGTATGTTGTAGGCAAATACACAGCAAATAAAAATACAAAAACCATAATATTTACAAAATGAAATAGCAGTTTAGAAACAAAACTGGACACATCACTTTGTCTGGATATAGGATTATGGCACCTTTAAATTCTATTTCATCCTAAAATGATATGAGGAAGATTTGTGTGCTGTTTGTAACTGCAGTGTTTAGTTTGCACTTCTCTTGTTTGCAGATGCAGTTTTGTGTTGGAACTGGTTATTAGAAGCAGCCGCTTTTCTGCCATCACATGCTGCCATCCTGAGGCCAGTTCTCGCGATGCACGAGCTCTGCGCATCCCCGCCTGCTGAAACACGATTCCAGATCAGGGTTTGAGTCTGCTTGGAACCATGGCAGTTTCAGAGGCAGCTCAAGATATTTTTTTATTTTCATTCCAAGAGGGTTAAATTTCCCTTTTAATAAGCACTCAGGCTTCTTTTGTAGTTTTGGCTTGTATTTTTTTTTTTCTTGAAACCCTGTAAATTACTACTCTTACAAAAGGTTAATTTGGTGTACTTTTTCACTTGATGAATATAAATCCACCTGATACAATTATTCCTTGCTTTTTTTGGTTCATAATCTGTCTGTAAGTGGTGTATAATCTGTAACCTGTCACCTAAAAGTCCTAAATGTGCCCTAGAATTTGAGGGAATTAGTATGTTGCCTTCAAAGCTGCAAACTATTCCTAGCATGTGTTTTGATCATAAGAAAAAACCCTGAAATTAAATCTGATATTAACGTTAAGTGATGAAATAGTGGGAGGGATGGGGAGCGGTGACACTGGGAAGATAGATTTTAAGATTAGTCAAAAAACTTAAACACTTAACTGACATATTAAGAAACTTTCCTTAAGTTCTTTCCTAAGGAAAGAAACTAGGTCCTTTACTTTGTGAATCCACAGGCAAGGTCTTTTTCAACTTCTTTCACTCAGTGATGGAGTGTTGAACCTAGTGAACTTTTTTTGTGAAAATGTTTACCTAGGTACTCATTTCTGCACCTCTTGGGGGGTTTTGTTGTTTGTTTTTCAGGTTTTGGTTTGGTTTGGTTTGGTTTGGTTTGGTTTGGTTTGGTTTGGTTTTGGCGGAGTTTGGACATTTTTTGTTTGTTTGAGGTGTTTTTCATGTTTGTTTGTTTTTTATATTTGAGGGGCGGGGGGCGGTGTTTTTGTTTGGTTTGGTTGGTTGGTTTGGGTTTTTTTTTGTTTTATCCCCAGGTTTCTAGAGGAGGGCAATGAAGAATTTCCCTGGTGTCCTGAGGAATACAGCTGGTCCAGGTAGCTGGGCTCACCAGCTGCAGATGGAGATGCAGACTGAAATGGAGATTGAGCTCTGGTGGGAGCCCGAGGCAAGAGGGCGTGAAGAGCCAATCTTTGGAATAACAAAGGACATGGAGGTGGGTGTTGTCAGCCAGGTGAACGGACACTGGGAGACACAGCAGGAGCTGGGAATTGCGGACCTTTTGGATAGCAAGGGAGATGAAGACCAGTGATGCCAACAAGGTGGATGGACAGGGAGAAGGGGGCAGGAGCTGAAGACTAGGGAGGAAGAGTAAGACTTGCAGGCAGGGAGACTGTGGGTATAAAACTCCAGGAGTTCCTTTGTTGAGGGTGCTCCTCGGAGGCACCAGCTGGGGCTGTTTCTGTGTTGTTGTGTCATGAATAAATGGTTTCACGGAATGAGACATCTGAGACTCTGCTTTGGAAACCCGGGGTCGAACTGGTGAGGAAACCTGGTTTGACTGTGTAAGTAGGGTGTGAGGGGAATCAAGCAGGGCACCCATGGGCTCAACGGAGCCGCCCACTGTGAAGGGGCTTCAGTGTCAGAGATAGCCTTGGGAGTATGACTGCCAGACAGCCTCATGGATGGTCAGACTGGGAAGTTTGCTTAAAGATTGAGTCCCACAATTTTCTATTACAGCTCACCATGACAGAATGTTTAAAAAGATAGGGTGCAAGGTGACATTTGCTCCTCTGTTCAGCTGTGGATTCCTGTATGCCAGGGAGATCCTCTGCTTTGTCCCAATAGGAAGAATGAGTGTCAAAATGTTAACTGAGTCCTGTTATAGAATGGATTAGTAGTTAATGTAATCCTGTATTGTGTTTCTAAAATCAATTGCAGACATTCTAAATGAAGAAGCATAAAATTCTTTATTAGCTTATTTACAACTGCTGGTCTAATAATCTGAAATGTATACCTTTAACTCTCTGCCATCCTCCCTAATGTAACTGTACTGTTTTCTTCTTTGTGTACAATATTAAATGCTTTAGAACTAATCGCATAAAAGAGAGCCTGTCTTCATGTGCCCTGCTGCAGCATTTAATTTTAATTATTTTCATATTTAAGATCAGTGGATCAGTGGAACTTTACTGACAAGAAGCACATCACAGGGCTTCAGACCACGCCCTTTCTACAGGACAATCCAAGTTTTCCATGTCCTCTTTCAATCAACATGAAATAAGTACAATCAGGATCCTCAAGAAACACTGAAAAATACCCAGCTGAACTTCTTTCCAGAGGTTTGACTGCTACAGGGCGGAAGTGTAGGAGTAGAAAGCTGTAGGACAAGAGAAAGAAAACTTTCAAGCTCTCCGTATTTACTGTTGTGGAGTATGTTGAGCTGTAAGACTGATTCAGCATCTTTATCCTGTAATTTTAAGTTAAACCAAGAATGGATACAGCCTGTAGCCAGATGCCCTTTTTAGTACTTCTACAAACACAAATACATTAAATATGGAATTCTAATGCTCTTTTCCACAGGGGTTTCTTTGGGAAAACTTGAAGGGCTAGATCTAGTGGAAATCAGCTCTGGAAATACTACATCCTCTTTAGGCATGAATTGGTATGAGTATTTTTTATCTGTAAGTAGATGCAACTAGATTTGCATTATTTTTTTTTTTCTTTAGAGCCAGTTTCTGATATGATCCAATTCTTGCCTATAGAAGATATCTTAGGTAACAAATCAAGAAGAGTGCTTGGAGAAAAACAGCTTGCAACAAATTTGTGAGAATATTATAATTAAAATATTAATGACTTGTTGAAACTTGGATGATTATGAATATAAATGCAGTAGAGACACTCAGTTGTCATATATGAATATTAGGAAAATAGAAGAAGCACATATTAAACTCAACTGAAATAGAAAACAATTCTGTCCCTTTTCAGTAACATGAAATAAATTAAGAAATATGAAGTATGTGAATAAATGTTTTACATAAACTATAATTATCATTTTGAGAAAAAAAGTAATGTTTTCTATTGTAAGATGAATGTAGATATTTATATTCCCATGAGTACTCAAGGGAAACAGCTTAAAAAGTAGCACTAATGATAAAAGTCAGCTGCAATACTGAGGTACTGATACATCTGTTGACTGGAGACAATACCAGCCATGTTAGGCAGTGTTGTACATCTGATAACGCAATAACGCTGTCTTTCACCTTTCAATCAAATGCTTCTTTGATTCACTTCTGTCATGGCTTAAGCCCAACAGGCAGATAACACAGCTGCTTGCTCACTCTCCTGCAGAGAGGTAGGCGAGAAAATAACGACAAATTTGCAAAACTCATGGGTTGAGGTAAGGACAGTTTAATAGGGAAACAAAGGCTGTGCACACAGGCAGAACAAAACAAGGAATTAATTCACCACTTCCCACTGGCAGGCATCTTCACCCATCTTCAGGAAAGCCAGGCTCCATCACATATTACAGTTACTTGAGAAGACAGACTCCGTAACCCCAAATGTCCCTCCTTCCTACTTCTTCCCCCAGCTCCAGTCATTTGGCATCTGCTGTTCCAGCTGTCTTCCCTCCCAACTCCTTGTACACCCTCAGCCTCCTCTCTGTCAGGTGGGGTGAGGAGCAGAAAAGGCCCTCATTCTGTTTAAGTGCTGTTCAGTAATAACAAAAACACCCGATACTTATCAATCCTGATTTGATCCCAAACCCGAAGTATAGTACCATACAAGCTACTATACTCCAAAAAAAACCCAACACAACTTCTTTAGAGTATACACTGTAGTAGAGTATACACTGTAGTGTATGCTCTTCTTGTTTGCTATCTGCTTGAACAGATTAAGCACAGTGAACCTCTGACCTATGAGTCTTGCTATTAGCTGGAGTACCTTAAGACACTGAAGTCTTTGGCTACCCAGCTGACACCAGCCCTCTTACAAGAATAAAGAATTGAGTTCCTTTCCTAATGTTTTTCATGCAACTGAAATAGTTTAGACTAATACCTTGGCTGAATATGTTGTCCCAGTCACTACTGTTCTAGGTGATTCAGTTCCACTGGGAATCACTCCAAGAGATGAAAGAGCACTAAACTCACAGTACTGCCAACTTGCTCTTCCCTGCATTTGTATTAGATAGTAAGGAAGTGTATGCACTCCATCCTGGTTCACTTTTTCAGTGAAACTCAAGAATTAGTACTTATCACAAAGAGGGATAGCTGCCATAATTTCTTTTGCTTCTAGTCTGCATTTCCACTGGTAGCTACTATATCATAATATTATTTTACATATGAACATCATAAAGCATCTGAGTACGCACTTGGTATGAACAGTAGTGGAAGAAAAGTGATATAGCAGTTCTGTCTACATAGCACAGTGCAGGCAAACAGACCTGTAAAGAAAACTGCCTGGTTTTTAAGAGTAGTGTGCACACTGTGGATGTTTCAGGGAATTTTATATGCAGCTATGGGTATTCTGATCCCACAGGCTCTGTGTTCCTGTGTGTTTCACTCTTCAGGGTGACAGCCAAAACCAGGACAATGATAAAGAAGATAAAATGGAGAGACAAAAACTTTGACAAGCAAGAAACAGAGATTATGTTGGTGACGTGTACCTAAGCAAGCTAAACTTAAGATCCACCCCTCAGATTCTGTACACTTGCTTCCAGGCATTCAGTGGTCACATTTGTAGTTTGGTGTTCTGCAATAGGTTATTAACTTTGAAGAGTTTAATCTTCCTTAGAGTTTAATCTTCTTTTCATATATGATTTTTTGATGATTGTGTTTGCCCAGTTGCTTCACAGGACATTGTATTTTAATGTTACTTTCCAGAAGAGCAAATGCAAGAGCCTTATTTCTTCTGGCAAAATTAGCTTTACAGGGTGTCTCATGTGGCAGGAGTCAGCTGTAGTTGCTCAACATCTCTCTTCTTCTATTGCATTTATGTTTGATCTTGTTCACAACTGAGTCATTGTTGTGGAAAATTGTGAAATTGTTCTTTGAGAATTTTTATTATTATAGTAATTTTGTTGAGAGCCAATTAAATCGTGTTGGTAAGACGTGTTTGGACAGTGAAAGGAAACTGCCTTGTAGCAGCAGAACAGTACTCAGTAACAATGTCAAATCATATCAAGTAGCAAACCTTATGAACAGATACATGAATTTGAGATTTCTTTTTAAAGAAGTTGAATGACCAAAATAGAGGCTAAGAAGCAAGCTGATTTAAACTGGATATTTTTACATCTGCTGATGGATGTATAAGTGGAAAAATGCTTTTAAATGTATTTCTATCTTCTTTCTTACTGTTTTTTTTCACTTGTCCATTCTCTCTTCTTTTCTCTTCAGAAATTTTATTCTTTGAGCAACTAGTAATTTTAGCATTTTGAAAGAGTTGCTGGAATATACATGCTGTCTCTGCTCATTTACTGTCACAACTTTTCTCTTTCCTGTGTTTACCTGAAAGGCAAAGTAGTATTTTATGCAAATCATGAAGAAAAATAGATAGGAAATACCATTTTGAGAAATAGAAAATGTACATTTCAGAATGTCAAGAGAAGACAGTATTTCTCCTGTAAATATGATTAATAACTTAGTGCATTAAAACTGTAATGATTTTTTTATAAGCTCAAAGACATAGTTGGTGCAACCCTTCAACATTTTTTAAACTTGGCTTGAAAAATTTTTTTAACAACTCATATTCACATGGCTGTTATCTACACTGGAGCTAACTCATTTTCATATGTGCCTTCTGTCTTGATCTTAACTACTTTTAATATTCTTAGTATGATGCTATCAGGTGTCCCAGATTCTGCACCTACTATGTCATTGAAAGTTTTCTGTGCTTCACTAGCAAGATGTTCACCAGTTCCTGTGCAGCTACAGATTTACTAGTTGATCTAGACAAACAAATTCTCTTTTCCTCATGAATTTGATTTTCACAGCCTGAGGTAAATATGACCTTAAATTATAACAACAAATTTGTCACTTGGTGTTTTTAAAATATTAAACCTGTCTGCTTACTGCTTTTACTGGAATGAACCTGTTTTCTCATGTGGAATGCCACAGATAAGTATGGTAGCTGTTGCTGAATACAACTAGAGAAATATGACATCCTCATGTATCTCTAAATTTAGCAAAATAAGATAGAAAGTCCTTGAAGAACTTCATGTAATATTAATTTAGGGATGGTTTTTTACTGTGTCAAACAGAAAAGAAGTTTACAGCAGTTGCCAAATCTCATTCTTTTGACAAGTTGCTGGGTCTTATAATCCTTGCATTGGGCAAGAGTGCCCTAATCATCAAAGCAGAGTCTACATTGATATTTTCTCTAGACCATTTTGACATGAATGTCCCAGCCACCCCCACTTACTGCATACTGGTGCAGTTCTCAGACCAGTTCTGGTGCCAGCAAACTGGATTTGCTTTGGAGCAAACTCAGCCAAAATCTCTGGTCTATGCATACATCAAATACAGTCATCGCTCCTAATGAAGATATAAAGCTTCAACCAGTGAACAGCCCTCAAAGGGCCTTCAATCACAGGAAGAGGATGTTCCACTCAGGAAACAAGGCTAAATCTTGACTGAGGCCACCTGAAATTGCCCTAATCATCTTTGATGTATAAGTAGAAGCCTTGGCACCAAACACTTCAACCTTCTGATCCAGTGTTGGTGTGACAAATTGTTTGGTAATGTAAAAGTACTCTGAGACTCCTACACCCTCTGCTGGATCAGCCTCTGGAGCTCTGGTCACTCTTTCATGGAGTGTGCAGAGAGGTTCTGGAAAACCTCCCTTGTGCTAGGAATTTTCAGCACTATCTTGCAATGGCCCAGTTGGATTTTAAATAGGAATTGATTGCTCCCTTGTAACCAAACAGATCTATGCAGAGTACAAATAATTTCCAAATTTTATTTTACTCTGTTTCAGTCTTGTCTTGCAGTATTTATCTCATTCCACATTTTACTTCTACAAAATTATTTCAGTGTACTTTAAGTAAAAGAGTAAATAATGGTTTCAAATTTAGACCGGTTCTCATGGCACTTATTGATCAATTCTGATTCATTCTTTCTAAAACATAAGGCATAAATGTTGAATGATTTGCCTATATTTTGTTGCAATGGCCATCACAGAATGGGCCATAGAGAGGAAATATATACTCTACATATCCTGGGATGGATGCATTGACTATCAGTCTGTTATTCTAATGTCTGAATTTACATGCATCACAGTACATTTATTCTCTATCATTACCAATAGCTGAATAATATTCTGCTCCTGTTCTTGTTGACTGTCTTCTGCAGTTCCTGTTTCTACTCTAATCTTCTTCCTATCATTAATGAAAACAACTTTCAGTCATAGCTGTGGTCCTTGTAAACAGTAAACAAAGCAGCAGTAATCTCTTCATGCACAATTGTCAGGAAAGGGAGTGTTCTGTCAGTCATGTCTGTCAGTCTGTGCACTCACAGGTTTTTATGTACATAACTGTGTGTGAAACTGATAGCCACTGTCCCACACCTTGTTACCTGTCTGAAGTTGAAAATATAACTGTTGTTTCAAGGACCAGTGGATTGCACAGCTTCTCTACTACTTAAATCAAACAGTGCTTTTCAACTGCAATAACAACCAAACAGTGGTTTATTTTATTACAACACCTTGCCTGCTTGAACTAATTAAACCATAACTTATCTTTCAAGCAGAAATACCTTGGAACTGCTCAGCTGCCCAACAGTTTGCAAAGTTCATCCTCTCTGTTAAAATCACATCAAAGATATTCTTCACCCCATCTAGATATTTTCCTCTTCTTTTATTTATATATTATTGTGTACACATACAGATCCCCAGAAAAACAAAGTATTTAATGGTCTAGAAAATGAGTTCCAAACTTTGCATTTGTCTGAAGGGCATCTTGAAATTTACTCCAGCAAACTGTCACAGGAGACTTTAGGAGATCCAGCCTTTCTGTAAGTGTATCAAATTTCCAAAAATTTATAGTGCTGCATGCTTGGTAGACATGTATTACATTGCAGGCTGGACTCTGCTCTTTGCTGAAAACCCATTCGCAGAAACAATGCAGAGCAGAGCTGGCCTGTCCTCCAAGGCTTGGCACCTCTCTCGATGCATGCCTGTGGCTCAGCGGTAAGGGCCCAGGCTGGGAACAATGCAGAGATGTGCACCCTTGCTACAGGGAAGGATAAAAGAAATGAGACAGATATTGCTGCCAGGAACTCTCATTCCTGCCAACAGGTCATACTTCCTAAATGAATGGGTGAATACTGTAAAAGGAGCACTGAGAGCAGAAGACATGTTTTTCTAAGCACTCTGAGTGGTACTTAGAAAGAAATGCATACTCCTCAAAAACCTGTGGCTCAGAGATCTTCACACTGTGTAGTATACCTTACTCTCCATAAACATAAAACTACAGTACTGAAATAGGGTGACAATGCAAACATCTAAGAGAAACCAGAACAAATTCTGGAAAAATGAAATCATTTTAATAATAATGATGAGTGAAATAGATTTTCATCAGTCAGTGCTTACACCTGATTTCATTCAAAGTCAAGTGAGCCTTACAGTGAACAAAGAGGACACGACTATTTCTAACAACTTCCTGCCACCATCTTTCTGGTAAAAGTGAACCACACTTCCTCTTTTTCCTGATAGTCATGTTACAGACCAATGTGATCCATGCTATACAGCCACCAGTACACAAACTAACAAGACAGCTATCCTAGGAAAAAAATCCATTATACAAAATGTCACTTGTTAGCGAAAAAGTTTTAGGTTTCCTGTCTTGAATCTATGCTGCATACTAGGCTTAATATTTTAACAATTTTTGTCCCCATACAATTTCGGTAAGATAAATAAAAATTAATAAAGCTAACACTGCAGAGGTTTTGATTGTCTGTAGTGCAACTTCACATAATGGTGTGATCTTCGAATTTTCATTTTGATTTTGTTATTTCCTTCATGATTTTTAATTGTAAAAGACTGTTGTGTAAAGGTTTACTGGCTGTTAAGGCACTGTGAGTCTGGAAATCTAGATATCGTGTGGTTAATTCAACTTAAGAGGAAACAACTAAAACTTTCCCTTCAGTAACATAGACAGTCACTGGTCATCAGTGAAGGCTTTTTCATGTTACTACAGAATTTAGCAGTAGTGTGAGAAAATCAGGTATCTTTTGATTATTATTTAAATTCTTTCTGTATTTGCTTTATGTTATATGTGTTATATGTTTAACTTCTTCACTTTAGTTTTGTTGCTGATGCAATGACTGATTGAGCAGTATACAAAACAAACCCCAAGATATAAGGTGATCTTAAAACCATGTGTTAGGGAGGCAAGGAAAAGGTGCCAATTGCTTTTGTATTCTAGAACACAGGTGGGTCATAAAACCTCACCCTACACTCCTTGATCTGGTCAAATTACAGCCTCTTTAAAGTGGAAGGAAAGAGATGGGACTTTATAGGCTTATTTGATCTGTTTTAGCATTCAAGTGATAAGTTTGTCATTGTTTGGTTGTAGTTATGGGATGGCTTGATTATAGGTTGATCCAGCAAAGCTACCTGTATTTAAAAAGTTGTGTAATGCTTCCTTGTTTGCCCAAGACTACTTTCAGTCACTCATAATAATTTCAACAAATAAAGACCATTTGCATTAAAAATCTAAGTTGTTTGAGATCAGGTGGAGGCTGACTTTTTTTCAACACCATATTTAACTTTAGGCCAAGGATCTAATACTTTCTTAGAAAGTGAAAAAAAAAAATTCACATATACACATGCATAATCTTACACTTCAAAATTTTCAGTGTCTCTAGCTTCTTCATTAAAAGTTTGGCTATTTCCCAGGGGTTATTCTACTGTCAGGTATATGTGTATTGGTATCATGCCTGCCACACTTGACTAAATCATGAGTCTGATTTGCACTTTGCAGGCAACTTAGGAATGTCCACTGGCTCATATGTAAAGAATGAACTTTCTGAAGAGCGCTTCATCTAAGGACCTTTGAAGTTGACCAGAAGTTGACACTGTAACCATAGGCCTTGTAACTGAAGTTAGATACAGAAGTCATTTGACCAGATAGAGACCTTTGTTTTCAGATTAAATGATTCATGATCCAAAACTCCATTGCTTAAATCTCTGCTAAGTACAAATTTACTGCATGATGGTGAGGTCATTTGTAGATGTCTACATTTTTAGATGCTTTTGCTAAGTTATTTGCATTTTCCTCACGTATTCTGTACTGCCTCTCTTGGTGTGAAGACAGCCCACTCAGATGACACAGAATGGGACTAGAAGAAAAGGTAAATTGCATCAAAGATGTTTGACACATGAAAAAAAAAATAAAAATCAAACAAAAAACCAACCAACCAACCAAAACCACAAACAAACAAACAAAAAACCCAAACAAACAAACAAACAAAAAAATCCTTTTGGAGATGAGAGATGATACCAATATTCACACACGTCCTGAGGCTGGGGCTGAGAACAGATAGAGCAAAATGGAAGAAAGAAACTAGGGTAAGAGAGAGATCTGGAGGCTACAGCTAAAGAGGACAAGTCCTAAAATAGTATGAGATGCCTGGGATCAGCAAACAGAAAAAATTGCTTGGAGAGTTGTTTGAACATAAATAATGTTGGTTCTCCATAACATATGAAGCTACTACTTTGAGGTCGCAGATTTCTTCAAGGCACTTGCTGATGGAAAGCACTGCATACAGAATTTTCAACGTGCTTCAGCTGAAATAAGACACTACCTGTCTGAAAACTGTTCAAAACAATGCACTACTTCTGCAGATCTCCTTGCTCAGCTTTGCTGATCATCAGTATTACCTAGACATCTTTTAATCCAGCAAATCTGATTTTTATACATAAGCTTTTTTTTTTTTTTTTAATGTCATGGATTTATCTGATGATATTACAGAAGTTTGTATGAATATTCACATAGTTCCACTTGAATATATACTGAAGGGTAATAATCAATAAATATTTCAGTGGAAATCAACAATACTTCATAGGAACACACACACTCTCTCCTAAAAAAATTTATAAATATATATGATATACATATAAATATATATAAATATAAATGTATGTATATATACATATCTCAAAACTGCCAAAGTTGTAAGGACAAAACAAAAAGCAAGCCAAATGATAGATTTTATGGTAGTCTATTTTCACTATAAGTAATTTTGTTGGATGGGTTGGTGCCTTTCTCATCTCAGGTACACTTTTGTTCCAATAACATAGTCCTTTTAACGTAAAAAGCTTGCCTTAGGTTCATGCAGAAGGCTTTGATTAGGATTAAAAGAGCTTTGTATAACAGCCTTCTCATAAAAGAATGCTTTGCCCTCTTGGGAAAATACACAAAACCTGAAAAAATGAAAGATCAGTTGGAAACTTTGAATCTCACTTTCGTTGTAGTGCTTAAGTATTGCCCCAGCTTGAGCTGACTGAGATTGAGGTGACTCAGCTTGGTTTCAGTCTCTTTTTTCTTTCCCCTCCCACCAGTTTCTCCACAGCTCTGTCACCCAGCACTCAGAGCAGTGGATGTAACCACCCTCCATCTCACAAATATGGCCAGCACATAAATGCTGAGCTCAGCCCTCTGATGCTGACTGCTTGATGAGGCAGCGTGGAGTGCCACAGACCTTCTCTGTACTCCCTGTGATCACACTCCTCTTGCCCTCACAGTCCTGCAGCACCAGACAACACAGGGCTGGAAGGAGGGACACCATTTTTATGAGCTGAAAAACATCAATGGCCTCAGTATTGAGGAGGAGTGAATACTGCCCTCCAAGCTAAGGAGGAACAACGTGTGCTCTCCAGAGAAGCACCTGTGCCAGCTAAGCCTGTGCCATGCAGAAGCACCTGGAGGAAGCAGGGAGGGTGTGACAGCAGTGGGTAACTCCCTGCTTCAGGGGCCAGATACACCCAGCTACCAACTCAACCTGCTCTCCAGACAAGTTGCCTGCTTGCCCACTGAGTACTTATGAGAGAGGATTAAAGAGCAGATGATATGGGTGACAAGGCAGTGAGTGTGTGCTATGGGTCCCCTGACCACGAGGCCTCCTATGGGCAGCTAGAAGCATTCTCCTATGTGCAGGCCCTGGTCCTCATGGGCCATTTTAACCAAGAACGGCACAAGCAGCAGCTTGGCTGCTTAGAAAGCACAGCTTAGCAGAAGAGGACCTGTGGGTCCAGATGGACACAAGGTTGAGCGTAAGTCAGTAACATGCCTTTGCCACAAAGGATGGCAATGACATCCCGGGCTGCATTTGAAGTGCTGTCACCTGGTTGAAGGAAGTGATCCTTCCCTTACAATCAGCACTGGCGAAGCCACACCTGGACTCCTGTGCCCACTTCTGGGCTCATCAGTATAAGGAGACACGGACATACGGGAAAACGTCCAACAAAGGGCCACAAAACAATGAAAGGACTGGAGCATTCCTCCTTTGAGGAAAGGCTGAGGCATGTGAACTTCACTGAAGAGAAGGTTCATGGGGGATCTTACTATATAAATACCTGAAAGGAAGGTGCATGGATGGCAGAGCCAGGCTCTTTTCACCAGTGCTCAGAACACACGAGGCATAATCTGAAGACCAGAAAACACACTTTTACTTTGAAAGTGACTGATCACTGGAACAGGTTTACCGGAGAGGTTGTGGAGTCCTCATCCTTGGAGATACTCAAAATCCATGTGGTCCAGGACAACCAGCTGCAAGCTTGATCAGGGAGGTTGGACCCACCCTGGACCTTGAGAGGTCCCTTCCAACTTCAGCTAATCTGTGAATTTCCCTCTTTCCTTGAAGCCAGATAACCTAACCAGATATTCCACTGGTCCCCTGATCATTGTATCGTTGTCCTCACAATACCGATATTCTGCAGCTTTATGTGCCAAACGTGAAAATTTGGGTTATCTGCTGCCTTGGGTTTCCCTTATGAGGTTTTGAAAATGGGCACTGTGTATGTTTTACAATTTACCAGTGAGATGACGGAGTAATGCTTTGTACTTTCAAGATCCTGAATTTGCCAATTGTTCGGTGAACATTTTAAAAGCACTGGTAAAGACCCAGACAGTTACCAGCTTGTACTATAAAACTCCGACTGGAATCCACCACTGCTTATGCTGCAAGGATAAGTACTACTAGCATTACAGCAATATAATATCACAAAACCACTTCAATTAAAACTAAAAAATCCAATCCCCTAAAGAAATAGCATGCTTATCTTCATAAACTGGTTCATGTACAAGAAATGAACAGTTTTTGTAGAAGATCCTTTTATTTTGAAAAAAATTTATTACTCACTGTTGTACAAAATATAACTAAAAATATGATGTTAAGATAATTTTGACACTGCTAGGTAGTTTGAAAATTACCTAGTTGAAGAAATCTTCACAATTTTTAAGGCAATTCAAGACAGTAACAACAAGTGAATTATACATTTTCAAATATTCAATTTGTAAGCTTTACACAAATATTATCTGGTATTTGGTATCTGTAAACTTTAGTGCTTTATACAAAGTTTCCATTCACATATTTAGAAGATACAGTGAAAAAAAATGTTTTATAGTTAATTTTTTTAAGCATCTCATTTCTACTCTTAGTTTTATAGAAATAGCTGGTTCAATTCAGAACTTTAATTTTTAAGAGACAAAAAAGCAGAAGCAATTCCAGATTTCTACCTTGTTTAAAGAGACAAAAAATTAGAATAACTAATTATCTATGTTTGTTGAAATGTAAAAAAAAAAACAAAACAAATTAAACAACCAAAACCATAAACATTTTTAAGGGAAATTAGAGTAGAAAAACATTACTTTGATTTAAATAATTTTTATTTTAACTCCAGGATGATAAGTTGGCAACCATCCACTTAAAACAGCCAATGCCAATTCAATTGAATCTTGTAAAGATTTGGTCTCTTCTTTTAGAACAGTATTACTATTATATTTCATGAGGAAAGAAGCCATACTCCCCGAGGCCTCTCTACACCACCCTCCAAAGTAATTTTCAAAAGAGTGCAGTCTGTTATTTATCCAAGGTCATTCCAAACCATAGGATTTTTATATAATTTAAAAAAAAAAAAAAAAGAAACAAAAAACCACACCACCAAACATTAAGAGAGGGAAGGGAGACATTAATATTACCTTAAAAAGTGTACAGCCAATAACTAAACATAAAGATGCAAGACACAAAGCAGCAAGATCACCAGGGGACAGATCTTCACCTGGCATAAAGTCAGCATAGCTTCACTGGCATCAGCAAAGCAATCCTGACTTACATCAGTCAGATCTGACTGTCCATGCACAGAAAAATAGGTTTATGTTAGTGTTAAAGAGCAGCAGTGTTCAGAAGAGTAGCGATAGCACGCCTTTTTTAAATAAAGTGAATGCATAACACCTTGGTTCTCATCTAGTATTTTGCTGCTGATGACTGTCACTCTTGCCACTACCAGTGATTCTAGCTCAGGATGAATTCATTACCACTTTCAAATGATACACTAAAGTGCATTGAACATTGATCTGTCAAGTTCTTAGCCACAGCTAGTTCCTACAAGAAATATTCTGAAGCCCATTTACAGTGTGAAACATAAGGTTTTCAAAATACTATTTTACAATGTTGGTAAGTCTTTATACTGTTATGGGTTTTCACTGACCATAATTTGTGTGGAATGAACTGCAACCACTGGAACTCAGCAGCAACTGAAATTTAGAGCAGCAAGACTCTTGGTTGTTAGTAATTATTCCTTTTACAGATCATTAGCTATAGTAAATATTTGAAAATATCCCTAAGGCATATGTTTACAGAGCAAATCGGAAAAGCAGAATTAGAGCAACAGAAATAAGTAATTGCACAAGTTTCTCACAGGCACTGAGATGTCCTTTTAAGGCACAAGTGAATTCCCAGAGTGCAGAGGACAGATTACTTAACCAGGAGTGCAAATATTAAAAAACATTTAAAACCCGGAAAGCAGAGGTAAAATTCCACCTGCTGCTTATGGCAGCATTCAGGTCCCACTACTGTCATCTGCCAAAGGTATTTCAGAGTCTTATGTGTGTGTGTATATATATATATATATATATATATATATAGTGTATATGTATGCTTAATTGAGTAAAATAAGAAACGGGATTCAGATGATTTCTGCCAGAGATATGTGTAAATGCTTACCTCTACCACATATTACACTCAAAACAGACAGTTTATCCCAATGTAATTTTGCATCTCAATAAAAAGATATTCCAAAACATTATTAATGCAGAATATTCTCAATCCATTTGAGTTGTGTCTTCTGTCAAGCTCTACTTACAAAAAGAAACAGTTACTGGAGTTCATAACAGTGCAAGTAGAAAAGGCAGTCGTAGCTACACTGGACAAAACTCTTGGCAATGGTCATAATTTCTGTAATGATACTATGTCAAAATTCACAAGAAATTGAGGTACCAACTTATATGAAGTAAACATAAGATTTGTCTTGTATTCATTTGAAATATGATAGTTCCCTCTATTTTGCAATTTTTTTTTTCAATCTTTTATTTCCTTATAAGAAAAATACATACTTGCATACAGTGCTGATACCCTATGTGGTGATGCCATAAATCCCTTAGGATAGCAAGTTTGATGGGTGGTAACCCACTAGGAGAAAAATATATTTTTGAATATTATTTTACATATATACAGTATATATATATATTTAATGTTCAATCAAAATGTCAAGTTTTCTAATATATTCATGAGTATTCTTACATCCAAAATGAAAAAAATATTTTGCATCTCAGTTTGTATAAGTTAAAAGTTAACAAGGTATTTGATATGCACCAACAATGTTTTTCATTTCATTTTTATAAAATGAAAAGAAAACCAAGAAACAGTGAGTTAAAAACCTTTCCTTTTCCAAAGCCAAATACAATAAAATTTTGAAACTGAATAAGGAACAAGTTTTGCACTTTAAGTAATCAAAGAATGCAAAATATAATCTAAATAGAAACTACCATTACTATCTTGACCTAGTCTAAAGACAAAATATTTTGAATCTCATTTTTTGATGGAATGTGTCCAGCATAAGAAAACGTAAATTTAAAGCAAGAGTGAGTTACACTCTCACCAGTCTATATTAATTTTTATAAACCTATTCCCATATCACTTCCAAAATACCTAATATCACAAAAGTAGGACAGCCAGTTATTTACAGGGGGATTTTTAGCACTGTGAAAGGCACATTTATCTTTTTATGCATGTTTCTGCTAATGTCCTAAACTTGGGTTCCAACTGATCTAAGAAGTCAAGTGCCTCTTCTTCATGCTGATCACTGCAGCAGCCTACAGAGCCAGCCAAGGATCCTTTTCCTTCATAGTTATATGAAAGGAGATAATCTTCAGAATGCTTCTGTTCTTCATCCTGTCTGCATAGGTGCACCTTCTGGATAGGAAGAGAACATATCTTATTTTCTTAAATTGTTATCCTAAACATATTGCATAAAAATAATTTCTTTTTGATTTACCTTTGATTAATTTTTAATCAGAGTGTGTCCTCTAATGGATTCCTACATACAAAAAATGCACATGATTGGTCTATATCATTAAGACTACAAAATATAAGTATTTAATAAAGAAATAATTCTACTAATCATGTATGTAACAATAAAAGAGGAAGAACTTGTTTAAATAACCTGTCAAGCCACTAAAATCCACTCGAAATTAAAAGACTGATTTACATACCACTAGTTAGGCAAGTAGTGAGAGATTTTTGATCTCCAAGGCATGGAGTGACTACATTTCTAATGCTGTACATTCATTCCTGCTCCATTGCTAAGGTAAGAATGAGGTTTAAATTAGTACAAAGCAAGCAGTTAGATTAAAAGCAAACAGACATTCACCAAAAAAAAAAAAAAAAAACCAAAAAAACCTTACAAAAAAAAGCTTCAGTAATTATTCTAAATTATTAAAAAGGAAAAATAGCACACCACCATAGTTTAAGCCAGGAAAGGAAAGTATTTTACACTAATGTCTGAAATATATCAAGGATTACTTCTTGAAAGGGCAGTATTCCAAAGGAGATTCCGATGAGAAAAGTTAAGGAAAAATGAAATGAAACCAAAACCAGAAAGCCACCTTTCTAGAATGTCTTCCTTGAAAAGTCTGTATATATTGACCATAACCTACACTTCCAAGAAAAAGATCAGTTTCAGAATACTTACTTCACCTAAACGAGGATGTGTGAAATTGTGCCATTCTGAGTAGGAGTATCTACATGTATCCATCATAGTCTGTCCTCCGCCCTCTTTAACTGATCCCAGGGTCTGATGTCCACCTCCCTTCACTGATTCCAAGGTATGCCCTCTTCCTTTTACCATTTCAAATGTTTGTTGATCTCCTGTTTTTACTCCATATCCTCCTTGATCACATGTATTTTGTAGAGGAATTATATTGTGATCCTAACAAAACAAAACAAACAAACAAAAAACCCCCCAAAACAAACAAAAAAAGCATTACCAGGGATACATTTTTCCTGCTTTTTTTTTCAATTCAAATAAAAGGCTATCCTTAGTACATAGTGTACAAAGATCAGTAAACAGCCTTTCGAAAGGATACAATAACAAGGGGGAAGAGTGGAATTTTGCATTTAAGTATGACATGAGATCCAAAAACTGAGGTTTTTATTCCAGTGAAATGTGCTATAGTCCATCTACTAGTTTATAATGGCTCTACACTGTGTTTCCTAGGCAACAGGAAAATTGACATTTGTCACTATTAGGGTTGCTTGGGTTTCAACATGAAGTAAACCACCATTTTTAAACTTATCTTTTCTTGAGGAGGACAATGTCGGGGGTGGGGAACAACAGAAAAGAGGTAGACTCTGAAGAGCTATGTTTGTATGTACGAATGCAGTCTAGACTGAACAATGTTCATGGTAGACTGAAAGAAGTTTAGATGCCAAAACCAGTAACAAATTTCATGAACATGGACTTTACATGAAATCAACTCTATCTGGGTTCATTTTTCAGAGGAATGGCAGAAATTGTACTTACAATTTACAACTGCTACCTTGTAAATTTAAAAATCCTTCTTCAAGGAAAACAAATAACGTTTTGCCATAAGCATATATTCAACACAAGCAAAATACTAGGTTTCCATCTAACCTCATTGTGGAAAATGACTGAAGTTATTAAAAGGTTCACCTGAAACTTCCAACCAAACACTTAAAATCTGGCAGAATTACAAGCACTTGGGCTAATAACTACAAGGTATGTTTAAATGTATATGGTACTACCAACTCTGCCTAAAGTAAGAATTTTCAAATTCTTGTTACATAGCAAAGCACATCTAATGATCCCTGCATTGATTGCTTATTTCCTTTACCAAATCACTTACTTGCAGGTAGTTCTATTATTAAACTGCAATGCTATGACATCTTAATTACAAGTTTCTACATTGAAAAACTTACATACAACTTACCATCACTTCTTCTCCTGGAGCTTCTGTGTTTGAAATGATTAAGTTGTGATTGGCACAATCATCAGTCACCTGCCTGTGCATTACTCCACGGCCACAGCAGCCACAAATTGTGATCAGGATTACTATGGAAAGGAAATAATACTATAAACATTACCTCATAACGGTATCTACTTATGTTAGATAGTGAATTTTAAATGCCTAAGCATCAAGTATGGTTTAAAAAAATAATTTCCAAAAATGCCTACAGACAAAGATGTAGGCACTCTTTTTCTTTCTTTTTTTTTTTTTCCAAATAGTATATGGAGTCTTCACTGCATTCTTGAACTACTACTTTTAAAACACATCTTGATTTTTCCAAAGAAATGCAAGCATCCTTTATGAAAGCACTGTCACTGCACAAATTCATAGTAACAAAAAATTTAGATGAAATCCAGGTGAAAAATCATGTCTTATGCCTACAACAAAGTTGTACACAAGATAATTTTCATCTATGAATATGAGGGTGTCAAATTATATCATAAGGAACTAATATGCAAGCTAAGGGTCCCAGTACCAGAAACTTCTGTTTCACACAAAAGGTCAACAGAACCCTGGACGACTTGTATCATTATGTTACAGAACAATCTTATTTAATTCCTTGTATTAATTTTATTCCTCCTACAGTGCTACCTTTTGTTGTCATGGAGACACACAGAAATGAATTTGCATAAAAGGATCATGTACAACTAACACTTTTCATTCAGAAAACCATTCTTTTTTCTTCACTTTTCAAATTGTTAGCTTAAAAATAAAGAAGCCCACAAGGAACAGAACAGTTCTGCCTAACTGTCCATTGAGCAGTCTGATCTCTGAAAATATAAACTTCTGTGAAAACTGGCCAAGAGCCACTTTCAAGCTAATTTAGCTTCTGTAGCATCAGCTGTCAGTGAGATCTGCATCAGTGATTCCAACAGGTTTCTTCCCGATGCCGACAGATGGGAAGAAGACACCCAAGACCGCACTGAGTAGAGGATACATAGGGTAAAACCTAGCCACAATAAAACAAAGGATCTATTTGCAAGGGATGCAGTCAACAGGCAGTGACAAAAAGGTAGATGACATTTCATGCAGTTTCTCAACTGAGGTTCACACATCTGAAAATTCCACCTTTGGGCTATATCACAAATTCGGATATCTGCCCTGTTGAGATAAAACATTGATCTATCTAGCCTTCAAAACATGTCCAGGTCCCACTCTTCTATGTACCTGAGTAAGAACAGCTAGTTGAGATTCAACAGGAGTTGGACATTTTAATTAGTACCAAAAAAACCTCCCCCAAAGAAACAGAAAATAAAAAAATAAAAAAAAAGAAAAAGAAAACCTACACAAACTCTGAAATACTAGTTACTGTAGCATGTCCTCTATGATTTTTAAAGATGTTATTAGTCAGACTATATCTGATTCTGGTAAAAAACCCCAAAGATCTGGTTTTGCTTTTACTCATCACCATCACCATCTCACTGGTTAACAGCAATATTAGCCTTTCCAGAATCTTAGGTTTTGGGCAACTCCAATAGCACAACATCTCTTTAAGGTTTTGGTCTGTTGTGGAAGTATTCAACCTGTTCTACAACATTTCTGCACCTGGGACAGGACAACCCCAGATGTTTGTACAGACTGGGGAATGAGATGCTGGAAAGCACAGCCATGGAAAGGGACCTGGGGGTCCTGGTCGATGGCAAGTTGAATATGAGTCAGCAGTGCCCTGGCAGCCAGGAGGGCCTATTGTGTCCTGGGGGGCATCAGGCAAAGCATCGCCAGCTGTCAGAGGGAGGGGGATTGTCCTGCTCTGCTCTGCACTGGGGCAGCCTCACCTGGAATATTGTATGCAGTTTTGGGCACTGCAATATAAGAAGGATGCAAAGATACTAGAGAGCATCCAAAGAAGGGTGACGAGGATGGTGAAGGGCCTTGAGAAGCTTTATTAGCAGTGGCTGAGGTCACTTGGTCTGTTCAGCCTGGAGAAGAGGAGAGACCTCATAGCAGTCTTGAACATCCTCATGAGAGGAAGTGGAGGGGCAGGTATAGATCTCTTCACTCTCATGACCAGTGAAAGGACTCAAGGAAACAGCATGAATCTGAGTCAGGGGAGGTTTAGGTTGGATATCAGAAAAACATTTTTCACCCAAAGGGTGATTGAGCACTGGAACAGGCTTCCCAGGGAAGTGGTCACTAGCATCCAGCCTGTCTTGGGTACAAAAACCATTTGGACAATGCTCTTAGGCACATGGGGATTCTTGGGGTGTCCTGTGCGAGATGAGGAGTTGAGACTCAATGATCCTGATGGGTCCCTTCCAACTCAGCATACTCTATGCTTCTATGGTTATACAGAATGATTATACAGACTCTTGTAAAACCCCTTGTGAAATCCAATGTCCCAGATATTCCATGTTTCAATCCACAACACAAGATCACAAAATGCTCTAGGAGATTGATTTTAGTACCTCTAAAAGCAGAAATGTTTCTAGAACTCACAAACTTTGCTTGACCTGATAAGCACTATAATACTATTCTCTTTTGGTTCAAGCACTGAATGCAGGTTTTTTGGCCTCGTTAGCATGAACATACAGAATACCTTACACAAAATATACTTAAACATATAAAAATCCACACAGAGTAACTACGGCACAAGATGAGAGCAAGAAGCCTGTGATACTGATACAAATAGAGCAGGTACACTAAGTCAGTGATAACAGCTATACAACTGTCAAAATAAAAAATGTTTGAATTAAATTTGAATCAGTTCTCTCAGCTGATTTTAAAATTAAGTGGTTTGGGCTTTGTGTTAAAAAAAAAAAATTTTACTTACACAGCAATAACAGCGATCCTAAGATCATTGCAAGGATGGCCCAGAGACCAAGAGTAACATTTCCGCCACTAAGTTGACGGGTCCTGCCATCGCATTCAGTTGGAGTAACACAGTCACAGAGGTTAACTCTTATGTTGTTCTCTCCAACCTTTCCTCCGTTATCCATCACACTTACAGGAATATCATAAACTCCAAATGGAATATCACCCTTTGGTGAAAGATACACAGAATTATCTGTAAAATAACCACAAAAACAGTTCTAGTGTTAACAATACCTGCAACTCAGTTGTCACAAATGCAACCATAATCACAATCTTCCCTTCTGTTGCAGCTATACTGCTATCAGATCCACATTAGTTTAAAGCTAAATGAAATGTGTTGATGAAAAACTACACCGTGGAAGGACTTATACTTTCAGCACCTTTTAACGTACAGCTAAATGAGGAGAAGGAAGTCTTAACATACCGTTGTGTTGAGTTATCTTCCACATGGAAGCCAAGTTACGGTCAGTTATGCGATATACAAAGGGTGTGCTGTAAGGAGCCTCATCACCATCCTGTGCAGTAAGACAGATGGGTTTTCTGTCTCTGCACATTATATAGTCTGTTTGAGCAATTCGTGGGAAATTCTTGTTCCCAGGCACGATGCAAACCTGAATTGTTCCAGTGCCTGTTTTACCATCTGTGAGATAAAAATAACTAGTTTTAGCACTTACTTCTTACATTCACATATTAATTTCTACTCCAGACTTTCACAATGAAACCTCATCAACCATAATATTCAAGTTTAGAAGTAAGGTGGAAAGCAACTGCTGATTTAGAGAGAGGGAGTTCTCACAGCTCTGTCTTGGCTGCTTCTCTTTGCTTGGCTGGTTGCAGATAAATCAACAGATCCCAAATCTCTGTATTCTACACATGCAGACAATACATTTTATTGACTGTGTGTATGTGTGTGGGAACACATCCTGTTCTAGCAGGAGCATGAGAGGAGGAAGAGCCCATAAACCAGGAGTAAAGGACACTAAGACAATCAGAGACAAAAGGAGAAGAGAGCTAAAAGAACCTTTCAACTTCTGGAAGGAGAAGTTCACTACCCTCACCTTCCATGGGAACACAGACTTTAAGAAATTGGGGCTTCTTTCTGTCCTCTATCCTGTAAGTTACCATGCAGTAGCAAGATTCATCAGTGGCACATACTATATCACCAAAGTCTACATGCAAGAAGGGAATGAGTTCTTTCTCCTAATTACAGTTTTCCCAATATGCAATTGGTCAATGCCTATATATGCATTCCAGTGAAATTACATCAAGACTATTTTTTAATTCTTTCCCTAGAAACAATTCACTGCAGATGCAATCATGTTTATTTTATACACAACAGAAGTTCTAAACAATTTAAATTTATATTATTTTCATTTCATTTTAATATGCAAACTTGGAATAGAATTTTTAGCTGCAATGTCAACAACTTCTTTTCAGAAAATTCTTTCTACTTTTTCTGCTGACAAGTTCACAGTTGCCAGGTGAATGAAAAAAAAAATAGTTGAAAAATAAAAGAAAAATCTATCAATTTAAAACTGCTAGAGGATTTTAAATGGGGGCAGATAACTTTTCAAAACACTGAGAAATGGCTTTCTCTGCTGTATAATATTCCCTTAAGTATTTGATAAAGCTATCCCAAAGACAAGGCAATGGACTAGGTGGGCCATTGGTCTGAACCACTACAGTTGTCCCCACATTAAATTTGCACATAAACAACTGCTACAGATCACAAAGAATGCCAACAACATTTCGTACTCACTTCTGTCTATTGCAAGAACTGTGATATTGCATTGACCTCGTCTCATTTCTCCTATGTCTCGGTCCAAGACTTTAACAGTTCTGACTTCACCCGATTTGTCATCTATGTTGATCCAATTACATTGGCCAGGTGGTATCCGGTATCTGTCAAGATTAATTTGTCTTGTTAAAGATTCCAAACATACACACATATGCATATGTACACACATACATATTTAGATACATGTATTCTTATACACTCACAGGTGTGCAGGTGCACACACACATATGTGTGTCATACCACATATATATATCGACAACTTTTTCCCCTTTCCTGTATCCCAACCCATGCTATAATCAAAAAAAAAACTAGCAGGTAAGGTTTTTTCATACCTTATGCCTTCACTATTTCCAGTTTCTGGATCCTCTGCTACATATCTCCCAATAGCCGTCCCAATATCTTCGCATTCTTTAACATCTAAGCGTAACAGACAGGGTTTAAACACTGGTCCCTCATCTACGTCCAGGACATGCACTGTAACAGAGCAGGTGCTCTGGGAAAGCTGTTGTGAATGAGGTGCCAGCAAGTAAGGTGCCTCATTGTTGACTCCAATCACAAGAACCCTTTGCTTGGCACTTTCATAGTCCAGTCCCTGTAAAAAAGGAGGGATGTTGTTTTGGGTTTTTTTTCCTTCAAACCAATACAAAACTTGGTATTGTTTTCATTGCTGAATTTCTAAATAGATAAAACTGTACCACACTTATTTACAACAGAAGCCAGCTATCCTTCTTGAGCATCCGTCTTGAAACACAGTAACATTTTTTAATAAAAATGTTAAGTTCTAAGTTAGTCAAAGAAAAGTGCCTGAAGAAATGCCCCTAATAAGCCAAGCAGCACCACTGCAAAATTTTATATGAATATTCTGATAGTGAATTACTAGTAGAACTGAGAAAACAATTACATGTGGTGGGGTATTCTCCACTTCCATATCTAGTTGGCCTTTTTTTAGCTGACATTTATTTCCTTTCCACCAGTAGTCAATTACACTTCTTTCTAGTACCTAGAAATACATCTGAATTTATAGGGTTGACAGTAAGTAGCTACCATTTATTCTTCTCCAAGGTCATCATATGAGGTAATTTTATCCTAAAGTCATAATGCTCTCCAGTCTACTACAGCACTACAATAAATATAAGAAATTTCAGCTGTGTTCATACACCAGGGACAGAGTTCTAGAAAAAGTTCTGATGATTACTGGTAACGAAACTCCATAAAAAATAATAATTTAAAAAATTAATAGCATCTCTACCTCTATAATTTACATCTTCAAATGTTAATATTAATTAATATTCTTCTCTGCTCCTTAGAAGTTACCTCTTAAGACAGTTTTAACATATAATGAAAAAGAGGCATGAAGAGGTGAAGTAATGTACTAGAGTACAGATGCAGTGGACCTTTTACATCACATCTTAAAAGTACTGGGTATAACATGTAACTAAACTAACGCAGAGTACTGTATGTGTATGTCCTCACACCCTGAAAAAGCAAACCAGAAATCACTACACTGCAAAATAAAACCTGGAGAGTTTTATGCTAAGATAGGTTTAATCAACTCCCAGAGAGAAGACTAGAGAAGGCGGTCAACCTTGCCCTGCTTTGCCCCTTTCCTATTTCTGTTAAAAACCCAGACACAAAGCATTCCTCAAACTACACCCCTAAGTCTAAACGACAACTGTGGAATTAGGCAAAAGCATCAAGCTCTTCTGAAATGACAAAGAGAACTCCTTGGCTTCTGAGCACACAAAACTGAGGGGTAGCTGAAATCACTGTGCATAAGAAAGTCTGATGAACTTCACAGTTACAGATGTTCTTTGAATAGAAATTATTCCTAGATTATTGGTTTTAAAAGCAAAACCTGAAGAGACAAACTTTCCTCTAGCAGTTTGATTTTTACTTACCTTAACAACACACAGTATTCCTTCATTTGTGTTTTTGTCTGTTGTAATTTCAAAGGCCTGATCATCATTTCCTCTTATAATTTCATACACTGCTCCTGAGCCAGGTGAACCAGGTTCATCAAGATCAACAACAGAGACTCTCAGTATTTCTACACTCACTCTGTTTTCCTCCACTCGTGTTTCATACTTGGAGTATCAAAAAAAAAAAAAAAAATTTAATCAAAGAATACTGTTCCAGGAATGAAGACCATCATATTTAAATAAGACTACTTAAACCCAAGGGGTCAATTTTTCAAGCTGCTGTAATGATTTGTGTTCATGCATTAGCTTATCTTCCCCACTCCTCCTTTACACCCTATGTCGAACAGTAAACCTTCCCTGTCTGCCCAGGTGAAATCTCAGCTTCTTCATACACTCAAACTATCAGTGACATATGCAATTCTGGAATTCTTCCAGGAAAGATAAATTAGCACAGTTCCCTCAGTTACATCAGCTATAAATTCCAATTCACATACAACATGACCAAGCTGAGAATTAGAAAAAGTACTGGGGAAATTAAAACACATACATACATATATGTATATAAACAAACCACAAGACCATAAAAACTTAAAGCCAAGAAGGATGAAGTACTTGGATGGCAAAGGATAAGGGGATTTTTCTCATTATCTTTTTTAAGAGCTGTGTCATTCTCTACAAGCTCAAGAAGAGCAAATAAGAGTGATTCTCAAGTAATATGACAGATGATATCCTACAGTAGTGAATGGAAAGGATAAAGTACATGTATTCCTCATGAAAAATGAATTATTTTTCATAAATTTCATATTAAAGATCTCCTGTAGTATTTGAGCTGTGTAGATTGGTTTTGAGACATACTCCTTTTAGCGTTTTCCTTTGCAACACAGAAGCAGCCAAAAGCTGGTCAAATGGTAATGCAGTCATGCTTAGTCATGAATCTCTTTTTCCCCCACTGGAAAATGGTTAAATTACAGGGTTTCTAAGACTATGCATTGCAGGAGAAGTGAATGAATGAGTCACATCTGGTTTCTCCCAATGGGCATGAGGTAAATGACTCAAAACAACTAATATAACAGCAGGTCTAATTACCAAATCACACAACCAACAGGGCATTCTCGAACATCTATATTGACATTAACTGTCTCAGGGTATTAGGCCTCATATTTGAGGGACAGTCCATCAGGAAATTAGAATGGGGATGAAAATAGTCTTTTCTTTTTTTACCCTTTATACAGACATTTCATTTATGCACTTACTTGTATCTGTTTAAAGGATGGTGCATTGTCATTTGTATCTTCAATTTTGACAACAACTGTTCCTGTAGTGCACAAACCAAAAGGCTGACCTGCCATATCTCTCACTTCAACTAACAAAGTGTAACTGGGAACAAGCTGAAAAGAATAAAAGCAAACAGAAGTTTGACATACTCACTTTTTTAATCACAGTTACATACAAAAGTAGAACTAAACATTTCACCCCCGCTCCACAAGTCTGCTCTTAATTCAGTGCTCCCCAACAAAATGACACAATTAGCTTTGGGGCTTTCTCCCAGATAAATCCAAAAGGAAAAGCAGCAAAATACTTTTTGGTGGCTAAGCAATATTGAGTTCAGCATCCATTGGTAACATGTATGCTATATCCTATATTAAATAAAGCTTCTCACAGTGCCAGGATTAGTTTCCAAAACCTGGAGTTTTGGAAAATACAGATGATGCACCTTCACCTGCTGTTTATGTCTCCTTTTTGGAGCAACAGAGTATTCCCTTAAGTTGCAGCAGGTAAAGTATTTCAATGCACATATCTTATTTCATTAAGGATGAATGAAAATGGTGCTGCAATCAAGGCTCTATTTGGGCTATAAGTGATAAGGTAATGCCTGCCATTTGGCTGGGTCTGGCACTGAAGGAGTCAGTGTCCTTATCAGTTCCAAAGGGCTCTCTGATAAGCAGCCCACTTAAATCACTGACTTGAGTCATAACAGCAGAAAGCTTTTTTTAGCCTTACTAATACCCGAACAACCAAGGAAAGAGGGACCGGGGAAGGAAAATGGTGGGGGCAGAGGGGCAGAGGACAGGACACAACACAGTAAGACAGATTAGACACAAAACGAGGGAGTTTGTAAATCAAGAC
Organism: Anabacerthia variegaticeps; assembly: GCA_035583185.1. Taxonomy (NCBI): domain Eukaryota; kingdom Metazoa; phylum Chordata; class Aves; order Passeriformes; family Furnariidae; genus Anabacerthia; species Anabacerthia variegaticeps. Next base: position 106,518,656 of record JAWWEW010000078.1, read on the forward strand.
TAACTCCAGTTCTGAATGCCTGAAAGTAGCATTCAGTTTCTTTGGTATAGGAAAGAAATTTCCTGTTCTAGTTCATGAGTTTATCTTTAAAAGATACACAGTGGACTGATTTTTCAAGCTTTCCTTCCCTCAAGTAGTCACTGTGGCAGCTTCATTAGTAGTTAAAATAATACTCATAATCACTGCATTTTTCTCTTGTTAAAAAACATTTACTGCACCTGCAAGGGCAAATTTTGTAACATGCTGTTTATGTGGATTTTAAGGCATGAAGCAACATAAATATGCTATAATATAACTCTTTTTATCTTCAAAAAAGATGTGCTTGTAGCAATGTGTTTTTTCTAGAATGACTGCCTTATGCTAGAAATTTTGAATTACAAGCGCCTGTCAATTTTTTCTAGAGGAAACAATTACATTCTATTAAAAAAAAAATCATGTATCTTATTTGCTCAAAAACAGCTGATAAGAATAAATAGGTAGCACTTCAATTTTAGGAAATTTTATATTACTCTTTAGGTTTCAAATATTAAAGATATTTCTGTTGAATATAGGACTGACTATTTTCAGAGAAAATGGTTCTTCTGTAAAGAAGCAAGAAGCACTGCAAATGGAACTTAATTAGGAGGAAACAGTGGCTCACAGGATTCACAAAGACAGAAAGAGTAAAAATCCACAGGTCAAATAGCAGAGCAGTGCAAAGTCCCCTGCCAAGGTTAGCTAGAATATGGTAGATCTACACAGAAACTCCCTGAATTAATTACAGGTCTCTGAAAAGTTTCAGAGGCTCCTTAGAGAAGGTAACAAAAAATGGGTAGCAGACGCTACCTCTAGTGATTCCCATGCCAGCAATTCATAGAATCATAGAAAGGATTGAGTTGGCAGGGACCCTTAAAATCTAGTTTCAATCAGCCCATGCCACGAGGTTCCACCCACTAGATCAGTTTTCTCAGGGCATTGTACAACCATTGTACAACAATTCCACAACCTCTGGAATAGGATATTCACAACCTCTCTGGACAACCTGTTCCAGCGCCTCACTACCCTCTGAGTAAAGAGTTTCTTCCTAACATCTAACCTAATTCTCTCCTCTTTCAATTTAAAACCATTTCCTCTTGGCCCATCACTGTCTGTCCATGTAAAAAGTCACTCTCCTTTTTCACAAGCCCCTTTTAAATACTAAAAAGCTGCAGTGACGTCTCCCCAGAATATTCTCTTCCCCAGGCTGAACAACATGAGCTCTCTCAGCCTGTCTTCACAGAAGAGGTGCTTCAGCTCCGTGGCCATTCTCTGGACCTGCTCTAACAGGTTCATATCCTTCCTGTGCTGAGGACCCCAGAGCCGGGTGCAGTACTCCAGGTGGGGTCTCACAAGGGCAAAGCAGAGGGAGGCTAAGAAACTATCTGTGTGCATCAGATGACACCTAAAGATGCTTCAGGAAAGATCACCTCTCTGTCCAGCTGCGGTAGTAATACAGAAATGACACCGGTATCCCCATGTAAAGAAAATGCTGGAGTAATTGGTGGATTTTGTGACACAATGCGGTATTTCAATGTAGTATGCAGAGTGTAAGGCTCATCTCTGTCCTCTGCAATCACTTTCCCAACAACAACACCTGTAAACACAACACAGCAGTTTTTAGTTCCAGAAAAATCTGCATATAATAAAAAATTATTTGAACACATATTTCTGTTTTAAACACATCAAAATAGCTATTTGATCACTTAGCTCTAAATTAAAACAATATTTAAAACACAGTAAATAGCAGCAAAAATACAATAATAGTGTAAAATTATCTGTTTTAATCCTCTGGGTAATTTTTTTCCCTTCTTAGACAAAGCTGTGATTATTGCAGCTGTCAGAAAGAATAATCAAAAGAAATACTGAAAGTTTAGATTTCAGTTAGTCTTTTTGACAGAGACTTGAATTGAAACTTCCAAACACAGCTGAAAAGGTGTTGCTAGCGGAATGGATGAGGACATTCAGAGCTTTCTGATCTGGTTCAAACTGCACTACCTCTGCACAGGGAGCACTGCTATCCCTTCTCCCCATAGCCGCATTGGTTTTGGAACTTCATTTTAAATCAGTAATTCACAATGTAAGAAGTGGAGGAGCTCAGAGAATGAAATGCAAGTGGTTTTTAGAGGTGACAGGAAAGACACTTTGCTTCCTTTTTTGTGAAGCAAGTTAGACCTTCCCCACCCTAGCTGATGAGTGAGGAATGCCAAAATAATGGCTTTTACACTCTTCATTGTATGGAGTCCACCTTTTTTCTCTCTGCTTTTGTTGTCAGTTACATGGCCACATGAAGTCAGTAAGGGGCAACCTCAGCCTTTCACAGGTAGGGGCAAGACTTTCTCCGCTCCCACCCTCTCTCAGGAAAAGTCCCACCTTTGTTCATCTGCTTGGACAAACACTGCAAGCTTAAACAAAGGCATTTTACATCTTAGAACATCACCTTGTTAGTTGTTTAGGAAACTTCTAAAACAATTTTATGGAAACAGATGTTTTTGGATAAAATAAAAACATTCTGAAATTCTTACACCATTTCAGGAATAGTAAATCACCTCAGTTTTTAAAAACTTCCTTTAACAATACTTTTTACTATGGCTGAGATGATATTTTGGAATTTCCAATAATTAAGAAATCTTGAGCTGCTCTTTGCAAATTCAGCCTCTTCTCAAGAAATCACAATACTCCTCAAGAAATCACACTGAAATTGATTAAAAGGCAAGATTACACCATGTCCTATTGGAATATGACTGAGCTGAGTGGTGGTATGTGTATTCACTGATTTAAAACATCCTTACCAGGTTTGGAATTTTCAGGGACACAAAACTCAAACAGGTCTTGTGTAAAATATGGAGCATTATCATTATCATCTTCTATCCTGATTGTATGCACAAGTGGTACCTCTGGTGAATAACCATCTGGAGTGGTTGCAAAGCAAATGATCTGCAAGACATAAATTCAGTGCTTAAGCAATAGGTAGTATTACTACATTTTTACTTCAGTGAAGGAGTCAATAAAACAAAGTGTGCACAGCATACCCTTCTCAAGACTTTCTAATCTCTACCTTTTCCATTCCTCACACTTCAAGTATTTGAATCACTTTCTCCCTGATCACCCCACTAACTCTATCAAACACTTTTTCCAAGTCTCTTGAACACATTCTTCCAGGTGTTTATGAGGCAATCTCAGTGTTACCAGAATCTACATGTAAATATTGCTATTTAGAACAAAATCAAGAATGACAGCAAAACTATTTGCCCATTTTAACATCATCTAATAAAATGCAGCAATAGGAACTGAAAATTACCTAACTAGAAGGTGCTTCTAGTAATTGCCTTCTTACACTTCTCAGCCAGTAGAGAGAGCAGTGTACCTTGTTAACAAAATACCAGAACTGAATAGCTTGAGAGAGATTCAAAAAAACACAGCTACACAGCTGTCTAGATTGCATCACTATTTTGTTTTTCTGCAGACCTTTACAATCTTCCCTTAAAAACTCTTCCTAGAAGTGACACAAATCCAACAACTCACTACAGTAATGCTGTAATTAGTGTAAGCAGTGAAAAGTAAAAATATTCTCAAGATCTAGACGACCGGATGTTTTGGTTACTCATTTCATCTCTTCAACACCAAGGATATTACTCAGAACAGAGAGCTGATTCCAGGTCTTGTCTGCTGCCAGTTTCCCCTGTAACCCAACTGTCCAATATATGCATGACAGAAAGAAAAAAAAATAATTAATTATGTTTACACAACTTAGGGCTGTACCTGAAAGCTTGGATACTGTTCCCGGTCTACTGCACGGGTAGCAAAGATATTTCCAGTTTCTCTTTCTATATAAAATAAACCCTTTGGATCTTGATCAATTCCTGGTCCACTTGCAGAATAATAAATTGTGTAGTTCTGAGCTGTGTCTGATTGGACCTATAGAAAGACATTTTTAAGCCCAAGGGAAAACAGAAGCACCATTTAAATACATTCCCCCCGCCCCCTTCATTATCATATTTAGCACAAACAGAAACTTGTGGGGGGGGGAAAAAAAAACAAAAAAAACCCACACACACACAAAAAAAAAACAACAAAAAAAAATATCACACACACACAAAAAAATCCCATAACTTGATTTACTTCTGTAGCAGCTTAAACTTCACAGAATAGGAAAACAGCCTACCATGTAACTGCCTTCCTCTATAATCTGTGTACATGAGAGGGGAGTTAATTCAAACTCATAAATGCTTAGCACTATCAAACAACTAAAGAAATTACAATATCAAAAAAAAAAAATACTTTGAAATCTAATCTGTCTAGAATACTACATACACAAGGCACATTCAGATATAGATGGTTTGTATCTGTCCCTGATCATGAGATTTTAGTTTTATTGTCTTCACTGAGAATGTGGTTTGCAACTAGAGAAGAAAGAGTATAGGAAGGAGAGGAAGAACCAGAGGAAGGAAGACAACCTAGGGTATAGTCCAGACATATGTCAATTCAAATAGTTTCTCTGCATCTCATTACAAGCACCAAGGAGGTAACATTAGAGTTATCTATTTATAAATGCTCTTGTCCCAAAATACTTTCCTTGCCTACTGAATGCCAGAAGTTGGGAAGGTAAGATTAGAAGGACTTCTCTGCACAGACTCTGTTATTAGGCTTGTCTCTACACATCTTCTACCAGCCACTCTGTAATCTAGAGAAGGCTAGATGGATCTATGATAACTTTAATTCTTGCATTTCTCTTTTACGCCTACTTGTTTTCTACCAGTAAGTACTTTCCCAAATAACACAGGCCATATTCAGTCTTCAAGGCTGAAGACATTACACCTCGAGCTCCAGAAAGGATGTAGACATGCAGGTAAAATTTACCCCAGTCTGTGTTTACAAAACCTTTTCCTAGGCAATGTTTTGTGAAGGGTTGTTTGTTGGTTTTGTTTTTGTTTTTTTGTAATTACACACTTCACTGATTTCCAGGAAAAAAGAGCTCTCTTTGATAGTATGCCACTCTCCTTTTTTTTTGCAAAATTCCATTTCACCCCAACAACTATCACAAGTTATTTCAGCTACAAATCATGAGATATACAATGAACAAGACAGGACAAGACAGAGGAGTAGTAACAGGAATGTCATCAATAAAGAACACATAACAGCTGATTTTCTTCTTTATCTTAAAAGTCACATACAAACCTAGCTTGGATCATAAAATTAAGGTTTGTATAAAATGTACCTGCTGTATTTGTAGTGGAAAAGGTCCCAGTGAGTTCTCTATCATAACGGATGGAATAGGGCCCCACCTTCTTTTGGTTCGCTTGAGAACTGTGTCTCTAGCATGCCTGGTCTTCTGTGCCTGAGTCTGGAAGATAAAAAGACAGATAATAATACATCCATATATTCTTAACAATGTGTATCTTTAACTGCTGTCCTGCATTTCCAACTTTTTTCCCTCCATTCCAGTCCTTCTACTGATATTTTTTTTTTCTTCCCCCACACAGGACTTAATTTCTGATTATACCTGTAATAGTATTCCAAGTTTTTTAATTTGTTGTAATATTTTGCATGAATAAAATCTGCTTTAATTCTTCAAATTTGTTTTTAAGGTTCTTGACATTCCTGATTAAGCTACTTGCTAGCATCTCCCCTTTCAGAAAGGCAATCTGCTGACTTAAGCAACCCAGTAATCAACAACTGCTAAATAAAATTACACTCTACAGCAGCATTTTGCCGTATTATTTGAATTCCAAAAGTCAACTACAGTTACTCAGCTTGAAGCTGCACTCTCTGAAACCAAATTTCAAATAAGTAAGGTATCTTAAAATCAGAAACTCACTTTTTTTGCTTCTTCCACCAAGGTAACGTGTATTTTCTTTTGAACTTGTTCTTGAATGTCTTTAAGTAATATGGTAAAAGTCTTTTTCTCAGCAGACAAAGACAGAGCAGATGTTGTGTACACAGAACCATCCTCTAGAACCTTGAAGTTCCCATCACTGGAACTGATAAACTCTGCAGATTGAAGGCATTCTTTCAAATCAACTGTAAGAGAAACAGACAACAAACTGTAAGAAAAAGAGACAATAACTCAAACAGCAAAAAAATAGCATCCCTCATAAAAGAAGAAAACGTGATCCAAATAAAATTACATTTACTGAGTCGTCAAATATTTGTTCATTCAGTATTTAAGCATGACAAATACAGATTCCAGAACCCATGTATGCACTCAAATTTGACCAAGTTTACATTAATTTCCACCCTCGTGTTCATAAGTGTTTCCTAAAAGACATGGGTGCTCCAAGGATATGTCTCCACAAAACGCTATTACATTGGAAAAAAGTATTGAAGCACCAGAGGTGAATTAACACACTTAAATGCAAAAAACATTCTAGACATGCCCATTATTGGATCAGTAGCTATTACCTTTGCCTTGTGGTCCATGCCCTACAATATCGGTAAAGACGATTAATTAATGCAAATACTCAATGGAGATGTTACATCTTGGAAGTTTTGCCCTCAGGAGAAAAGCACTGACTGGTACTATGTGATTTAATAGTCTTGAGAGGACAAAGGCCTTTAAATTATGAGGCAGACAGATGGGAGAGATAACGACTAACTCTAGAACAAATGATTAGCAATTTTTTAATATGTATGTGATAGAATCCCATGTTTACAGAAAGTACCAGGTAATTTCAGCATACTTCCCAGGTATTTTTCACTGAATTTGCTATCACTTGTGGCTAAAATAAATTCTTATGCATTTCAATAAACTTGGTTCACCAGCAAGTAATTCAGCACAACAGTTGGAGAAAAATCATGATACTCGAAATGAATTGCAATAGGACCACAGCACTAAGCAAGAACAATGTGGCACCCTGAAAAAGCTATAAGCCAGAGGCTCAAACCCCAGATAAATGACCCCTGCAGAGTACAAGAGGTGTCAGTGTCATGTTCCCAAAAATCAAAACTTTTCAATACTCCTTCAATGATACCATAGTGTGTGGGACACTGCTCTATCAAAGCTAATTGCAAAAAAAGTAGATTCAGAATTTGATCCCATATAGAGATGATATTTTAAATAAACTAGATTTCATTTCTATCAAAATTGCTATTACAGATGGGAAGCAAAATTTTAAACATGGCATGGTGACTTCGTAGGTTTGTCCTTTAACTGCTCAAATAAATATTTGTTAGACTTTCTATGGTGCTGCAGCAGTGACTCCTGTCCTTTTGAATCCATACAGTGGAAATGCTGTATTGAAAAGAATAGCACTGCCTCACTTAAATGTGTCTCATACTACTTCATATTACAGCAAGGGATTTTAAAAACACCAGACTGGAGATTTTGTTTCTGATGGTTATATGAGTCAACAGTATGCTCAGTTAGCCATAGTTTTGTGAGATTTTTTTCTTTAAAGCCTCTGGTCTAAGTCAAAAATATTTAAAAAAATTTCAACAACCAGGAAAATCCTGAGTAATTTCATTGTCAAGACATGGACCTGTATCAATGCAAAACACTTCTCAATAATTATTTAAGTAATGTCATTTAAGCTATAATGGTTTTGTTCAATGTTTGGGGGGAAAAAAGTTTAAGTTCAATGTTATGCAATCTATTTCAAAGCACTGCAATAACATGAAGTTTTATTTTTATATAAATCAAGTTTATTTACATAGAGAAATGTTGAAGTCTATGAGAACTCACATAGCTGTAGCAAGCTTCTTCATTTTAAAATTTAAAAGGTCACTGAATTTTCATTATACAGCTAGATTTTCTGAGCACTTGTATTGTGATGAACTACCAATCCACTTTATTGGTTCTTTCTGTAGGAATGTGGATTAGGATTGCAGAGTTGGAGCATATTCCTCTGCTGTCGTAGGACTCACAAAGGGCACCTCTGAATCCTCAAATTCAGTCTCAGGCAGCACAGAACCCTGTAGCAGCTGCTATGCCATGCCTTTTAAAGCTGCCTTTCAAAGACTGGTCTAGCCAAAAAAAAAAAAAAAAAAAAAAAAAAAAGGTGGGCATTTTTTTCTAGTCTCCCATATTTCTCTCAGTCACCTGCACACTGCCCTAAATCAAGACAGACCATCCAGTCAGACAGGAGCACTCTCCCAAGCAAATGTGCACACAGGACACCTCTGCAACTCATCCCCTTATTGTCCTGAATGCCCCAAGCACTGCTGAGCAGTCAAATCCATTTTTCACAGCAGCTTCTTCGTGCATGGTTATGTGGGTTTTGTCTTTTTTTATCTTTTCCATTGTCCAAATGACTTACTCTCTTCTTCATGTGACTGTCGACTGGGGGTGCACTTTGAAATATCAAGCCACTTGTTGGAATACTAAGCTTTAGACTCCAAATTTTGAAAACATTAAACTCTGGCATTCTAGTTTTAGAATAAACATTATAACCTGACAGTAGCTGTTTACGCAAAAGTCAAATGGATGCAGAGAGCCAGTGTTCAAATCCATAACAAACACAGGGCGTATCCTTCATAAAAAGGCTGATCCAGCTGTTTAAATGGCTGTCCAGTCATCCATTCATTCCATTAAATAAAAAGGCTTCTCCACTGTTACCAGCATCTCCAGCCATGTTGAGTTGTTAAGAGGGGCATCTCACAGTTTCTCACCTCTGCCAACTAACGTGTTAGCCTCTAGTTCAGAAGGAACATGAAAAGTTACTTTCTTGCAAGCTTCACAGCACAAACTCAGCACCTAGAAAACAAATTAAGAAATTGGGGAAAAAAACACATAATTATATGGTATTTTGAATAATAACTAGACACTGAAGCTGACTTTGGTTTGGCTGTTTGTTAAGACAAGCAAGTGAAACAGCACAGAAAGCACTCCTCGCTAAAAATTCTTGTACCATGCAGCATAGCATATAAAGTTTCAAACTAGCAACAAAATCTGACTACTACTCCTGGATTCTTCCACAGCTTGGGTTCAGGTTTTTTCTAAAATATCTGCAGCACCAACACTAATACCAAACGCTCTTTTTGACTAAAAGATTTTGCCAACACTATTTAGCAGAGGAAAGAAAAAACACATCTTGGCCATGCACTCCCTCCAACAGCATTCCTGGCCAATTTAGATCCAAGGTCTTCAAGTGTTAAGGTTTAATCCATCAACACTCAGTTTGGTAGAATTGTGGTGATGCTGAACATTAAAGGGACAAGTGCCTTATTAAAACCATATGATGACACTTGCACTTACATATCACTTTGCATCTTCAAAGTACATTCTTAACAAACTAATTAAATCTGGCTTCAGCAATTAGATATGACACAAATAAAATGTTGAGTATCACAGCAGTCTACTCCCATAGAACCAGTTACAAAATGGGGTCCTCCTCAAAATTCAAATTAGTAGTAGATAACCAGACCTTTTTCTAAAACCGAATCACACAGAGGTACAAAGATTTCCCTCAGCACGGAGCAAGTGAGTCCTGATCTCAGATTATATGTGTGTATATTTTGCCTAGTTTCTATCCTTATGTTTAAAATTGTAATCCAAAAATCACACAGCCAATTAAACAAAGAAATAGAGAAATGTAAATAAATTTTCTACCCTTTTATGTGTATTTATTCTTTCAGGATGAAAGTCTAACAAAAAAAGGAAAAGAATTTTTATTTTGCACATACCTTTAGGATTAAAGGTATAAAGAAGTAAATAGCTAATGGAACTTCTGAAAATTACTTGTGATGCTTATGAAGAATATATTTAAATAAAAATACTTTAAACACTTTAAGACATTAGGAGCCTTTAGAAAAACTGTGCTCAGCTAAAAACAATATACACTATGTCTGCACCATAAAAGCTCTTCATACAGTTCCTCATATATATATACACGCAGATATAAAAATATGCATATATAGAAATAATTAAAACATCCCTCCTTACGTATTAGTAGGCACTTTCCTTACTAACAGACACTTAATAAAACACTCTCTCCTGAAAGACAGTGCATTAATTTTCAAGTTATTGAAATCACATCTTATTACACTGTTCTAAAATATTTTAAGAGTCAATGACACCTAACTTTGAAATAATAATGCCAAGCTCGGTCTGATGTCAGCACAAAGAACTACTGAGGAGTTAAACAAAAGAAAGTGGTATCTATTTAAGGACATACTGAAATATCTAGTAAAAAGAAGCTGTGATGTCCTTTCACTTTACACAAAGAAGACAACTCACGATTCTTTTTCGTTGGGTGTTTTATGGGGGATGATTTCTGCTTGACAGGAGAATTTTTTGATTTTTTTTTTTTTTAAATTAAATGTATGAGCAAAGCTGCTTGCATTTCTTTGGGTTTTGCTATTAATATCCTTGCAAAGGCAGGCATAGTGTCTGGAACAGTAACGCTTCCATTAAAATATACATACGTAATTAATAAAAAAATAATAAATTCAGTGCTTCAACACTACCGATTATTTTTCTTTTACAGGATCAAACGACCATCTGCCCTCTTTTCGTGAATGCATTAATAACAGGGAGGAAAGGGGGTAAGAACCAAAAGACAAATCAGGTTTACTCATCCACTGTAAATTTTAAAAAAAAAAAAACAAGGAAAACAAAAAAGACCTTTCCCCGC
>JAWWEW010000078.1:106547975-106603633 GCA_035583185.1 Anabacerthia variegaticeps
AGTTCCCTCAGCTGCTCCTTCTAAGACTTGTGCACCAGATCCTTCACCAGCCTCCCTGCCCTTCTCAGGACTCACTCAATATTGTTGTTGTGAGGGGCCCAAAACTGGATGCAGTACTTGAGGTGTGGCCTCACCAGTGCTGAGTACAGGGGGCAGTGACTGCCCTGGTCCTGCTGGCCACACTATTGCTGATCCAAGCCATGATGCCATTGGCAGCCTTGGCCACCTGGACACACTGCTGGCTCATGTTCAGCGACTGTCGACCAGCATCCCCAGGTCCTTTTCTGCTGAGCAGCTTTCCAGCCTCGGGCATTGTGTTATTGTTGTGACCCAAGTGCAGGACTAGGCACTTCACTTTGTCAAACTTTATACAACTGGCCTTGGCCCATCGGTCCAGCCTGTCCAGATCCCTCTGCAGGGTCTCCTACCCTCCAGCAGATCAACACTCCTGCCCAGCTTCGCATCATCTGCAGAGTGACTGAGGGTGCCCTCAATCCCCTCATCCTGATCATTGATAAAGGTATTAAACAGGACTGGCCCAAATACCAAGCCCTAGGGAACACCAGTGGTGACCAGATGCCAGCTGGCTGCAGCACCATTCACCACCACTCTGAGCCTGGCCATACAACCAGTTATTACCCAGCAAAGAACGTGCTCATCCAAGCCATGAGCAGCCACTTTCTCCAGGAGAATGCTGTGGGAAACACTGTCAAGGACTTTACTGAAGTCTTTGCAGGCACATTCACAGCCTTTCCCTCATCCTTTAAGCAGGTCATCTTGTCACAGAAGATCAGGTCAGTCAAGCAGGACCTTCTTTTCAAAACCAGTGTTTGCTGGGTCTGATCTCCTGGTTGTCCTGTACATGCCATTTGATGGCATTCAAATGATCTGCTCCATGACCTTCCCCAGCACTGAGGTCAGCTTGACAGGCCTGTAGTTCCCTGGACCCTCCTTGTAGCCCTTCTTGTAGTTGGGCATCACACTGGACAACCTCCAAGCAACTGGGAACCTCCCTGGATAGCCGGGACTGATGGTAAATGATGAAAAGTGGCCTGGTAAGCACTTCTATTAGCTCCCTCAGTCCCCTTGGGTGGAGCCCTTCTGGCCCCATAGACCAGTGCATGTCTAAGTGGTGTAGCAGGTCACTGATCATTCTCCCCTGGATTCTGGGGGCTTCATTCTGCATCCTGTCCCTGTCTTCCAGCTCAGAGGGCTGGGTACCTGGAGAACAACTTAAAGACTGAGGCAAAGAAGACATTAAGTACCTCAACCTTTTCCTCAGCCTTTGTCACTGTTTCCCTCCCATCCAATAAGGGATGGAGGGTCTAAGCCTCCTTTCATTGCTGATGTATTTAGAGAAACATTGTCTTTTACAGTAGTAGCCAGATTAAGTTCTATTTGGGATTTGGCCCTTTTCTCCCTACATAACCTCATGTCATGCTTGTAGTCCTCCTTAGCTGCCTGCCTCTATTTCCAAATGTCACAAACTGTCCTTTTCTTCCTGAGTTCCTGCCACATCTCTCAGTTCAGCTAGGCCAGTCTTTTTATCTTCTAGCTTGCATTTCAGCACATGGGGACAACCTATTGCTATGCCTTTAAGAGCTCCTTGAAGACAGTCCAGCCTTCCTGAACTCCTTTGCCCTTCAGGACTGCCTCTCAAGAAACACTCTAAACCAGGCTCTTAAACAGGCCAAAGTCTGCCCTCCAGATGTTCAAACTGGCAGTTCTTCTGATCCCCTTCCCTACTTCTCTTAGAATCAAAAAATCTGTCATTTTGTGATCACTGTGCCCAAGACAGCCTCCAACCATCCCATCACCTACCAGTTCTTCTCTGTTCACAAACAACAGATCCAATGGAGCACCCTCCCTTGTTGGCTCCCTCACTGTGTAAGGAAGTTCTCTTCCACACACTCCAGGAATCCCTGTTCTGTATTCCCAGACACCTGGTAAGCTGAAGTTGTACACAAGAACAAGGTCTAACAATTGTGAGACTACCCCCAACTGCTTATAGAATATTTCATCTCCCTCTTCATCCTGGCTGGATAGTCTATAACAGATTCCCACCAGGATATCTGCCTTGCTGGCCTTCCCCACGGTTCTTACCCACGAACACTCAACCCTGTTGTCACCATTGTCAAGTTCTAGACAATCAAAACACGCCCTAATATCTGGGGCTACCCATTGCCTCTTCTTCCTTGCCTGTCCCTTCTGGAGGGTTTATAGCCACCCATTGCAGCACTCCAGGTGTGTGAGTCATCCCACCACATTTCCGTGATGGTTTGCTGCCCACGCTGTGTGCACTGGTGTAGATGCACTCCAGTTGGGCTCTTGATCCCACCATCTTTTGGAGGGAGAAGACCTAACTCCTACAGGACCATTCTCGAGCACTTCCATGGTGTCCTTACTGCCATATGGATCTCCTAAATCTCCCTATCTCCACCAAGACAACAGACCAAAGGACCTCCCGAGCACACTGCCCTAAAACACTGGCATGTTGCCCTCCAGCTTATCTCCAGCAGGCCTGGTTTTATCCATTTCCTCCTTCATTAGAATTCAGTGGAGTGCTGAGTCCCATAATCTAAAACCTATTGAAGGAGCAAGGTATTTATCTGTTAGGTAAGTGTTGAGCTCTGATTTAGAATATCTAATAAAGCCACTGTGAAAAGATGTTATTAAAAATAATCCATCTGAAATTTTGAGTCTCATTACTAAAAACCACATACATTTACTGAGATAATTACATTTTCTGAACCAGACAAAAGCTGTGTCCTTTTCACCAGTGTTGCATTATTTTCGTTTGGTTTTTTCTTGACTCAGAACAATTGTAATAATGCCAGCTGCTTTCAGATATTATTGATCATAAAACCTTTATACATCAAAGGAAAACTAAGGAGCTGCCAAAGACTACTAAAAATAAATTTTTTATATATATGAAGGCCTGCTACAGTAACTGAAGCTAGTGAAATAGATCAAAGAGTGACTTCTCTGTGCACATTTTCTGAGTATAGGAAAAATCCAGGGGAGTGTTCTTATCATTTAGGTATTTAGCTAATCCTGTCAGAAGGAACAGCAGTATTTCATATTTAGTAATGTCAGCATGTGCCTTTTTAATCTGTCTCATGCACTCAGTAAGTGCATAATAAAGCAACAGTATTTTGCTAATATTCAAATAGTTTAAGTCAGTTTGTATTGACTTGGGGTGGTTGTGTTCTGATAATCTGTGTGGGGTTTTGCTATTCACTGAATTTCTCTGCTGGAACAATAATTTCGATAGAAATTAAAAGAGTAAGAGGGAGTGTCAAATGGGGATTAAGCAGCAAACTGACTAAAGGTTGGGTTGAATTGACTGTAGCACCCTTTTATATGAATAATAAGAAACAGTACATCTTAAAAAAATTAAATGCATTTTTCAATTTCATTGTGAGTTTTAAAAGTAATGGTGGGAGCTACAAAGAAGGCAGCTTCTATGTTTAACTTAGCATTGCTAGGGATAATTTTAAAATCTAGTTCAAAACTCAGATTTGTTATTTAGAAGCTGACCCTTCCTGGCCCCATTTTAAGCAGACTGTCCTGTTGGCAATTTTTAGCTTCTACTGTCACTAAGCGAGATTGGTACCCTACAGGGTAATCAGATTTAGCCAAACAAGAACTTAATTTACATCCTGTGCAGAGCCCATGGGCCAGTCTTTTGCATAAAGACTGGAAGGTTGAAATGGTTTCAGGAAAGGATAATAAATGCTTGGAACTGTAATATGCATAATAACATTTTCATATTAAAAATTATATCCACTGATCGCGGTAAACTGATTCACAGAATAATAACCCCATAATTGAAAATTCAGGTTCATTTCTCAGGAAAAAAATTAGAGAAGCACAACTTACTTTCTTATCAGTTTATGTCTTAAAAAGAGTTTATAAGTACATGGAATGTAATCATCTTGAAGTACATACTAATTAATATTCATTATTATATAAATCACTTCTTTGTGCCTTGACTTTGCATTCATTAATGGATTAAGATTTACCCAAGTAAAAGTGAGTAAGTGAGATTTAGGTGACTGATACATTCAAATAGCAGATGCTGCGGAAGTGCAAAAACATTGCTTTAGGCTAGAAATAGTAAAGGCAAAAAATTACGTGATCCCTTTTTAAGTGTGATCTTACTCAGGAGTATTATTTTGTAATAATTTACCCACAGTCAAATGGTCTGAAGACTTGGTTCATTTCATACAGTGGCTTATGTTTTACTAGTTTAAATCAGATACCTGTTTAATTGAGTTTCTTATATTTTGCAGGGAAAGGCACAGTGATTTTGCTTGCTGGTGTATGCAGCTTCCCATCTTTAGGGTGGTCCCAGGTGTGTTGTGACCAGGTCCTGAGATAGCAGGAGGCAGAAAAAATGGCTGTATACATCTCCTGAGGCTGCCAGGAGGCAATTAGCACTCATCCTAAGCTGGAGCAGCCCTGGAGCTGGGACCTGTGACGGACCATGACTGGCATGAGCTTCCAGCACCCCCCATGCCACTCAAGAATTTCTGTCATTCATCAGCACTCTGTTCACAGGGCTGCCTCCAGAGAGCCCACTGATATGATTCAGCTGCAGAACTGGCTGTGATATTTTCATCAGCTGAGCCAAAACACATTAACAGGCAAAACACAACTTTCAGACTCATAAGAAATTCAGGTCACTATTCATATCTCATTGTAAAAGAACTTCCTGTTGACAAATTGTGAAATCCCTGCCATGGAAAAATTCTCATATGGTGAGCAGGGTGTAGCAGACATTGGCTGTTTTTAAAGGGTTCCAGAAAAGTTACAGATTCTAATTTCTAGAATGATTTGAATAATTAGAAGTCTAAATTCTTGGGGGAGGGCAAGGGGGATATGTCTTGTTTTGCAAAACAGACTTTGTAACCAAGGCTATTTAAGAAGGCAAAATCCATGAATTGCAAATTTTAAAAGAGATTAATTGACTGCCTTGATTGCTTTCCAAGTGATTGTATTATCTTGGAGTGTCATATAGAAAATAGCTGATATGACACAGCATAAATATTCTTTACAAAAACCAAGTCAAGACAGTTCTGACCTTAGTAGCTGTGGAACTGTAAATAGGTAGAAAACCCTTGTTTGTCCAAAATTGTATGAGAATGAAAGACAAAATGGAAACTAAATTCCAATGAATATGTAAGAAAATGTCTTCTGGGTTTATGCATCTTCTTCTTGCATTTACCAAAATAGTATTTCATTTTTACTGTCATGTCTGGAAAACCTCCAGTTTCCTCAGGCCTCATGAAAATTCCACCATGAAAAACAGAATAAAATACTAAGCTGACATATGAGTAAATAGCCACAGGTGCCAATTTGTGCCAAAGAAGAATTCAAGCTCACTTCAAAGGAAAAAATCAACTCTGCCATGGGATATTATCGAGCAATTTTAATTGACAAGAGATGCTAAAAATGAATTCATTTGCTGTGCTCCTCTGCTGCTTCTCCCATGGTGCTGCTTCTGCAGTTGGGAAAAGAAGGGTCTATTTGGTGTGACATCTGAAGGTTTGCTGGGCTTGCCGAGCAGTTACCACGGTATTGCAGCCATAAATCTGAGTGCCACAGGACTGAGTAAAACAGGCTGACACTGGGACAGTGTGGCTGAAGAGCTGCCACTGGACAGAGCATATTTCCATCTCAGGAAGATTCTTCTCAGGCTTTTAAATCATGAGGTTCACACTTTCTCTAAAGACATCAAAGCACATTATTACTTACTGTCTTGAATCTATAATTTATAGGTATTATCTAACAGCCACTTAGCAGTCAATGTTTAATTTTATATGTAATTAACAATGCCATTTCAGCTTTTATTTCTACTGTATGTTTACATGTAAATTAGAAAAGCAGTCTCACTTGTTTACAATATGAACTTTGGTTTTGGGCATTACCCAACAGAGTTCACAACAAAAAAATTCAAAGAGAAAGAAAAGAAGTGAAATTAATGGGAATGCCAGTTAACACAGCATTCCAGCCTCCTCTGGCTGCAAAATGAGTGGGATAGGATATGACAAATGTGTGAACCATCCTTTAAAGATATTTAGAGTTCTTTCTGCATTGGTGCATGATAAAACTGGAAGCAACATTTTGCAGCTACATAGTTCATTACAAGGATATGGGGCACGTTAACATGCTCCCCATGACAGAGCCATTTATGGGGCAGATTTCTGGTCAGTGCTATACACTGAGGAAGGAAGATACTGCTATTCATCAGCCAATTCCGTGTGACTCATGGCAGTTTCCAAACATATGGTGATGGTGTACTTTGTGGCCCTTCAGCATGTAATAAGAAGTGTAACACTGTGTAGGCAGAACATTTCACTTTCATAGCTAATTTATATTTATCAGTTGTTCCCAGCTTTCTCCTACTGTTTACTGAGGCATGTGTCAGTTCCTGTTTACAGCTACATTGTCTTCAATAGGTAGGGTTTAATACAGTCTATTTCAGCTTTCATGAAGCAATTTTTTTTTTTTTAAATATTGAGGAATAATCTCATGTTAAAATACACAGATTCAAAATCTAAAGTATTGCATATGGCACGTTTCAGCAATTCCCCAGAACTTCCCCAGGAGACTAGTTAATTGATGTGGTGGAGTGAACTGCTCTGTGTAATCAAAACACCACACACAGTGCAGGTGTTTTAGGTGACAATGGTGGTGTAGAGAACTGCGGAAGCATGGATGTTTTTTTCTTTCAAAGAAATTACTACAAGCTCTACTCTGTGAATTTTACCATGCCCAGCTGGCCACCAAAGTCAAAGGTCAAGGAGGCCTGCTTTAAATTCCTATCTATAATTATTTGTCCTCTAAAGCAAAATATCTGCAATGACCTACATACTGATGAGATAACTGCCTTCTTAGCCAGTTGCTGCATAAATTACCTAAATTGAGTCTAGCCTTTTTGGCACAAGGCAGACCATCAGAACATGATGTGATGCAGCAGTATTTGCCAAACTTGACAGATTAATAGCATCCCCTCTCTGTTTTCTTCTATACATGTATTTACTGGTCAATAAAACACCTATATGCAGATGTATGAGGAATTCCTTTCTTCAGAAACAGACACCTACAAGGCTAGTTTATAAGACCTCCTTCCACATGCCCTGATATAGGTGGTGGATACACTTAATTTGGATAGGCGAGATTACAGATGGACCCCATTGAGGTCCTGGGCAGAACTGTCACATGGGAGCCAGGTCCTTGTGGTTGTCCAAATCACACAGAGAGCAGGGAATAGTACAGGATTGAGAAGACACAAAGTTGATTTAAAACCATTTTTTCAAACTTTTCTCATCTTGGGTATCAGTCTCAATTCTAGAATTTTTGGAGACTGTCCACGGGTTGAGTTCTTCAAGAGTATTTGCTCTCAGGTAGCTGACAGACAAGCCTGAAGAGCTAAGACACACCATCCGTCCTGTAGGAGTGAATTACACAGTCACCTCATTTTTCAGGTCTAAGACTTGATAGCAGCCATATCTTGTACATATCTTGTTTTCTTCTGTCTCATTGTGTGGATACAGA
This sequence comes from Anabacerthia variegaticeps, assembly GCA_035583185.1. NCBI lineage: Eukaryota > Metazoa > Chordata > Aves > Passeriformes > Furnariidae > Anabacerthia > Anabacerthia variegaticeps. The sequence continues at coordinate 106,555,539 of JAWWEW010000078.1, forward strand.
AGAAGAGAAAAGGGTGTCCATGGACTGTCTTTGAACTTGATACTTTTCAATGGATTTCTCTGTGAAGAGAGCAAGAAAATATTTTGTTAAAACAAATAGAAAACTATAGAATTACAATAGAAGGGATAGGAATTACAGCATCTGAAAATTAAGCAAAAACTCCACAGTACACACTTGCTGTAGGAAAAAGAAGGCAGCAAGGAGAGAGGATTCATATCCAAACCCCTGGGAATAAGATCATCTGTCCTTACCCTGCATCTGCTCTGTTTCCCAGGAGACAGGATGAAGAACAAAATATTTAGCACAGGCAGTTCTGTTTGCTATTGATTTTTAGAGTGATTCTGCCCTTCTCAGCCCCACGTAGTGTCTACCATCCATCTTGCCACAGGCATATTCACAGAAGCCATTTTCTGTGGAGACATAATTGGTCATTGGCACAGAAACGACAGAAACAATTGTCACACAGCAGAAACATTTCCATTTCCCTTTCCCCTGGGGCAAACTGTATTACCATGAACTCCCCAGTCCAGTGCAGCTGGGTACTGCCTTGATCTGAATTCCCTCTTAACCAAGGCCAACTCCAACAATGAAAAGTGGATGCAAAATGGCCTCCTATAAAAAAAAGAATTCCAATCAATCTTGGATGCCAAGTGAATTTGGTATCATTCCATATAGACTTTTAGTTGAGAGGGGGGAGAAAAGCATTTAACAGAAGAAAGGGGAGTAAAGCTTTGGCAATTACTGTGGCATGTGCAGAAAAGGAATACATCAAGTGAAAGGGAGGTTACAGATAAATCAGACTTAGGAGCAAGAATTTTCTGTAGTCACCATAACACAAACAATTGCAGCACATTAGGCTCAAGAAAGATGAAGGAAATGGGAGCAGAGAAGGGCAAAGTGAACAATCAAGGAGATGTAGCATCTCTCTGTAAGAGATTAATAGGTCAGTTTGTTTAGCCAAGCAAATTGGCGGGTATAGAGGGGAAAAAGGAGTGCAAAACCTGCTACACAGGTGAGCAGAGAAACGACCAGCTAAGAGGGTTACCCAGGGAAGAATCTTCTTTCACTACAACAATTAAACATCTAAAAGAGAAGTGTTACCTTTGAGAAGTTCCTTAGAAATGCAAACATGTAGAGAAATGGGGGCAATCACTGGCCAGGGAAAAGAGCTAGATAAAAAAAAAAGAAAAACCAAGAAACAACCCTCCCAAACCGCCCCCCCCAACAAACAAACAAAACAAAAAAAAAAAAAAAACCAAAAAAAAAAACACCACAATTTGGCGCACTATCTCCATGTATATATTACCCTTGAGACTGAACATTGGAAGAGTGAGGTTCTTGGGCAGGAAGGGCAAGACGACTGCTTGGTTTTCAACAGAGTGATAATTACATTTAGAAAAAGACCAGATGAGGGGGTTATCTGTTATGCCTTTTGGACTTTGGAGACTTAGTTATCTTTCATCAGTATGTGCAAATTTCTGCTTGGAAAAGGTCACTTACAGGCATACACTGGCATTAGCATTTCTTGTGATTACCTTATGCATGAGCTTTAATAAAAGGCAGCATCTGAAAAATCACAACTTCCTTCTTCTGTAAATGTATGTAGGACTCCTAGTGAGAATAAAGAGAATACATCTCCTGTATCTCTATGAGGAAGCACCAGTTTTCCTGGTACTGAGATGAGTTTATGTCCTGGTCTGTGCCTCTGTCTGATATTGGTTGGAAAAATTAATGTCTTTCCTATATTTTCAAAGATTTGCTTCTCAAAACAAGAAAAATCTCATACTGGTTAATGAAATTATCCCAGATTTACACTGATGTGTGACTGGAAATACAATTGCAGCCCTCACAGGTTGTTTTGTCGGGTTTTTTTTAGGAAAAAGCATTTTTCATAATGAAACTGAAGAATTCAATGAGAAAAGGTTACCTAAAAGCCTCCCTTGCCATGGATCCTACAATGACTGCTGAGATTATCAAGGAAAGAGTCCCACCTAATCTAATTGCAAGTAATCTGGCAGCCAAGCCTGATGAATTAGCAAATCTCTGTAAAGGAATGCTGACAAACCATATCGGTAATAAAGAGCTGGTGTTCAAAGAAAGAAAAGGGGTAATGTAAGCAGTAATAAAGGAGGCACTTAGAATTTTGCTGCTTTTACCTATGTGTTCCTGGGTTTGAAGACAGACACAAGATTTTGTGTTTGGAACAGTCTGTTGTGTTTGTGGAATAGACTTTTTTCCTATCAACACTAGGCCTCATCCCAATATAAAGGTAAAAAAGGGAGCTGAGTCATAGTTGGGAAGTAAGGATATGTGAGACTGAATGTTCTTATTCCAGTAGGGGCCAAGACTGTGATATTCCACCAACAGCATGTTTTTTATTTCCTCTGGATAATTTAATACATTTCTGCAATGGTTCAGTGGCCGAGGTAGGTGAATACAGAAATAAATGTAACTTCCTGTGACTCATAGGCGGCGATTAATAATCCTCATAACCTTGAGTGAGCAACTGGAACCCCAAGAGGGAATAAACTCACTGAGAAGTGAAAGTATAGGGGAAGGAAAGGAGGAGCATAAATAGAACATTATCTTTCTTCATTGATAAGAACAAAAAATCAAGCAGAGTGAATATAGCAAGGAGGGTATTTCCAAGCTAGAAAGGTGCTGGTAGTCAATTACAGAATGTGGAAACAAGTAAGGAAGAAAGTTGCTTCATCTTTCAATGAAATGGGAGGTATGGCAGAAATAAAGACAGAACAGAAATTGCTGATTGAGCACAGTAAGTATGTGGTGGTGTAAACATTCCCTCATAGAGGTGGGAGCCTAATTCTTGAATGCAAGGAGTAAAGATACAAGTCATCATGAGGTGTCCTCTGTGAGCCCTTAACCTGTTGGGAATTTTGATGCTTAGATGGAGAATCTTGGGAAATACTGACAGTGTCTGTAAACTTGTGCAGCATAGAGTATTAGAGTTTGTCAAAAGGTGTAATCCTTAGCTCCTTGATCACTTACTACTTTTAAGATAACAGTGGAAATTGGGATATATAAATATAGCTGTGTTGCTGAAATTGTCTAGTATTTATGTTTACATTCATATTGACATGCAAATTCTCTAATAGCTTCTGGCTTTCCAGTGGTTACTTAACCTTTATTATCTGAGGTTTAGAAGTCTGTTTTTCATAGCAGAAGTTTTTTAAGGCTAACCAAATGTGCTGCTTAAACCTTTCAGTCAGTATCTTTTGGTCATTAGCAATAGCACAGATCTGTAGTAATTGAGAGATAAAAGAATATCTTGTTAACAAAATATTAATGCCCAGTGTAAGCATCCTGCTCTGTTTTAAAAAAAATAACAGCAATTAAATGTTAAGAGTTGAATTAACACTGCATGCTTTATTTCCTTGGTATTTCTCTGTGGATGGAAAACAGAAGGGAAAAGCACCCTGACTTTCATTTGTTGCAGCTTCCTAGAAATCCTTGTGACTGAAAAAAGAGAATTCACTGTATGTAAATAAAGCTTGTTGACTTGGGAAGCAGGATCATGATCAGTGTTTATTGTACTTAGAATTAATGCTTTGGCCAACAGTGGGTTCCCAATGGTAAGTTCAGGCATCTGGACAATGAGTCAAGTGAAGCAAAAGACAGTCCTTTTACCCCAAAGTGGCTGAACTCCCTGATAACAGGGTAGCTCTGCATGCAGTAATTGCACACATGCACAAAAGAGTTGGGCTAAAATTGTGCCTGGGACTGTGCACTTGACACTTCTGAGTCCTGAGCACTGATTTTTGTTTCCTCTTTTCCATAAAGGATGTTCTTGTAGGAAATACGAACTAAAAGCATATGCAGCTGTCAAGTGATTGCGATGAAAAGCCAGACAGGTTGCTGAATCTGGCCTTTCAATATTTATTATTGCCAGGATGCTTTTAAAGAGCACTTTGGCAGCAGTTGAAATTATTCCAATGTAGTGCTTTACTGTGGCCCATATTTCTAAAATGAAGTCATAGAGTTTATAGACAGTAGAGTTAGATTTTAAAAATATAAAGTTCTCCTTAGGTGGAAAGATCCTCTAAGACAGACGGATAATTTTTTTTAATACAAAGGTAAAATAAAATGACCCACACTTCTTAAATGAAGTGAACCTGAATTTCTGTAGAGAGGCTTGTTCTATTTGTGGCTGTCAGTTAAAACTACCTTAGTTTGCTGAGTGTATTTCTCACACTGTTGCACTTCAAAAACCCAAGGGCTTTGTGCTGCATTAGTTGAACTGTTTGCTTTCTGCTCCCCCACTGTGAATTACAAAACTCCCTCTCTCTTCTGGGAGAGAAGGGAAATTGGTATATTGACAATAAAGAATCCAGCATTGTAAATAATGTGTTTTGGTGTTCTGTTTTAGTATCCACTGAGATGTCTGCAGAAAACCATGGTGACCTTGGTGGTGGTAGACACAGAATATTCCAGATGTCTAGATATTGTAATCCCAAAAGCAGGGCATACAGCATATCTAGTTCCCTAAGAGAAAATGGAAATGTGGGCAGTAAATAGTTTTTATGGCTAGATGAACCTGGATAATTTTATGTAGATGGGACAGGAAAAACAAGATCCAAATGGAGAGGAACTCTTTGGGTATTTCAAGTCAGGCAGAAGCTTTGAGGGAGAAGTGTGTTCATCAAGTCTCTCCTGTGTCTGTCTGTGTGCCATAAACAGAGAGGAGTAACTCTGCACTTTAGTTCCATTGAACTAATCAACCTTCCTGCAGGAGGGAGCTTATAGTGTGTGCTGTTTATGTGGGAAATTGCTAGCATGCATATACTTGATTAGCCAGCATATTATGAATCAGGGTCATAGCTGGAGTAGTTGCTTTGTTCAGAGATGCTCAGATCCCTCGGGTAAGCAGCTAATTGCAGGAAATCTTTTAAAGCAAATGTGTGATAGGAAGAAAGCAATGAATATTGTTTATTCAAAAGGCAGGAGGGGTTCCTTTGAATCAGTTCTCTTGCATAATTATGTAATTAGGGCATGTTCTATTTTTAATTAAATCTCTTGCATATTCATGAAAATACTCTGAACCTGTAGACCAATTGGCATGACTCTTTAAAGTGTGGTTTGTATAAAGGAATGCCCTTCAATCTTTTTTTTCCCTTTCAAATCACTGTGCAAACATATATTTCACATTGTTGCAGATAGGCTGTATTGCCTGTCAAAACTAAAATATTATGGTAAACCATCAACACAAAATTGCCAGAGAAAAGTTTTAAATGGAGATGAAGAATGCAAGAAGATGCTGCTCTAGAATACTAGTATGAAAATTGTTTTTTGTTGCATAGCTTGACCTTGTAGGATACCAATCAGTGAGTGGAAATCAATAAGTATACTTCATTTCCCTCAGCTTTTCAAATCTAACAGTGATTCTCTGTATTTGCAGTCTGCAGACTATCCATGTTCCCCTAAGTTTGTTTTGTTTCTTGTGGGCTTTTGTGACTCTTCCTGTTCTTCTGCCTCTTTGACAACAGCATTAGCTTTGATTCCTCTTCCGGCTTCCTGCTTATTCTTAGGAGTCTTGCTTTCTCACCCCACTCTTGTTCTCACATCTGCCATTCTGTAGACCTGCTCAGTGCTGTATGTGAGGCCAAACAGATATAAGCTCTGCTTTCCTTGAGTATTTTTAATATTACCATTTAGGTGAGGCTGCATGTTTTGATTTAGCACTATACCTCTGTATGTTTCCATTAGCTTACGATTCATACCCTGTACGTGCTGGTTATTCTATTCCATGTGGAGCTCAGATGATAATGCACCATAATATAACTCTTTCATAAAGTTAGGTTGTCACTATCCCCTGATGATTTACAAGGTTCATTTCACTGCTTTGCTATATTTAAGGTTTTTTTCACCTCAGACCTCAATGCCTTCCAGCCTAGGGCTTAACTTCTACCTAATGGAACACAACATAACAAAAATGCTGTGGCTGTTCCTTCTTCTTCAGTAAGAGTGGGAATGAAATTAGATACTCAAGCAAAGAAATAATTCTTGTGACAAGTGTCACTCAGTTCTCATAGAAGTCTTATTTTCATGTGTAAACCTGTAGAAGAGGAGGGATTTTTCACTTAGTTCCATGTGGAACAAAGACAAGGGCATTGAAATATATTGGCAGCACACACTGAGCCCTAAGGGGGGGGGCGCAGCCTCCACCACAGAAATTGTCCTTCAGCCTGTTTCCCCCGCTGTGACCTGCTCCGTGAGCCACAGCATGCCATGGAGCTCCTCATGTGCATTTCACAGAATCATTAGGGCTGGAGGAGACCTCGAAGATCATCCAGTCCAGCTGTCCACGCACCACTGTAACATGTGAGCTGCATCACCCAGCCTCACATCCAGATGCTTCTCAAGCACCTCCACGGATGCTGACTACACCACCTCCCTGGGCAACCTGTCCCAATGCCTGACCATCCTAACAGTGACTTTTTTTTTTTCTTTCTAATATGTAATCTGAATCTCCCATCTCAGCTCAAGGTCACTTCTTGTGGTCGTCTCAGTGCAGGCACAGGAGAAGAGACCGGTCCCAGGTCACCACAACCTGCTTTCGGGTGGTTCTGGACAGCAGTGCTGTCCCACCTGAGCCTCCTCTTCTTGAGGCTAAACAGACCCAGCTCCCTCAGCCCTTCCTCATGTCTTCTAGCCCTTTCACAAGCCTTGCTGCCCTTTGATGGACACGCTCCGGCACCTCACTGTCCTTTTTAAAGCGAGGGGATGATTTTCCCCAGCAGCACCCAGCTGAGGCGGATGCATCAGCTTCACGAGTCCTGCATCACCAAAAACCCGGAGCTCCTTTTGCCACCACACGAGGCCAAACCAGCACACAGAGCATCGCCGCTGTGGGGGGAAAGCCACGGAGGGCTGACACCCGCCCTCAGGCACACAGGGTCTGGGCGACAGCCTGGGGGATGCACCTGACATCCTGACAGGGATGACCCCTGCATCCCTCAGGAGCATCCCTGAGGGGAATCCCTGAGGGGCAGCCCTGAGGAGCAGCCATGAGGGGCATCCCTGAGCAGCATCCATGGCCGGTGCCGGCGGCAGGGAGGGAAGGAGGGATGACGCCATGGGTGGGGGGGCGGTGGGAAAGAAGGGCGCGCGGGCGGTTGTGGGAGAAGGGAGGGAGGGGAAGGAGGGAGGGGAAGGAAAGTTGAAATTAAAACAAAGACTATGGAATGATTAACATGATAGCTGAAGGGAAGACTACAATGATAAGAGAGGTGTCCAGATGGATAGAGGCTAGAATTCATGTTTTCCAAGGGCAAGTCTTGGAATGAGTTCTGCTTAATATCATTACTCATGACACTGCTTAAGAACTTTAGTTTAATGTCTGCATTAATAATGCATGGTATGGATGATGCAACACTTGAAAAATCCAGTCAGTGTTCATAGGAACAGGTGGGTCACACATTGTGAACTGGAATTACAAATGCAGGATAAAATACTATTCTAGGAAGTAAAGCATATTGGGACTAAATCCAGAATTTTTACTTTAAACTGAAGGCTTATCAACAGGAGTTGGCACTTCAAGAGAAGCAACTGAGTTTACTGGTAGATCACAGGAGAGCTATCCTGTTTAGAATGACAGGGAGTCATTTTAAGATCACAAAAATAATTTTCAGTAAAGACTAAAGAATTTTAGCATCACAGTCTATAGTATTGGTGAGATGTTCTTTAAAATATCATTTCAGTTTTTAACATCCATGCCTATAAAATAATATAAATTTGAATGGAAATCGAGAAATGCTAATATAATAACAGAAAAGGGTATTTTAGAAAGTTTAAAAGGCTTTTTAAGCTATCAAACTTGAGGGTTTAGAGGACATATAATTATTCTCTTAATTCACCTGGATAATCATTAAAGATGGAGATATTTTTAGGCATAATGATGATACAAAAGGCGTTAGATGTAAAAGGTCGTAACTATTAAAAGAGCAAAACTCTTTATGTACTTTTCAAATGAAGTAAAATAGGCAAGAAACCTTCATTGTTTAAATATGATGCTTGTGAAGTTTATGAAGTGTTTTACAGACTCATACTTGCTTTTAATATGCTGACAATATTTATTGTGGTGTCTTTTATGGAATTCAGCATGTCCCGTGGACTACGGATTCACTTAATATGTACATGAGACAGGAAGGAATTTTTACAAGTTTTGTTGCACAGCGTAGGCTCCAGGGGAATCTTTAATTCCCAGGTAACAGCCAGCAATAAGAGATCGTTAATCATTGACTTAGAATCAGAAAGCAATTTACCCTCAGATGAGAGTATCATAAGCCCTTGCCTTGGAATTTCTCCTTTGTTTTTGCATCTTTTTTCTAGAATGCCTGATATTTTATTTCTTTGGATCGGGTAATTTAAAATATTTCATGCTCTGAATCTTTCTTGCACCAGAGACCAAAGCAACAATCCATCTCTCTCCAAGTAGAGACAGCATGCCCCAATACATAACTTTTTACTAAAAATCTAAGCCTTTTGTAACAAATGCCAAGAAGTCCCTGTAATGTTTTCCAGCAGAAATGCAAGGTCAAATACATTTTCTAATGGATTCTTTTGCAATTACCATTGATTACAGATTGCAATACCATTCTCCACTGTGATACTAGAGAGTTAGCTAGAGTTTATAACACAAATAAGTCTCTGCAGTTCTATACTGCAACTCCTCATGAATACTGGTTTTAGAAGTCCTGTTAACTGTAGCAGATGTATTTTTGGGATGCCCAGATATTTGCTAAGTAATTTTCTCTGTGACAGTGTCTAAGGTTATATAGTTACATTTTCAGTCATAGTGAAAAAAACCCAACCAACCTTGATTTCCTCATTTGTGACTAAATTAAAAATAAATTTGCTGTAATTTTCAATGAAAGCCAAGTGAGAAAGAAATTAACACATCTGGGCAGAGAAAAAAACCCAGTAAACAGCCAATGTTGACCTTGTTGGTTTCTGTTACTGAATTTTTTTGAGCATGTGAAAATAGTGATAATAAGGAAAGCCAGCTTGCTATTAAAATAAAAGATTTCATTGACATCATCTGCTACTCTCAGTCATGAAGAAGTAAGTGAATATTATCTGAAGGGTTACACACAGAAAAGAAAACAACTCTAAAGAACCTGCAGCTTGGCTTTGAACACCAAGGAGAGATTTTGCCTAATTTTTGTTACTGAGTTGACCAAGTATCTATTATGTATGTCAGATAATTGTATCAATATTTTATCCGTATAACATCTGATACTGATGTTATTCCCCCTGATGTAGTTTCAGTGTCTTAGAAATGTCATCATTTACACAGAGAAGTGGTTAATATGCCAGAGGGCAGTGCTGCCCCTGAGATATTGACAGACTGGAGAAACGTGCTGACAGGAATACCATCGAGGTCAGCAAGAGGAAGTGCAAAGTCCTGCACCTGAGAAAGAACAGCCCCATGCGACAGCACATTCTGGGAGCCACCCAGCAGGATAATAACTTGGCAGAAAAAGACCTGGGAGTCCTGGAAAACGCCAAGTTGAACATGGGCCAGCAGTGCCACTACTGCAAAAAAGGGTGAGAGGCATCCTGGGCTGAGTTAGGTGGAGCATTACCAGCAGGTTGAGGGAATGGACCCTTCCCCTCTACTCAGCTCTGGTGAGGCCACACCTGTAGTTCTGTGTCCAGTTTTGGCCTACTCAATGCAAGAGAGACATGGACACACTAGAAAGAGTTCAATAAAGGGCCTGAAGGGTGATAAAGAGACTGGAGCACCTCACATACAAGGAAAGGCTAAGAGGGCTGGGACTTCTCAGCCTGGACAAGAGAAGGCTGTGGGGTACCTCATCAGTGTATATAAATGCTTAAAGGGAAGGTGTAAAGAGGAAAATACCAGGATCATTTTAGTGATTCCCAGTGAAACAAGATGAAGAAGCAGCTCCCTAAGCTTTCTGTGCTTTGAAATCCAGCTGTGCAGGTCTAAGTGTTTAGGACTCTGCATGGCTTCCTCCCCCTTTGCCTTTATGCTCTTGCCGATTTGCTGATGGTACTACATCAGGCAGAGTGTCCGCTCAACTCACTAATAAGCCAAGATTTATTTTTCTTGCATTCATGACACTTAATGTATTCTGGTCTTTGCTTAAAATTACCCAACATAAAAAGTAAGAACTCTATTCCTCTGTCACTTAGCCAGGTGTAATTTCCTATGCTTTATTTTTTCCACTGGTGAAAACTCAGGAAATTTAAGAGAAGAATCTGACATAAGTTTTAGTTAGTTCTCAGCTCTGCAAAAATAAAGTTGAAAATACTTTTGGGGAGTTAATCTATATATATCTATGCATATAGGCATTTAATTTTTATTTTAAGGCAAATATTTATTAGGTATTAAGTATATAATTAACAGTATGTTATTAAGGATGCTTTTAGAATGCAGATTATCATAGAAAAATTCCAACTGAAGCATAACAGTAAACATTGGGGCATCATTTTTAGCAGAAAATATTTATTTGCTAACATATTTTTTATAATGCTTTTCTTTGATTTTTTATTATATGTAGCAATGTAGTAACTGATGCAGTAGCTATAAAAAAGAAGATAGTAGAGTAGCAGTATTGTGATGTGGACAGGGTACAACAAAGGGTAAGAGGATTTAACATCAAAGACGTATACCTATACATCTATTTTAATGATATGGAATTCCAGTTAGAATATGTGTGATAATTGTTATAGAGGTAATAAAAAAATCTTGCTGGAACACAGAAAAGGCAAAAGTAGCATTCTAACATTGAAATCTGCTCAGAATAGCTATTAACTTCAATTAATGAATCATACACTTTTTTCAGGCAAATGAGGGATTCTAGTTGGAAGTTGCATGTTACTATTTTTCTGGTAAAAGATTTGTCTAAGTTCATAATACATTAGTCTGTCATTCAGACAGGTTTCTGTTGAAGACAGAGCTATAATCTATGTGCATGTCATTGAACTGTAGACATGTTCCTCTGTTCTCTTTCCTACAGCATCAGATGAAAACTTTTTCTGGAAGATGAACCTTCCTGGACAGGGAATTCTCTATGACAACTTTCAGTATTTTTGTATATATCAGTAATATAAGGAAAAGCTCAGGAATTGCCGGTAAGAATGAAAGCCAGAAAAGAAATCAGTCATAACCATTTGGGATTCTATGTGTATCCACAGAATTGCCTAAGAATGTTTTTCTCTCATTTCTCTTTCTGATTTAGGTTCATCTGATTAATTAAGGAAAAATCAAATAATTATTTTAAGAAATGGGAGTATGAATTAAAAAAAAAGTAAATATGTCTTCAAACCTTAGTTTTCTTGTAATCAAGAAGTAAAACTTTAATACTGAAGAAAAAAACAGTCTTTAGTGGTATTTATACACTGTGGTATGCCAGAAAAAAAATAAATAGTATTACAGACAGAATGGAGAAAGTAGAATGACTAAAGAGATTTTGAAAATATTGCTACAGCTGGTACTAGTTTTGTACCTTTATTGTTTTGTAATTCTATTACTACATCTTCTGCTGCTACGTGTAGTACTGCTACATCTAGTCTGCTTTCTTGCTCTGCTGAATACAAATATCCTAGGGAAGGGTAATTATATTATGTTAGAGAGAAGTATGCAAATAGTGTAAAGTAAATTAAAAATGTGTACAGAAATGTAAAGCTTCAGCTAATGAGTGACATGCATTTAACTAGCCTTGAGACTCAAGTAGTCATTTGCATTGGAAACCCAAAAAGGCCCTTTTTATGACAGGTGTGTATAGACATTTTCATTCTTTTTTCATTCTATTTCACTAATTGTTGAGTCTTGCTTTCTCATATATAGGTGCAGGTAGCAAATGGAGATGCTGGTAGGGAATTGTTTTACAGCATTTCATCTTTTGTTAGAAGAAAAAAGGTAAGTCCCAATCTTTCTGTGGTTTCTCTTGACTTAGAAATCTGTACAGCTCTAACTTACTGCTTCAGTTTCCTCTCTCACAAATGTTTTCATTTAAAAGTTTCCTGGGACATATCTTCGAAGTGTCTTTGGATATGCCCTCCTATTGGGAATGACATAAGCCCCAAGGGCTTATTTACTATTTACTTTTTTTTCCTAAAGAGTAGTAAAATATGGAGATACAAAGGATTTTTATGAAATACAACATTTGCAAAGGTCTCTGTGCAGGGGATTGTCAAAGGGCAGTAGTATTTCTTGTGTATCAGGAAACAGATAGCTGTTAAACTCAAGAAGAAGAAAAAGATGAGAAGAGAAAATTTTGAAAAATGTGCTACTGGAATCAAAAAGAAAGTTGTGAACTTTCATTTCGCAAACACAATTTTGATTTATTGCAAAATATTCCTTGCTTTCTAACTATTTTTAATTTTAGCTTGTATGAACTTTTGTAGATGTGTTAGTCTTAGTATCATTAGGCCAACTCAGTTAGTGTAAATATGAATGTAGGTGAAATGCCAAGGCAAATTTGTTTTGAGCAAATGGTAATTGGATCTTCTGTGAGTACAATTAAATGACAGCATAGAACAAATACAGGTGGCAGGTTACAATATTGCCAGTACTTTGGCTTTCTTATTGTTGCTATTCTATATGCATCTAAAATTGCTACCAAAAAAATCATGGAAAAAGTTTGCAAAAGAGGTGCTGTTTCACTAAAGATGGGATGAAGTTATTAGGGTTTTCCTAGAGTATTGATTAGATGATGACTGAGAAGAACACTATCTTTGTTCGACAGTGTACACTCATGATCAAACTTACGTATCGCTGAGATGCATTTCAGGGGAAGGTGTTTCAGAAAGTTTTTATATATTACCTTCTGGATTTAACTCCACAAAATTTTAAGTAATACTTTCTTTAATCTGTACGATGTGAAGTTTCATTCTTTGTTCTCAAATGAATATTTTAAGAGAAAGTTTGTTGTCTGTGATCTCACTAGGTCTACTACAGTGTCCATAATATATGGAAAAATTGCATACCTGATCAGCTGATATTTCTAAATGAAAGCTTCCTACTTAGGTTGTTTACATTTGTATTCTTCTCAGTTTTCTGTGACCAGTAAAGAATAAAAGCGGTTAAAATATTTAGAAAGATTGTTCCATTTTAAAGGAAAAAAAACTTTTTGCATTATTAAGAAAGACAAACAGATAATATATCATTTTGTGGTTATTAATCTTGACTTGAGTGTTTTGGTGTTGGATATAACCAGTAAAATCTCTACTTTTAAAACCGATTTAATTCTTTAACATTTTTTCTCCACATATTTATCTGACTCTTTAGTTGATTTCAGCACTACAAATTGGAGTTTGCCAGAATTGATACTAATCATACATACGTGATCAACATTAGTCCAAATAGGAGTGCAGTCTGACAAAAAATAAAAAGGATATATGCCTTTCACATACCATCCATTCTGCAAAGGCCAGCTATGATGCTGTCAGGACCACTAAGGATCGTCCTTCAGGGAGATAAAGGGAAGGAAAGTTGCTTAGTTGAATTATATTGAAACCTGAAATTTTTTATTCTTACACATATCTCTTAAACATTATTTAAGGAAGTGTAGAAATTATTCAGAAGCTAAGGCAATGCTGGCATAGGCATTCAGAGTCAATCAAATGGAGCCTTGAAATATGTGTACATTCTTAAAGATTTATGTAAAGATGTATTGTGTTGTATAGTTTACATTGCTTTCAATGGAGCGTCCTAACTGACATGCATGCAGTTGTATGGGTGACTTCACTCATGTTGAAGGCATATTAATCTCCTGCCAAATTTTGCTACATAAGACTACATGTAGCATATTTGTTACTCTGCTGATTTTCTTTTTAAATTGCATCTATTCCTAAATTTTACAAATGCCTATTGCACAGCTGCTTTTAGGAAAGAGCAAAATAAGCAGGTATGCAAAGTGAGCAAACTTCTGGGACAGGGTTAGACAGCCTTTGAAAATGACAGAGGAAAAGATGTGTACCTGTGCACAGCACTGTGTACCCACACTGAACTTGGTGGCTGCACAGTTGTCTTCAAAGAGTCAGTCCGAACCAGCAGTCAGCAGGTAGATTTGGTTCCTTCTTTTAACAGTTGTTGCATCTTGCTTTGCTCATCTCTCAGGCTTTGTTTGAAGGTCAGTGGCCCTCGTCTGTCCCTGGACCCCCAGCCCAGCCTTAACCATTCCTCTTCCTCATGGCCAGAGCAGACCCATCCAGCACAAAACATGGCACCCAGTTAAGGAGAGCAACGCATATAACCATCCCATATAACTCTGTATGGGAGGTTAAGTTGGCTGTTGTCTGTGGTTTTTAAATCAAAACAGCTTGTAAATGATGGATTTTTCGAGGACAAAAGTGGGAAGAGAAAAAGAACTTTCTAGAACTTTTTGACACCCTACAGCCTTCTGAAAACTCCATGTCCTGTCCCAGGCCTCTCTCAGCTTCATAGCCTGGAAAATCACCGAGCTCTCCCAGCCCCCAGAATACACACAGGCCTTTCCTATTCCTTCTTATGCTGCTTCTGAGTAACCTATTACACAGAGGTGTTTCTTGGAGCTCTCTGAGCCTTCCTACCCCACCAGATATCCACTGCCTGATCAAACTCCCCGTTTTCCTTATCCCAGCTCACTCTCATGTGAGATACCCTTTGCCATCATCTAGATGCCATCATCTAGTTTTGCCTACATTGCAGAAGTACCTCAAGCCAGTTCTGCGATGAGTTTTGAGATATACATGCCCAGAAACATGTTGCTACCCAGTCTTTATCCTACCATAACTCAGATAAATAGTTATCTCAAAACAGCATTCATAGAACTATGAATCATTTATTTTGTTCCCAGTCACCTGAAATTACTAGAAGCTTTTGACCCTGGTGGATGTTGGTTTGAAAGACTTTCCAATAATCTTTCTTCTGCACTTTAGATACTGACTTCACAGTAAGTCGTGAACACAATCTCCCAAGTTCCCCTCACTCCTCTGTAGGGTAAAATGGTCCCCATGCAAAAAGGTTTGGTGGTGAGGGGATTCACCCTTGGCAGACGCTTCTCTCTATTCCTAGTCACTACTTTTCCAGGAATCTCAGCTTATTGTCTAATACTAGACTGTATAAAACCAGGCAATTCTGTCTTTGATTATTTGGGGGAAAACAGTATATAAAATTATACACTCTTAAAAAATAAAAGTATAAACTTTTATTTTTCCTTTTTAGTAACATCTCTCTTACTTTCCCAGTCACTTTACATCTTATACCCAGCTTTAAAGCTCTTTCAGACTTCTACTTCTGTCTTTATCCCTGTCTGGCCCTAACATGATCATTTTGCACTCTTTCATGCATTTCTGTAACAATTTTTCCAGGGCTGGGATACCATTATAAAATTTGGTTGTGTTATCTGAAGGGAATTAGCAATTAATAAAGATTAGGGAAATTACACCTGTAATGTTAGACAGTATCAAATCCATCAATACTGAGGTACTCCCAGACATAAGTATTTTATCTAAGGATGTTATTGCAAACAGCGTCAAAAACCTTGCTAAAATCAAAGCAAACAACATCCACTGCTTTTTTTTACCTTGTCCAGCAAGGTAGTCACTTCATCAGGTTGGTCAGACAGGATGTCTCTCATAAATCCATGCTGACCACTCCCAGTCACATTCTTATCCTTAATATGTTTGGAAATGCCTTCCAGGATTACATGGTCAATCACCTTCCCTGGGATTGAGGTGATTCTGACCAGCACGTAATAACCTGGATCATCCTGCTTGACCTTCCTGAACACAGAAGTAACATTTGCTTTCTTCCAAGTCTTTGGAAGCTTCCGCAATACCCACAACTTTCCAAAGATTATCAAGAGTGGCTTTGCAATGTCATCAGCTAGCTCCCTCAGCACTGGGTCCCATGCATCTGTATATATTCAATGTCTTTAAATGTTCCTTGACCAGATCCTCCTCCACTGAGGATAAGCCTTCCTGGCTCCAGACTTTCCCTCTGGTCTCAGGGATATAGAATTGCTGAAGGCAGGTCTTACCAACAAAAACAGTGGCAAAGAAAGTGTGAAGTACCTTGGCCATTTTCATGTTGCAGTAGAGGAATTATACAGAAGCAGCAATTGAACATAAGTTTCCAATGCTAAGAGTCAACAAAGCAGAGTTAATATGACGCTCAGATATATGGAGATTGGGGGGAAAAGCCAGAAAATGTACATCTGTGTCCAGTACTGATGATAACAATACTAGAATAAAGTACCTAATTCTTATGGTAAGGAATTTAAAGACAGAAGCAAAAGAGCTGCACTTAGTATTTGAAAACTAGTAGATACTCTACACAATGAGAAGTTGTAAAAGCTCATCATGTTAAAAGAGTGGAGAGGAGTGGAGGAGTTGGGGACTCAAGTTGCTGAAGATCTTAAAGTAAAACTAAGACTTTTCAGAATAATTACTTCTTAAGCAAAAAAGGATGCCTAAGTATTACTCAAGCACAAATTACTGAGCTTATTGGTACAGGAGTTGACCTACAATATAGGAAAGATCAAAAATCAGATACTGTAAAAGTTCTTTCTGTTTAAGTTCTCATAATTTTGAATGGAGATTGACAGTTACATTCTGTATACTATATGACACCAAAGAAACCAATCTCAATGGACGCTTGAAATTACAATTGAAGAAAGAAGAAACATTTTTATGCTTGACATAATTTTAATGTTAGATGGCAGCAGTCAAATAAAAATCTTCATGCAATTCCACAGGCATTGACATTTATGGCTGGTGAGACTCCAACTTGTGTGCTGCACACAGCTCTGGGGCCCCCAGCACACGAAAGACATTGGCCTGTCGGAGCAAGTCCAGAGGGGGGCCACCAAGTTAATTAGAAAGATAGAGTACCTCTCTTAACAAAGGAAGGTTGAGAGAATTGAGTGTGTTCAGCCTGGAAAAGAGAAGGCTTCAAGGTGATCTAATTGTGGCCTACCAATACCTGAAGGGAGCCTACAAGAAAGATGGAGATTTTTTGCAAGGCCATATAGTGACAGGACAAGAGGGAATGGTTTTAAACTGAGAGTAGGTTTAGACTAGCCACTAGGAAGAAATTCTTTACTGTAAGGTTGGTGAGGCACTGGAACTGGAACAAGTTGCCCAGAGAAGCTGTGAATGTCCCATTCCTGGGAGTGTTCAAAGCCAGGTTGGATGGAGCTCTGAGCAACCTGGTTCAGTGAAAGGTATCCCTGCCCATGGCAGGAGGGTTAGAATTAGATGATCTTTAAGGTCCCTTCCACTCCAGGCCATCCTATGATTCTATGATTTAACTGGTGAACTTGTGTGTCCACAGTGCTTCCTGCAGTCTTGGCCCTGTGCTTGCCCAAAGAAACAAATAGGAATGTACTGTCAAACAAAGGGCTGTCCGCGTGCACAAGCTCCCATCCAGTGGAAATCAGTGCACAGAGGAGGAGAAGAGATGGTGGGAAGATGGGATGATTTTTTTTTCCATCAGGACATGGTTGGGGCTCTCTACTTGTTTCTCTGCTTGATGTTAGACACTTCCAAGTTCACTATATGTGCTAGAATATATATAAAATTGTTAGACTGCAAAAGCTGTTTTCAAATTGCATGATAAGTGTATACTTATTGGTAATTTCACATATTTCATTTTGTGTATTACTTCCAGATAGTTTACATTTGGTCATTTTTTTTCAATTTACTTTCTAGCGCTCAAAAGAATCTGCAAATATGTGTCCAAGTTAAAAAAAAAAAAAAAATTAATATTGCCTTGCATTACTAGGGCAAAACTTTGAATTTGGAATTAGATTTCACAGTCTCTACTTGATTTTTTTGCGTTGGTGAAGACACACTGTTTCTACTCTGATCATGTTCAAGTTCTATAGAATTTTATTATGATGTTCTGGTTTGATGGCTACAGAAACCACGAAAGAAGAACCTTTGTGATTTTTTACATGTGTAGAGTACAATTTGGATAAATTTATAACCCAAAAATGTTTACTTAGAGTTCGTTCATCCTAACTGCTTTCAGTATTAAAATCTTGAAATTGTAACAGTTTAATGTCATAAGGATTTTTCCTGTAGAATCTCAGCATTGTATCTTGCATTCACAAGAAATGTTAAAACTCTGACAATAACAGAGTAATTAAGAGATGAAACTCATGTTTAATTAATGCGTTGATCAGATCTTATTTTGTCATGGAAAGAGGAAGCTGACCAGGTCCACCTCATCCACCCTGCATTAGTGATACATCAATTTAATATCACCACCTTAAGTAGCTTATACACACACATACAATTTTCTTTCATTCACTCATGCTCTTTCATGTTATTCAGTTTTACATGCTTTACAAGGATAGGTGTGGTTGTTTCTTTATTTCTCTAATTCCCTTGACATGTTCTGTTTAAATTATTCCATTTGTAAGCATAGACAAGTTGATACACGTGCATTAGTTTCGGCACATGTTTAACATTTATTATTTTTGATGTTTTTTGAGATTATAAAGAAAGATGGCTGCAAAACCAAAATACCGTCCAGTCTAATTAATATATATTATAAAGCCTGTCTTGTATAGTATACCCCTACTTGTAATCAGTTTAGTTTATGTATCTTTCTTGTTTAGAAAAATAAAATTAAAGTTTTCATTTCCTTCTTCATTGTGTTGCAATGAGCAAAAGACATTAAGAAGCTTTTATCCTTGGTACATCACTACATTGTTGACTACCACAGAATAAAACAGCTTTAGCTAATTGTGTGAAAATTAAGCAGACCAAAGTTCATATTGTATCAGAATATCATATACTATCTATAATATTGCCAGCAAATATACCTTTCACTGACATGTGCAGATCCAGCAGACAGAAACTTGCATTATGAGAGGGCACAACAGTGTGGACAGCATGAGCTGTCCATCACAGGGCAAACTTTCTTGGGTTTTCCACCCTGAAAATTGTTCTTGAGTTTTTTTATGAAGAATTAAACAAAACATTTTACTAAAGAGCTGGTCCTTCAGATTTCAGGTGCTATCATAAACCACTTTTTTCCTGGAATTCAGAAGCAGAAATATGGTCATGAGAGTACTCCCTATGGGCCTGACACTGCTTCTTGGAGCTTTTAACAGAAATTAAAGTCTTTGCAAAGTAAATGCAAATTAGACTTTCTTGTTTTATGACTTTGTCCTCACTTTTTAAAAGACTAAGTAAAAACATGAAGATGGTTACTGAAGAGTACAATCTTGTCGCACATGTTTATTTCTCATCAAAAAAATAGCAAACAATTTTTAAAGGGAGACACTTTTTTTCATAATTTTCCATTACAGTGAGGTGCAATGAAAATATGCTAATCAGAATGCATGAAGGAAGAAAAGCAGAAAATATGGGCGGGTGATCAATAACATCCAGTTGGATTTTTTAAACGACCCAAAGAATTGTTATTAGAAAAGGGAAAAAGAAAGAAAAATTATGAATACAGAAGTCAGACATTACTGACACAAATGGTGGTGTTCAAACACACAAGTAGAGATCCTTGAAGTGACTTATCACTATTACTGAGGTATTTTATACAGTATTACTTATCCACCTGTAAAAATTAAGCCTGCAGCATAGTTTCTTTCTCAGACATTTAAGATTAAAAAAGTCTTTTTTCCATTAACGCTTATATGAACTGACTTTGTAATACACTCATCTTTTGCTTGACTATTGTATATTGATTTAGACTTCCATTATAGAATTGGTAGCTAGACTTTTTCAGGCTCACAGATACAAAAGGGTGGACTCCCCCAGCATCACCAACAGATACTCAATGGAAGCCAAAATTTTACAGGGCCAACTTATTCAATTGTTGATATTCATGGTGCTTGAATTCCTCAGCTTTATCTATCATCATCTTTACTCTCCAGCCCTCCAGTCTTTCCACATCCTTTGTGCTCCACCCAATGGCTTTGGGGAAGTCCTCTTTCATGTTTTCATACTTCAGGGAACCACCATCCCTCCAAGGCTCTCATTATCCTAGGAAAGGAGGTTGCTACTCAGTATGGCATACCATGAGTCAGTCAAACTGTGTTTACGGACTTTGCAAAGATAGCATTTTTTTTATTTCCTGTAGGACAACAGTGTGTTCAAGTAAGCCTCCTTCCTCATTTTCTCTCCTCCCAGTCCTCTCCCTTCCCATCCCCAGGGCCTGAAAGACTGGGCAAGCCATACAGGACACTGCCTGCCTGAAAATTATGAGGAAAGTAACTCCAAAGGAATTAGAGGATGGTAGACAAGAGTAAAAGAAGAACATGAGGGAAGACCTGAATGGACAGACAGAGAAGAAATCCAGAAAGGAGGGAAAAGGAATGAGTGAATAGAGGGAGTAAGGTAACAAGATTGGGCAAGAAGCAAAATAAAATAATGAAATTATTCAAAGAATATGGAAATATGAAAATAATTAGGAAGAAAAAAAACCACCAAGGAAAAATAAAGCTACATTGAAAAGCCAGCTTTTAAAAAAAAATATTTTTTCATTTCAGTGCTGCTGAAGAAATAAATACTGCTCTGAGAAACGTCACAGCATAAGCTAGGGACACAATTCACCAAAAATAGATATATGAAAACAAGGAAAGTTGCAAAAAAAAAAAAAAAAAAAAAGTAAGAAAATTGCAAAGAGGGGAAAAAAGAAAAGTAAAATGGAAGGTAGAGGAGGAGTAGTGAAGGCCTTTTTAATGTTTGTTCTGCCTCCTCTCCTTAGAAATGAGCTGTCACTCCCTGAACCGGGAGTGTTTGCCTAATGGAGTCTCAGCCCCAGGGCAGACAGGAGTGCCTCAGCTCACCTGGTAGCCAGCACCTCTTCCCATTTCAGGAACGGCATTCACAGGCTGGAAAAAGACTGCAGAAGAACCCCAGCAAATGCACAGCAAAGAGAAGGGTTGGACACCTTCACATCAAAACCTGTGCCCCCCTCCTCTTCTAAACAGAAAAATAGAAGAGCTGGCTTAGTGGTGGTAGAGATCAAAAAGCTCTCAGCACTTCTCTCCTGTGTGTGTTTAACATTGACTCCAGGAGTGTTGCTGTAAATGGGATGGGGAGGTCTGGCTTTCTTCATCAGCTCTGCTGTTTTCAGCTGGTATAAAACGGCTGTTCTCATGGTAGTGACTGCCTTTTTGCTTCAATTGACATCCTCTGTTGGCTAACGGGGTACTGCAGAATTAGGCCAGCACAGTGACTGTGTATTATTCAGCAGTCCAACTGATTAAGTAGTTTCCAGTCTGCAAGCAGGTAAGTAGAGTGTGAGGAAAACAAAGTTCAGGTTAGACTTGTCTACAGAAGGCAAATTCAAGGGTCTGTACCCTCATCTGGTATATGCATATATTGTTATGACTTTGGTTAGCTAAAAAAACAAAGCAAAAAATCACCCACCCAAACAAACAAACAAACAAACAAAAAACCCCAACTATATGGATTTTCTCATGGGTTTTTTTGCTTGATCTTCATGTGAACAATGTTTAGTCACATAAGAGTGTCAAACGTCCCTCGTATCTCAGGCATGTGGATGCAAGTGAACCTGTCATCTCATACTTACTAGAACTGGGTAAATATATAGGTGGTTCCCATGACCTTATCTTCTTTTTGAATGTGCTATATCACATCTGAATATTCCAACCTTTAAAAGCAGAATACCTTGACAAGATTTTGTAAGTGTATTGTATTATTAATTCTAATTAAATCAGAAATAGATAATTTTAAAACAAATGCATTCAATTGGTGAAAAGATGTCTTGAACAAACTTAAGAGAGTTGCAGCAAGTGATATAATTTCTGATGAGTTCAGCAAGGCAAGCTCAGTCATGCCAGCTTGGTGAGAAAGCTGAACCTCACCCAGCTGTGAGATTTTGCACTGGAACCTCAAAGCATCATGAGCAATTATGTTTGAATGTGGGCAATCATTGTAGCTAAAACAGCAAAATACTTGGTATGGGTGAAAAACCAATATCCTTAAAGTTAGCTTAAGTGTTGTCGTTGTCTTTTTACCCAAGCCAGTCATTTCTGTGTACATGAAACATGCCCAATTTTTGCACGGATGTGAAAGAGGGGCTGGGGGTTGCTGTCCCACTCCAGAGCCACCCTGACTCGCCCTGCCTGGAGGGAGGGCCAGCACAGCGGAGGGAGGGCCAGCACAGGTTGTGGCAATGGAGTCAAACACAACTCTGGTGCAAGAACAGCACCAACTGCTTACAAGACATCCTGCTTGTATGTAAACAGAATCTGCACCACTAACAGTTTTAAGAGCTAGCCTCCTACAGAAGCAGTAAGAAGGCAGAGCTGCCAAGTTTCCCTGTTTTCAAGGCTGACTCTGATGTGATGTGGTGGTAAAGTAATCCTCATCTGGTCAGGTATTTATGGCACTTAAAAGTAACTTATAGCAGAGACTTCCTGCAAATGCAGAGTAATGTAACAAAAGCATATCTTTGACGACTGCCATATTTCCAGTGATTAATGATTTCAAATGAATGATTACCTACTATGACCTATTAAGTCCTTCCTTCGAGGTGCAGCTAGAATTTTTGTGGGAAAGGCCTAAACACCTGTAATATACTTGGTTTTCTGCCAGGGCAATCATGTAGGTACATAAAAGAAGCATTTACAGGTCAACATCAACAAAGTAGTCAAGCAATAGTAATAAGAAAAATAAGAGTAAAGTAGTTCTTATCTTGACTTCTATAGTTGAGTGGACAGTATTAAAAAACCTGGTTCAATGCATACTTAATTTGCAAAACTCTCTTAACTTTCACTTCTTTGGGTCATCTGTCACATCTTGGAGTCATGATCCTTTCTTTCATGTTTTCTGCATCAAAAGCTAATATTCAGACATACCCGTCTGAAAATAGATTACATATATTTGTAATAAGTAACATTCCTTAAGACTTAAATCACATTCCTGTGAAATGTGGAACTGCTAGATGTAGGTTCATTTCAAGGCCTTCCTAACATAAGCAATATCAAGTATCATATTATTAGCAGTAATTAGATAAAAACACAATTCATTGACTACAGTTATGCAGAAAAATATCAGAAGTCACTTCAAAATAATAGACTATTTCCATGGGGTTAATTGCAGGAAGAAAGTGAATGCAAATGCTTAAAGATCAGAATTATAACAAGAGTGTTGTTTGGAAACAACTCCTTATTTGTTTTGTTTTGTTATTTATTTCTTTTGTCCACCAGTGCCATTTAAAGTGCTGCTCCTAAACAGTTGCCTGGCAGTAATGTGCTCGAGTGCAAAGCCTAGACCTTCTGGTACCAATTTTTGGATGAAGTCTTCTATCTTTAGTATTGTTTAGTATTATCATGATGGTATTCATGTGCCCTTTGACACTGTCCAAAATATATAGTTTCTTCTTGCATTAAATTGTAAAATACATTTCAGTAAAAGGAAAAATTACATCTCCATGTTAGCATATGTATAGAAATGGAACAGTTAAAATCTGATACTGAATGGAAAATACATAATTACATCAGATATACCACTATCATTTGCCTTTCAGCAACCATCTCTTCATCAGCTTCCTTCTTGTCAACTCTTTGTCACTGAATAGCTTTCCATTGCAACAAAAGTTTCAAAAAAGTTCTCCAAACTGAGAAAATATATAAGCTGTATTTTCCAAAAAAATAACTCTACACAAAAGAACTGTTCCTTAGGAAAAATGTAGTCATTTGGAATTGTCCAGTTTTAAAACAGCACATTGATACTGTCAGCAAAATAAGATTGCATTTGGCAAGTTTTTTCCAAAACAATGAAAAGCTGATATTATCATTGTTGTTATTGTCTCTTATGAGATCTACATAATTTTAAAATTGTTTATGTTGTAAATACGGTATTAAAGACTATATAACTGTATAGAAATGTGTGCCCTGCATGATCAAAGGTGAGATGAGGGAAAGTACATGAGTTTATATTTCACCACTTAATCCATACTTCTAATTTAGTTTTATTCTATTAATAGGTAGTTCAGTATCAATTTTCTCCAAGTAGCTTTCATTTATGTCTGTAAATACCTTTACTAATCTGAATACGTTAGTGCCTTAAAAATAATTTGTGTGAATACTAAGTTATTACTTTTTCATGCCCTCAGGAGAGCTTTCTATTTATATAAAATAAAATAAAAGAATAATACTGTTTCTCACATTCAGTATTTTCTGAAAATGATGAGTTCCTATTATTGGACACTCAGTCACCAGTTCAAAACATTCATAACAAGGCACAGTTAAAGTTGTTGACTATGTAATAAATACATGGCTGTGTATAAATGTATTACTTTCTGAAGTCACACTCTAGCTTTCAAAGGTGATATACAACTTTAATTTTTATAAGGTAATGTACAATCTTGTACCAAAGACATTAAAAGAATTTTCCATGGAGTATTTGAAATATTCATGTTGACTTATAACACCCTTTAAATACAAAGGACATTAAAAATATCGATTTTTGCTAGTCTGAGGAACATTGAGCTTGTTCTTTCCTAGAGGTGCCCAAACCCTTCATGCCAAGATGAACCTGGGAGGAGGAACATTAAGTGCCTCATGGAAGACCTGAGCAGGGCTGACCACACATTGTGCCCACAGAAGACCAAAGCAAGTAGGCATGTACTTAACTAAAAGTAGTAGGGGATCCTAATTTAATGTCTTGCCCAGCCTTAGCAGAATTAAGGCTACATATATTTTACTTCCTCTGTAACTGTAATAAATATCAGGTTAATTAGGGTGAAGCTGTTTTTCCTCTGGAGGTTGGACCCAACTTGGTCAGGAATGGACAATGTAAAGAATCAAGCAGGAGCTTAGAGATTAAAACTCTCAGAGTTCCTAGTCCTAATAGCCAGAACCCTCTCTGCTTTTAATTTAGAGATTATTTGACACTAACGTATTTCAAATATTCGTTATGGGCTCGATGCAGATTACAGAGTCTGACCTTTGTGAAATAATAGTCTGTTCTGACCTTGAAATCTATGATAGGTTAATGCCTTTGAATAAGTCCTACTCCTAAATTCCTAAAACGTTTTTTATGAACAAGATGAAAATGTAGTGTAATAATTCATGTTTTAATCTAAAAAAAAAATATTGCTGGGACTGTATTTGAATCTCAGTGGTCTGCAATTAAAGATCACTTGCTGCTTTCTTTCTGTTTCTTTGGTGGTTTAAATTTCAATATAAATAAACTGAAATTGTGAAGGAGTTTTGGAAAATTTTTCCTGTGGTCAGCAAAAACCCCATTTCGAATATATTATTTTTTTTGAAAAAAATATGCACAAGAACTGGGCTTACATAGTGAATCTATCATTGTAAGATATTTTTAGCCAATATTTATGACATTTGAGACTTCACAGAGTAAAAAAATACAATCTTCTAAGAGGTTAGGGATTTTTTTCTGACACAGAATAAAGGTAGTTCATTAAAATTCTGTAGAACTGAAAATTTTTCAGAATTCTGTGGGTTTATTGTTGAGGAGTAGGAGTGAAGACTTTATATAAAAGACCTAATGTGAAAAGTTATGCTTTTTATTGACTAAGAAGAAACAATGTTCAACAATTACATGCTTGTACATACCATGTCCTTGATTTGAAAGTTTGTTCCGGTGTCAGGTGAATAGTTACAAGAATCACAGTATGCTGAAGCTCCTTTCCTGCAAGAAACCAGCCCTATGGTACAGAAGAAAGTTTGTTCTTGATGTTTCCCATGGGCTGCAAGCCCAAACACATGAAAGGTTATACATAATCCATTTTAAAATGTATACTTTTTGTATATTATATGTCATGAATATTAATGCAATTTAAATTCAAGCACACTCTTGTCCTCTAGCTTAAAAAGCATTTCTTCACATGATTAATTGGAAGCCATTGAGATTAGTAGTAGTTCTTATGCAGATCATTAAATGTTTTCAAGATTAGAACATTTTTGTGGTTAGGGAAGTCAAAAAGATTATTTACATATGTTTAACAAATATTCTTATATTGCATAACATACAAACTTGAATAAGATATTGGCAGAATATGTGTACTTGGTGAGAGTGGGAATCCATGCTGGAATATCTGCCTTTCATACCATCACTTGAATCAAAACATGAGTAGCGATGAAAAAAAAGAAAAGAAATGTTGTTTGCAACACAAAACCAGAGTACCTAAATGTCACGCAGGGACTGAGGAATTTTGAAAATAACTGTATTTCACATTCTTATGACTGGTAATAACAAAAGAAATGAGAAATATTCTGCAGTGCCTGGAAATTAGGCATGTACAATTCTAGAAACTTTCTTCTCACCGTTAGAGAAATGTGAATATATGAATAGGTATCTGCCATGCTATAGTTGCTCATAAACTAGAAATTACAGGCAAGAATAGATTTTCAACTGAAAAACAGGCAAGTGGTTACACTTTTAATGTAACACTGAAAGGAGTATTTCATCAATAATTTAGCTGCCTTAACTGATGTCACATCATCTGAGCATTGTAAATTAAGCAAGTATTTTTACTGTCAATGTAAACTAAGTCATTGGAGATATGCACAGCACAAAGCTTAGAGCTTCCTTTTATCTAAGAATTAATGGCAAAATTATCTGTCTACCCTACTCACTCACATGCGCATTGCATTTGGTTGAAGAGCTGGAGCTCAGAAACCAAAATCAGATTAAAGTTATGTTCTTGACCTTTGTAACATTTATCTGCTTATATACTCAGTTGCAAGTAAGCAATTAGTGGTATATTTAAATGTATACCTTTTTCCTAAAAGGACAGGTATTCTTATACAAAAGTAGTCCCATACACTCTCTGATATCTGCATGATAGGAAGTAATAATGGCCTTAGATTTGCCCAGTCACCACAGATGAGAAGAAATATGTGTGTCCAGTAATAAAATCAGGAATATACACAGTATGGTGAAAGTTTTTGGGATAACGGTTTTGTGGACATAGTTATCCCAGGTATGAAATAGTAATGCCTAACTAATAACACAGTAATACCTACCTTTTCCCCTAGAAAAATGACAATTACATTCTGCCTTTAACAACAATGAATTTATTTCGCATCTCTTATTAACCCATATTACATATTCAACCTTTAAATGTGTATTGTCCTACTGTGAGTTGTCAGCTGTATTTCAAAGTCACATTATTCTTGGTCTCAGTAGATGTACAGAAACTGTGTCAAGCAATAGGACAAGAGGCAATGGGCATAAACTGATGAACTGGACGTTCCACCTGAATATAAGGAAAAGCTTCTCTACCCTGCAGGTGGCCATGCACTGGAACAGATTGCCCATAGAGGTTGTGGAGTTTCCCTCAGTGCAGATGTTCAAGAACCATCTGGATACAATCCTGTGTAACGTGTTCTAGGACGACCCTGCCTGAGCAGGGAGGTTGGACCAGATGAACCATTGTTCAATCTTAACCATTCTCTGATTCTGTAATCAGCTGTGTTTTAAAATAACACCTTTGAGACAGGTGTCATGTACTTGAAAAAGAAAACCTTGAAGAGAATGGAAATCTCCACCTGTGGCTGTCATAAAATTAAGTATTTTTATTGTATATTTCCACTATAACTGTTTATCTTGGCAAGTAAAGCATTGTAAAGTAAAGTAGGCTACACCAGTCTTGTTACGTGAACACTCACATATGCACAGAAAGATACCCACATACACTGAACTTACTGGCACATGTCAACGGAGTGGTTTAGAAATTTGGTGTATGAATATACGTCTGTTACATTATATATCAACATGAATATTAGAGCTGTTCAAACACAAATGTAGTTTGTGTCATATCTACCAGGATTTCTAAATGTCCATTTTATCCAAAGTGATACAAACCCTTATTAGAGGCATACAATAGTTTTAAATAAATTTTGGGTAGTATCATAGAATCATAGAATGACCTGTGTTGGAAGGGACCTTGTAGACCTAGTTCCAACCCCCTTTCCATGGACAGGGATACCTTCCACTAGATTAGGGTGCTAAGAGTTCCATCCAAACTAGCTTTGAACACTCTCGGGGATGGGGTATCCACAACTTCTCTGGGCAACCTGTTCCGGTGCCTCACCAACCTCACACTAATGAATTTTTTTCTTCTATCTAATAGAAATTTTGCAGTTTGAAGACATTCTTCTTTGTCCTGTCACTATGTGCCCTTGTGACAAGTCTCTTTCTCGTCTTTCTTGAGGGCTCCCTTCAGGTACTTGATGGCCACGATGAGATCATCCCAAAGTCTTCTCTTTTTCAGGCTGAATAATACCAATTCTATTAGCCTTTCCTTGTAGCAAAGGTGCTCCATCCCTCTAATCAACTTGGTAGCCCTCCTCTGCGCTCACTCCAATCATCTCAAGTTGCCAGAAAAGCAATCTTTTGAATTCTGAATCTTAAGGTTAATAAATACTATTCTAGCAAACATTTTGTGCCTCTAAATTGGTGGGGAAATGTCACTTTTCAAGGTGCAGAGTCTGTTTGCAGTCTTGTGCTTTGCCCAGGAGATGCTCTGTGAAGGTCTCTCAGAGGCTGGCAGGAAGCCACTCTTCTCTTTGTTGAACCTCGTTGTTCTCTTTGAAGCCAGGAAGAGTTTGGCCATCTTTGTCAGGAGAAGGACTGTTCATGTGCTCCTTCTGTGTAATAGCAGAAGTAATTTTTCCTTTTGCTGGAAAAGTGGGATGTCACTTTTGCAGCCGTTCTGTCCCCAACTATCTTCTCTAGTGCAGGGCCAGAACACTGTACCATCTGAAAACACTTGTGCCACATTTTTCAGTGAGAGTAATTATAGCTCAAATAAGCTATTGGGGGATATTTTTGTGGTATCTCAGAATACAATTCTGTACCATTCCCCCAAATGAATTTTAAAGATCTGGTCTAGATACATCCAGGCTCATTAATCATATCAGACCACATCAATACTTATATTTTGAAAAAACTGAAGACAGCAGCCACACCTTCCCCTGGGTAGCAGTGCATCTGCTAAAATCTTTATCCCAGGGACTGAGCAGTCAGGTGAAATCTTAAAGTGACTCACGTGCTCTTGCAACTGAATTATTCATTGTAGGTGTAGTCACTGTACAGAAGCTTGCCCTGCCTCTTACTTCTGCAAGACCAGATTTTGAAATGCTAATAGTAGTATGTACATGCCAGAAATTTTTTATCAGATATTTCAGATTCATGAGGAAATTTCATCTGTCGTAGTATTTCCTAACTGTGTTTAGTACTTTAAAGCTTTTTGATCTCTTTATTTTGTATCAAGATTCTGAAAGATAATTAGTAAACTCCTGTATGGTTTCAAATATTACATCTGCAAACCCCCATGTCTTCCTACGAAAAGGAACGACAGACAAACCAAAATCGGTGACTCCCCTGTTACACCACTTATGTCTCACATAGCCAGTTTTATTCACAGATCAGTAAGGTCTATCTAGACCTACTTATTTAAAACTACCACTATATGTTTTCCTATTAATTAGGCAAACAATTTTGGACCAACTACAAACTTTTTGCAATATATGTATGAGATCAAGAAAGATATGTGCTTTGGAAAGCTGTCATGAAATTCCCATTTAAATAGCAGTCTTATTTCGCAGTTGTTAACCCTGAAGTCACTACTCATTAATCAGTAGAAGTAAACTACATGGTAAACAATCTGTGTAAACAACTTCTTTGCCAAAAAACTTACCTTCTGGCAACACAGGTTCTTTAAGACAGAAGTTCTTTTTGATAATCTTGATTCTCTACTGAAATAGGACTCGTAAAGCACCTTTAAGTCATGCACATTGAAGTTCAATAATTTGATAATAACAGTTCTACAGTTCATACAGTCCTAGCAATTTTCAAGGGGAAGTGAGGAAGTATTTTATAAACATTAAAATATTTCTTTATTTTTAATATGTTTGCTGGCTTCTCTGTTCCACTGTCCTACTGCTTTCGGTGCGGAAGATTACAACCTTAATTCCACATCTCTCAAACGTGAAGGCATGCCTTTATTCTTTTGTCTTTGTGAGGAAACTTCACAGTTAGCTTCAAAGACAGATACAAATTAAATGTATTTCATAGATAACCTTTCAGAAGAAATAATAAGGCAATTCTCCTTAAAAAGACTTGTGATACGTTATTGTCATCATTTTCCAGGCATAGATTGTTTTTCAAATGTTGAATTCACACACACGTCCTCTCTAAACCGAAACCCAGCTTTCCCACAGTATTGCAAAATTCCACAGCAAAAACAACAGTAAGAGAGATCTCAGAGTTTCCTCTTGCAATGCTGCCAACAGTCCACTGTCTCTCTATTCCTACGTTTCTCCAAGCTTGCATGGTTTTGTGTTCACCCCCTGCCTCAGCCCTCTGTGTCCCCTGCCCCTAACTCCCCTGGAAATCCACCCCGAGATCCCCATTTTGATTGGAATCAGATTCTCTTCCAGTGAGCCCAAAAATAAGTGACAGGAAGTGATTCCATCTCCTGGCTTTCTCCTAGGACAATTATCCCTGTTACCTGGGTCACTATGATGAAAATTGTTCATGTCTCTCCTTGCTTATTGAGTGTATTGGAAAAAAAAAAAAAAACGCACAGCATGGGAAAACTAAAGAGAAAAAACAGAAGTATATGGGAAAGTCCTGGGAATGTGGGAGCTCACCATGCGCAGCTTGTTGCATTACTGTAGAAAGGCCAGTATTGCAGGGCTTATTCAGGCCTGTAGGAATGGACCTCCACTATGGAGACTTGGTGCATTTCCATTGTCCAATGAACAGGCCCTGTTCCAGCCCTGGGTAACTAAGATAGGGGTTTTGCACGTTCTCATGAAGCATATTTTTTACATATAAGTATAAAATCAGAGTTCAGGCTGGGTTAGAAAGTGACTGGGAGAAACTGAACATGCAGGCAAGCAGTGTGTTTCTTGGCACAGGAGCTAAGCTCAGCTTAGAAGGTGGTGCTTTCATTGGTGCATTTTTTTTTTCTTGATTTCTTACATGGGAAATATCTTTGAACCAATTTATATACACTCTGTTAAAAAACAGTTTCTGTGGTTTAATTAAATATAGATAATGCTTGATTGTCTGCTTTTATGGCTACTTTGTCAATGAGGGAATGTGCTTTAGCTCCTGCTTTTCCACTACAGACTTGCAGAAACAGCTTCAGTTCTTAAGACAGAGACACAAGCTGGGTTGGAGAGCAGAAAGGATGTTTAAGGCCACTTCTCAGAATTGGGGCGTATGCTGCAGCTGTGCTTGCTCCTCCTTAGCTCTGTGTTCGAAGCACAACCTTTGCCAGGTCCATAGCTTCACAGGATTATGCTCTGGAGCTGTCTTGGCTTGTTTCAGTTTGCTCAGAGGAAGCGACTGTACTTGTCATTTGGCACTGTGGTTATTGTTCAGCTTCATTTCCAGTGCCATTAGTTGAATCCTGTATTTTTTCATCATTTTTCCTTCACTTTTCACACTCTTTATTGTTTGGTTGGTTGGTTGGTTTTTGTTTTTCTGCTCTGATGTGAAATACAAACACAGTGTGTTTAAAAATATAACTAAAACAAAAGTGATTGATTTCCACTCCTCAGTTGTTTTGGTTTTTTCTACACAGCATACTGTGGGAAATGCAACTGTTTATTAAGTTATATTTTCTTCCTTTCACTGGCTGCAGTGTGAAGTAAACACATTCCATGTGAGTCTTTGTGTACCCTCTGAAGTATAGAGACTGACTGATGAGCTGGTGGTCATTCTAAATTATTTCTTTGTTGTTTTGTTTTTCCTATGAATACCAAACTATAACAAAGGATCAATCTCTATTAGCTGAAATCTCAGTTTTCCGCTATAGTCTGGGTGGCACCAGATAAGCACAATTTACAAAATATCTGTAGTTTTTACTCATTTTTTTCTGGTTTTACATATAATTTTTTATGTAAAATCCTTTTCATCTGTGTCTTTAGCTGTGCTAAAATGCATAATTTAACAGGTTCCTACTTGCTTTCATGCCACTAGCTTCATTTCAGTCATGACAGCTTTTTCTAAGGACTAAGCTTTGTATTGAGGACCAGTTATGATTTACAGTTATGCAATTTCTTTCAAAGTATCTACAGATAGCAATAAAATACTTAAAAGCAAAAACAAAGATTGCAAGCATAGGGTATACTATACTGGATTGCACACCTTTCACCCAGCCTGTAAATGTACCTCATTAACATGATAGGTATGTGCTTCTGCTTGCATTTGTTCTGTTTCTCATACATTTACAACAAAACACATTTCAGGAGAATGTTTATTATAGTTCAGTATTTTCCTTAACTAGGGTATTTCCTTTCTTCTCGGTATTCTTTAAAACTAACCTGAATTACTCACTTCATTGTGTAAAAGTAGTTTGCTAATAAAAAAAATCAAAAAGTGAAACTGTCAAACTAGCAAGTTATACATTTTCTTTCTGATGTTACACAACACTTTTGGCACATGTCATACGTGACTTGTTCATTGCTGCTAACTGCAGGTGTCTTGTATATTAGCTAAAAAAACAAAATGAAAATCAATTGCTCGTGCTGAGAAGAAAGAAGATTGTAATAAGAAAAAAAATCACAGGTTTAGATTCTTTTTTTAAAAGGATTAGGCTCTAAAACACTAAAGTCATAAAAGTCATTACACAAATACCAGGAATTGTGGTCAGCATTATATTTTGAGGTGAATGAGTGATTTATAGATGCTGTATAAGCTAGCAGTAGTTTAAATCTTTAATATCAAATTCTAGCTGCCCCATCTGACAACACATGGCTTCATATGTCACATCTGGGTGCCCTTGGGATCATGTAGAGGATTGCAGAGTTTTTGTCCAAGCTGTTCAGCAGATTAGCCTTGACAAAAGCCAACTGATGCCTGAAGCACCATGGGCAGAGGGTATGTTCTGTACGCAGCCCAGTGTGCTGTAGTGGCCACCAGGCACAGCCAACTGCTCCTAAGTAGGGACAGAGGTTGCATTCACAAAGTAAGGAGAGCAAAGAAAAAGGCTAGGGAGTGTATAAGCCCCACTGTGTGTTTGTAGAGAAAAGGTTTAGGACTGCCCTGCAATTTTGGTCTTTTGTTTCTAGAAAAGTGTGGTTTTCCCTGCAATTACTCCAATTTGGCCTGAAGGTTGTAAATAGAAATGGTTGAATTAGAGCAAATTAAGGCTCTAATCATGCAATCCTTACCAGTTAGGAGCAAGGCAAAAGCTAAAAATTCAGGAACTAATTTGCCAGGCCAATTGCAAGCAAAAAGGAAAGAAATCCAGGTCATAGAAAGTCATTGTTTTTAGATGTAAACAGCGCATATACACATCCGTTCTTACCTTCTGTATTTTGTGAAGGTCAGTGGCCTTCAAAAAATATTTTGAAAAAAATTTTTCATTACAGTATTTCTTCATGGAAAAGTTTGCTCTATCAGTGAATCAAGTGAGCTTCAAATGTCCTATTAAATCCCAACTCCTACAGGTAACCTTTTTGACCTTCTCTGTCTCTTTATATCTATTCCTGTGCCTAATCCTTAAATGGTTAGTCTTGCAGTTGTTCAAAGTAAGTTCCAAATTTCTCTGGGCAGGAACCTTGTCTAAATTTGTATTTGTAAAACACCATCCACGCACTCTGCACCTGGGGCACTACATGGACAGCAAATGATCATGAACCTTCTTAGTGAATAAAAGATGTGTCTAAAACTCTTGTTCAGTTTACTCATTTGGAAAAAAAAATCAGCTTTTAAAATTTACAATGTAAGTTATGGGTGGAACATAAACAGGACTGCTACTAAAGACGTTTTAATGTCACTTATTATATCAACAAGTTGAATTCAAATGTAATAACTGCAAGTAGATTTCAGTATAATTATCATTTATCCTTCAAAACTATTCATTTTTCTAGTTGTATTACTACTGCCATAAAGTAAGGAGGTATTGTCATAAAAATGTTATATTTTTAAACATAATTTGAACTTCACAAAGACAGGACGATATGTAAATCAAATGTTTTGCCCGGACCTACAAAAAAAAAAAATGCACCTACTGTTGTTGGTTGTAGACTCATAACTCCACAAAATTTCAGTGCAATTACTTTTGATTTGCACTCTGCCGTAAGAGACAAGTATGTCACGTTTTTCCTCAGGAAGCTGCTGTGCCAAAGACTGCTGTAGGGCTGTAACGAGCTCATTAGGAAAGTGCCTGACACACTGTATACAGACCTTGTTCATATACAATTCCATGGATCCATTATTGGCCACTATCAGAGAGAGGGAACCAGGCCAGCTGTGATGGGATTCAGTATAGTTGCTTTTGCAACCTTAGATGTCTTCTGTGGAGGACTTCAGCTCGTCCTACAAGATGAAGACTAAAGAAGTAAAATTAAGACAAAACTGCTGTTTAATAATCATTCCTGATAGTTTTGCAAGAACCAACGCGATTTAGAAGATTTGTTTCCATAGGAAAAAAGGCCTGGAGATACTTTTTCAGTCTTATCTGACCTTCTGCAACAAACCTCACTGGATTTGATTTTAATCTCACTTACTTTACAAATGAGAAGCAAACGTCATGAAAATGAATGGAATGCCATAAAACTGGATTTTAAATTAGAATTGGGTCAGTAACACTGTTTTAGAGGATTGTAACACAGTTGACTTCAAAGACCTGTCTATGACCTAAATGTGAAGATATGGGGAACTTGCTTTATTGACTTCCTTTGAGATTTTAGTTTGAAATAACTCAGAATTTATAATTTTATTCTACTTCAAACTCAGATTTTAATCCAACCTAATTACAGTCCTATAAATATGTTCAAAATACAATGAAAAGCACAAAGGTCAATTCAACACGCAAATACCAAGGGAAAGCCAAGTTTCTCTAGTGCTGTATTTCCTGGGATTTATCAGACTGGACAGGGTTTGCAAGTTTATGTAGCTTTGGTGAACATCACCTATGAGCTGCAATATGGGGACAATGTGACTGACAGAGCTCAATTTCCAATTTATCCTGAGGCCTTTTTATGCTTATATATGCCCCACCTACAAATGTGCTTAACTAAAAGGTTGGTACTTGTGAGTGACGTTCAGTCAGCATTTTCACACGATTAGCTTGCCAATTAAAATTGGGCTTGGTACTGAGTTTAGAAGTTAACTTAGATACTCCTAGCTTGGGCAGAGAGTTGCTTTCAGGCAGGGTGAGGCCAAGTCTGATTTTGTAGGTGATGTCACGCCTGCTTGGAGAGACGCCGTGACTCGCCAGGGAGCTGGCGTGGCTTTGGACAGAGCACTTGCTGCCTTCGGCCCTTCTGGATTGCAGACAGAGGCAAAAGCACCACTGTGACACAGAAGCATGACTTTGATCCAGGAAGTGGCTGCAACTTCACCCAGTGCCTCCTCTTTGTTTACTGTGGTTTCTTTCACATCCTCAGTATTACTGCCATACTGCTTATGATGGTTTCTTAAAAAAATCCATTTCCATCATCAGTTTAAATTCTTTTCTAAGAATTAGTCTGGGCATAGCCTAATTGCATGTTGTTTCTCCTGTGAGAGGAAAACTGTGTGTGTCTGGGATTTGATGACTGTAGAATGCAAGGAAGAAGATTTACAGTATTTTAAGTATATTAATTATATATATATTATACTAAGAGAGAACAAGTTCGCATGATGCCTTTCCTCTAGGTGCTGTACAGACAGGACAAAACAATAGCTGTTTGTCTTTAGAAATGTAGCTCTGGGTGTTATTTGGGGAAAGAAAATGCTTATCTCTGAGATCAAAAGCATTAAATTATCTGAGAAATAACAAATTGTTGAGATGTGGTATTGCACATTGAAAAGGCACACTTCAGTCTGGGAACAAATTGGTTATTGAATGTTTCTAATTATACATATGTATATGACATTATTCAATTTGTGCAAATAATTGTGATAACTGTCAATACAAATTAGATGTTTGTCATTTGCACATATTGTGTCTGATACTTGGTTTATATGCTTGCACACTATCATGCAAGATGTTGCAATACAAGGGGTTCCCTATTCTTTGACTTGCTTATGTAATAAACCCAAAAATGTCTGGATAATCAGAAAACAGAGCTTGATTATTTTTAGGAATTGCAACAATTACATTTGGTCAGTACTAATATTCTGAATTAGTCTAATTAATGAATAAAATTATATTCCCTTATCACTCTCCAAATCAAATAGCAATATAAGTTTTCCCAGTGGCACTCTTGCAGATATCACTTGTCAACACCTCCTACTCTTTGCAATTGCTTATCTTCTGTACGAGATGAAACTTGATTCATTTTCGTTTTCCCTTTTCAAAGCAACAAGTAGTAAAAGTCAGAAACTCTCTAAGATCTAGGTTTTTCACATTTTCCCTGTCACTGTCATTTGTGCCCTCTTACTTTAGACATAATAAGCATATTTTTCAGAGAAAATAACATTCTAAAGAACCTCTGCGCATATGTCTCTGATCATCTCGCTGCTTTAGCTTTCTTTAGAAACATGCTCCAGAGCTTTTCAGTGGAGGTATTATGTTTTCATGATGTTATAGCATTTTCTGCATTATTGGTGTTTCCATAATACCAAAAACAAATCAGCAATAATGTTAATTGGAATCAAAGATTACCAGGCATATTCTGGTAACTATTCCACCTAGTAATGTTATTACTTTTAAAGGCTTATTTTTTATTCCCCAAAGATAACATGTTGTTATTCTTAATCAAACTCTGGAAAAGGATTCTTAATCAAGCTCTGAAAAAGGTCTATGCTATTGAGGCTAAAAGTATGTCTTGGTGCCTACGGTAAATATTTTTTCATTTGTTTAAAATGTATATCCTGTCTGAAGGATTTTTAAAAAAAGCACTTAGTTCATAGAGACAGAGAACTAACAGTAGCAAATAATATTCCACACCAATTCATACAGTTTAACTGTTTTAGACAGCAACAAAAATGAAAAAGTATATGTAAACCTGCCATGGTGAGGCTCGCTGTATACCACTCTGCTCAGCTCTGTGATTCATATGATTGTGAAAGCAGAAACAAGGTCCTATAGCATTTTTTCTTTGTTGACAATGAAATCTGGGAGCTGATTTCTGTCTAGTCATTACATTGACGCTGTACATCAATAAACCACAGAAGGCAAACATACCCCATCAAACATAAGTTCTTCAGCTAACACCTATTGTCTGCACATCTCTGAAGTAAGTGGTGCTGTGCCTGGGTTTCACTCAACAGTAACGTTCTATCTCACTCCTGCATTGCATCAGGGTTTTTAAATTAATCGTGGAAGGCTGCTTCATGCAGAACTTTCTTCTTTCCATCACTAATACTATTTTTTTCAGTCAGTCTCACTCTGTGAAGCACATTCACTGTCCAGTGTCAATCACATATGTTCAATTTGTGTATCCAGTGATGCATTAAGGGCTTTGTTGGCCTGAATATTTCATTGGTTTGCAAAGCTATGTAACGATATCTCAAAGACCAATCATGACTAGGAATGATTTTTAAATTGCCTAATACTTCTTTCTTTGTTTGTTTTTTTCTTTTTTTTTTTTTAAACACTTAAAATAGGAACCATAGTCTTGTAACCAATCTACACTAGCTGCTGACTCACTACTATTGCCAGGTTGGCTCAGTAGTTGTGCTCCTTCCGTGTATAATAAATGTAGTTTTGAGATCATACAAACATGGATACTAAACTTTGTTTTAAAAATGTATTAGTAGGCCTAGGAATTATCAATAATAGGGTCAATGGCAGATATGGAGACCATAAGTGGCATTGCTCAGGGAGTTGATATTGGGCAGACATTGTTTAGCATCTTTGTCAGTGACATGGACAGTGGGACTGAGTGCACCCTCAGCAAGTTTGCTGACAACCCCAAGCTGTGTGGTGTGGCTGACACGCTGGAGGAAAGGGATTCCATCCAGAAGGAGCTTGACAAATCTGAGAGATGGGTTTGTGAGAACCTCATAAAGTTCCACAAGGCCAATCGTAAGGTCCTGCACATGGGTCGGGGTAATCCCAAGCACACATAGAAAGAAACTAGGCAGAGAATGGATTGAAAGCAGCCCTGAAGAGAAGGACTGCCACGCTTTTGGCTGATGAGAAGCTCAACAGTGGCCCAGAAAAGTTGTGGATGCCCCGTCCCTGTAAGTGTTCAAGGCCAGGTTGGATGGGGCTTTGAACAACCTGTTCTAGTGAAAGAAGTCCCTGCTCATGGCCATGAGGGTTGGAACTAGATAATCTCTAAGATCCCTTCCCAGCCAAGCCATTCTATGATTCCATGATGAAAAGCAGGTCATAATGAATTTAAGGGAATACAGGATAACAGTGACATATTTTCAGTGATTAAATGACCTGATAAAACTATTTAATTATTTTTGTAAGAGCCAAAGAGTGCCAACATTTTAATAAGCACTCAAAAATCTGCTTGACATTCAAAAGGCTGACACACTCAAGAAAATCTTTGTCCTCATTGTCTCCAGTCTGACTAAATGGCGATAAAACAATCAGCCCAGAGTTGACATTCCTAATACAAGGTTTTAAAAGACTTTTACAGGTTCACTGAGTCCAACTCCTTGTTGTAAGCAAAACGTCAGAGGTGTCCTTTCTCCAAAGTTATCAAGTTTCCATCTCCTGATAATTAGATGTGTTGTTCACTGTGCTTTAATTATAACCTCAGTGACACTGCAGAATACTCATCCCTTCCTTGTTGACATTGCTTTAATTCATGAAAAAATAATGCACTTTGAGTAGAACATGAACAGGTTCCACTCCTTCTGTTAGTGTAATAAACCTCTTCTAATACTTACTCTAACGGGATGTAATTCAAGTGTGTATTATGAGACCATAGGATTTCTGATATAATTTGTGGGAACGGTGTATGCCCAGCAATTAGAATATTTTTGTAATCAGATATTGATTCATTATAATACAGCTTTGTAAAGAAATACAAAAAAGAATGCAAAAAAATGATTTATTTTTTTTTATTCTTAATGCTAAGTAATTTTTTCACAAATCCCTGAAGCTTTTTACAAGACAAAGCAAGAAAAATGTCCTTAACCCCAGATATAAAACAGAGATCTTTAGAGGGAGAGTGTCTTTCTGGGTGAGAGGAAGTTGCTGGTCAGAGGATTTCTGTCAGGCAGATAGGCATGATAGTCCTTGAAGAATTTCAGTCCTCCTAGGCTAACAATAGGGAAAAGCAAGACTTTGGGTAAAGAAGCAATTTTTGTTTGTCTATTTGATTTTTCACTACAAATGCTGTTTCTGACTTTGAGGGTAATTAGAAGTGTGAACTGAAGAAATCATAAAGTCTTAAGTAAATTAATGTTTCTGATTTCAGTGAGGCTGACATGGCAAGTGTGTTATACCCTGAGAACTTGAGTGGCCTGGAGTAGCAGATCTATAGGATTCACCTATGTGCTAGAAATGACATAAAGTCTGAAAACTAAAAGGTGCATCAAAGTGACCACAAGGTGACAGAGATAAAGACTTTTTTTTATGTCTGGCTTCCATAATATGGACTTACTTCAGGGGTCCTTCTAAAATAGAAATTCAGTGATCTGCCTTATCTTCCAATGACTATCACTTTGTTTTGAATTTTTCTCTTCCTTTAGTCAATGTTACCTGAACCTGAAAGGGAGGGGGAATTTTCATCCTCATTTAGCTTCTTGTACATTCAGCTGCATTTTTTTTTCTTATTTAACACCTTCAGGGAGGTTTGGTCAACTATTTCCCTGCTTTCCAAAATTCTCTTCCTGAATCATTCTTGCTGCTTTCGTTTCTCTCAATATTTTATTATGGTTCCCATTTCCATAATGCGTCCCCTTTTCCTTCAATGCATCTATCCATTTGCAAGTCTGGTTTCCTAGAGCACCCTTTATCCACACACTTCACAGAATCACAGATTTCAGAATATTCTGAGTTAGAAGGGACCCACAAGCATCATCAAGTCCAAGTCCTGGCCCTGCACAGGACCATGCCCAAGAGTCATGCTTGTGCCTGAGAGGATTGTTCAAATGTTTCTTGAACTCTGTGAGGCTTGGTGCTATGACCACTTCCCTGGGGAGACTGTTCCAGTACCCAGCCACCCTCTAACTGAAGAACCTTTTTTCTGAAATACAACCTAAACCTCCCCTGACACAACTTCAGGCCATTCCCTCAGGTTTTGTCCCTGGTCATCACAGAGAAAAGATTAGTGTCTACCCCTCCTCTTCCCCTTATGAGGATGTCTCCCCTCAGTCTCCAGGCTGAACAGACCAAGTGCCCTCAGCCACTTCTCATACAGCTTCCCCTCAAGGCCCTTCACCATCTTCATTGCCCTCTTTTGGACACTCTCTGGTAGCTTAATGTATTTTTTATATTGTGGCACTTCAAACTAAACAAAATATTCAAGGTGAGGCAGCCTCAGTGCAGAGCAGAGCGGGACAATCCCCTCCCTCGACCGGCTGGCAATGCTTTGCCTGATGCCCCCCAGGACACAGCTGGTCCTCCTGGCTGCCAGGGCACTGCTGACTCTAATCTGATTTGCCATCAGTGAGGACCCCCAGGTGGCTTTCTCAGCACTGCTTTCCTGCATCCCATTGCCCAGTCCGTACATACACCTGGAGTTGCCTCATCCCAGGTGCAGAATCCAGCACATGCCTTTGTTAAACTTCATATAGCTGGTGATTGCCCAGGCCCTAATTTATCAAAGTCTCTCTGCAGGGCCTCTCTGCCTTCATTTGCCTCTGTTTCACTTAATCACCTGTCATCTAAATGATTACATCATCACTGCATGCCACCTGTTACTGAAGCAACCTTTTAATCTTTTCCACCAAACTTCCCCCTACAGAGAGAAAGGCCCATCTCTGACTTCAGACGACTCACCTTCACTTTTCCCCCTATCCCAAAAGTCCCTAATTTTTTATAAACTAGTGCTTTCACTGGTCATTGCCTTAGGACTTTTTTAGAATAATAAAATATCCTTCTTGATTGAAAAAGGGGGGTTGTCCTATAACTTTTGGTAGGAGTTGTTTTTTGTGGGTTTTTTGTTGTTGTTTTTGGGGGGCTTTTTGTTTGTGGGGTTTTTTTGGGGGGGTTTGCTTTGGGTTTTTTTCAATGGTTAATATAATTCACACAAAATAAGAGACTACTGTTGCTGGGTTTTATTTTGATGACAGCAGTTTTTCCTGCTTGACAGTTTGCATTGTATTACAGCCGGTCCATTGTTTTATTTCCTTCAATTTTGATATGATGGAAGACCATAGCCAATGGTGAGGTAATATTAAAAAAAAAAAAAACTATTAGAAAATGTTGTTAATTACAGTTTTTATTTTTCACATTCCTTTTCTGCAGAGAATAGAATGTCCCCATCAGTTAGAACTATTGCATTAATCTGTCACTGTGTCAGTTATAAAGTACTATTGGTAAGGCTAAAACATAGGTTGTTTTTTGAGCTGCACAGGACACTCAATCTAGGCTTGAAACCAGGAAGTTAAACTATCGCTGGATACATGTATTAACAGCAAAGCAAACCACTTGTATCTCAAAGATTTTTTGATGTATTTTTGTGTTTTATGCTATATTGGGAGTTGCTCATGTAAAAAGCTTCTTCTGCATGAAAATTGAAGTAAGTT
The DNA here is from genome assembly GCA_035583185.1 of Anabacerthia variegaticeps. Lineage (NCBI taxonomy): Eukaryota > Metazoa > Chordata > Aves > Passeriformes > Furnariidae > Anabacerthia > Anabacerthia variegaticeps. Next base: position 106,597,092 of record JAWWEW010000078.1, read on the forward strand.
ACAACCTTCCAAAAAAAAAAAATATATTGTGAAGTTTGCTATTACTTTTTGATTCTGTTCCTTGTTAATTTATGCTCTTCCATTGCAAACAGTCTGGGTCTTAACTTGTGTTTTCTTAATAGTTGGATAGTATGAGCAAAATAGTAGAAAAGAAAAGGCCCATTAGGGAAGTGACTCTGTCCAAAGTGTTTCTTTGGGTAGTGAACAGTCCTTACCCTCCAGCATCTGCCCAAGAGGTTGATACTCCATCTTGTCTCATCTACTGCCCTTCAGAGCAGTCAGGAATCTCTGAATAGTCCAGTCAAATTTCTTTGGCACTTCCTACTAGGTCATCTGGGGACACATCCCATGTGGCCTGATGACAGGAAAAGTGCTAGGAAGGGAACTGCTGTTGAATAAATAGCAAAGTGCTGGAAATACAGGTTGACATTTAGTTTCATGTATTCCATTACTATTGAACAGATGTACTTGTCTGTTTGCTACTGTTGATTTTTAGTCAATGTTACCAAGACAAATACTTCCCCCTTCCTCAAAAAAACTAGGAAGCAAAGGAGGTGGAAGTCCTTTGATTTCACTGATGCAAAAGTGTCATAACTTTCCCACTGACATTTGTGTGTTTCGCTGGTTGAGTTCACATTTCATTTATAAACACACCACTTGTGTTACCATCCAACACAACCTAACCCACTTGTATTATCACACAATCATAGAATGGTTTGGGCTGGAAAAGACTGTAAAGATCATCTAGTTACATCCAGTCTGCCACAGCCCGGGACATCTTGCACTGGACCAGGTTGCTCAAAGCCCCATCCAACCTGGCTTTGAAGATTTCCAGGGATGGGGCATCCACAGCTTCTCTGGGCAACCTGTTCCAGTGCCTCACAGCCCTCATAGTAAAGAATTTCTTCTTTATGTCTAATCTAAGCCTACCAGCTTTTTCAGTTTGCCTTGTTCTATTGCTACATACCCTTGTAAAAAGTCCCTTCCAGCTCTCTTGTAAGCCCTGTTTAGGTAAAGGAAGACTGCTATAAGATTTCCCCAGACCCTGCTCTTCCCAGACAGAACAACCCCAACTTTCTCAGCCTGTCTTCAGGTGAGAAGTGCTCCAGCCCTGTGATCATCTTTGTGGCCTCCTCTGGATTGCCTCCAACTGGCACATGTCCTTCCTATGCCGAGGGCCCCAAAAGCTGGGTGCAGTACTCCAGGTGGGGTCTCACAGGAGCAGAGTAGAGGGAGAGAATTACCTCCTTCAATCTTCTCCTTTTGATGTAGCCCAGGATGTGATCGGCTTTCTGGCTGCAAGTGCATGTTGCCAGCTCACGTTGAGCTTGTCATCAACCAACACCCCCAAAACTGTTTTGACATGGCTCCTCTCAATCCATTCTCTGCCTGACCTGTGTTTGTCCTTGGGATTGCCCTGACCCATGTGCAGGACCTTATGACTGATCTTGTTGAACTTCATGAGGTTTGCACAGGTCCACCTCTCAAGCCTGTCAAAGGTCCCTCTGGATGGCATCCCTTCCCTGCAACGTGTCAGCCACACCACACAGCTTGGGGATGTCAGCAAACTTGTTGAGGGTGCACTCAGTCCCACTGTCCATGTCACTGACAAAGATGCTAAACAATGTTGGTCCCTACATCAACACCAGAGGAATGCCACTCATGATTGGTCTCCAATTGGGCATTGAGTTGTTAACCACAACTCTTTGAGTGCAACTATCCAGTTAATTCCACCGAGTGGTCCATCCATCAAATCCACATCTCTTCAGTTCAGAGACAAACAGTGTTAAATGTCCACATAGTCTGTCTGCTCTTCCATCCCAAAACTCATGAAAAAAATTTGAAATAAACAGACCAGAGAGATGAGTGTAACCATGAGTTTAAAACTAATATGGGTTTTGCAGTCTCCAAGCGCTTCAGTTTTCTGCTTTTAACTAAAGAGTCTTTTCATCTGCCAGATAAATAAAAGAGATCCACTAGAAACAAATAAATAACTCCCCATTCAGGTGTCTCATTGAGGTCTGTCAATGGCACACCCAAATTTTGAATTTTGTATCATGAAGCTGTCAAGTAAAACACATACTTAACTGTCATATTTCATTACTCAGACCCTGGTAAATTTCAATAGATTTTCAATCAGGTGATTAATGTAAAAGAAGTCTATATAAAATTAGCAAAACTACCTGTATTACAGGTCAGATTTTTTAACCTATAATTGTATGCTTTACCGGTCCTTATATGCTTTGTCCATTTCCTTTTGGTTTTAAATAGATAAGTGTACAGTTATAAGCAAATAGTGACTTTTGAAAATATATTTTGGCACTTAATTTCACTGATGATGAAAGATACTGTATTTTCACAGCAATGTTACAAAATTTTAAACTTTGATACCATAATGGAAGACTTGGTAAAATATAAATTTATATTTAGCTACAATTATTTGGCCTAGTATTTGAAGTTTTCTTTCATTTTTAAATGCAGATCACACTATATTCTTTCAGATTTTATTTATATAAACAGATTTTCTGCAATGTTCTTTAGGAGCTAATATTGAGAGACAAACTTTTAGTTATTGGTTATGTACTCAGAAACTATGGATGTGCTATATAAATATTCACAACAGTCAGTTAATAAAAAAATAGCATAAGAATAATTGTGCTGGACTGGGCCAAGTTGATGGATAAAACAGAATGCCAAGTGAAAAATTGTAAAGGCACTGCAAGTGAGTAGTGATATTTCTCCCAAGCATTGCAACAGAGTGATTACTTGCAATGTGGGGAGTTCATGAGTACTGTGTACTCCATGACCCTATAGATTTCTCTTCCATGAACTTTAATTTGTCCTTCAACCTGTCCAAGCCTTAACTTCCAAACCACCCTGTCACAAGTAGTGCTGAACCTTAATACATGCTGCATGAAAAAAACACCTCTTTTTGTTTCTTTTCAATGGACCACCTGTAGATTAATTTGATGTCACTACTTCCGCTATTGAGAGACATAAGGAGCGAGTGATGCCTATTCACCCTTCCTGTGTCACTCCCCATTTTTAATGACTTTATCATATTTATCCTCAGCTGCATGTTTTCCTAGCTAAAGTTTCCTAGCCTGTGTAATTGTTCCTTCCCTGGAAGTCATTTATACCTTTGATCATCTTTATTGCATTTCTCTGTATCTGCTACAGCTCTTCCATATCCTTTTTTGAGACGGGAGAATCAGAGCTCTACGCAACACTCATTATGTAAGGACAAAGCAACACCTTGATAATCAGAAGCAATATTTCTCAAACAATTTTAGTGTTTACACTTATTAAAACATTTATTTCTCTCAATTTCCTATTACAAGTCAAGATTTGAAATTCAAGTTTTACTAATGAATAATGCTTTTGGCATAGCAAATTCAAGTTTGTTTTTAAGTGATACAGCTCCAGGCTAGCATATGTTTGCAATGCTGTTTTGCCTATGCTGAAACCAGACTACATAGATCCAGTTCTACCTTTGAATGTTTAGATAACCATGAGTCATGCCAATAAAGATTGTCTAGAACAGTTCAACTCCAGCTCACTAAATAATTTATTATAAAATATGTTAAATAGGGGCATAGAAACAAGCGAGGTGTAGATGTTAATAGTCCAGAGCAGTCCAGTGTACTAAGGAGCAAGGTGAGTGAGATGTCTCTTCCTAAAATGCTCTGTTGATAGACCAGCTGGGAGCCCTTGTCATCTGGTATGAAAGAGCAAGGGAAACAATGCACCCTGAAAAAGAGCACCAGACCTCTCTTTCACACATTCTAGTGCAATTTAAAAAAAAAAAAAATAATCCCAGACATTTTACAGGCCATTTATGAATGTACACAGAGATTAAACTGGCCTTAATCAGCTCTTTCTGTAAGTGATGGAAGCATTTGAATCCATCTGTTATAGCACTTGGTATAATTCCATTAGAGGCATAGTTTACCTTTTTTTGTTATTTTGGGTTTTTTTTGTCTGCTAGAAGTATAATTGTGTTTCAGGGTTTTTTTGTTTTCCTTTAAGAATCAGAGATTTATCCTGTATGTTACAATATTCGTTTAAAATTAAATATTTCATCAGATTATTCTCAACATGGTGCATTAATCAACGTAGTCAACTCATTTCTGATTGTAGTATCATATGACTAACTCATCAGCACAGAGATTTTTAATAAAGCCAAATTCTACTTCTATTTTATGAGGGTATATTTTTACTTTAGGCATTATTGTGTTTCTTGGCTTTCTTATTGGATTGTTTTGCAAAATTAAAGCACTGGTAAGGATATATTTATTTATTTATTTATTACTATTGGCTTTTAATTATGCATAACTTACATTTCCATAACAAGCTTAAAAATTCATTCAGGGAGTCCAAAGTGAATATACATTTTAAAGAATATTAATTTATTTCTATGCATTTCTTAGAAAATTAAAACTATGAGAAAAAATGTCAGTTCAACATTATGACTGAAAATTGAATAACGCAATATAAAGATGCTTGAGATTGACATTTCCTATCATGTAAATAATTCATAGTATTCTGTGCTTATCACATTACTATGACAACAACAATATTTTTCCCAACCTTTGAGTTCAGCAAGCAATAAAGTAATTCAACAATAGAACAAGAGCTTGAATTTTTTCAGTTTGGAACTGTGAATTAACCAGACACAACAATCTCAGTATAAAAGACCATATCTTGTTCTAATAAAATGTTACCAAATTAGCACATTTCTTCAAAAAAATCTAATGTCATCTAACAAGTTTTGTCTAACCAAAAGTTTAATAAGATATTACTGAAAGACTCTTGGAATCCCTCTGAAATTCCAGAATACGTTGTCACTTGCAATTTTAAATCTGTAATGGAGATTTATGCATCTTCTATGCAGTGACTTCTTTCTTGCTGGACAGGTTTGAGTTACCATGAGTGCTCCACCCATGCATATATAAAAGATTAGCAATGAAAAGAATTGTTGAAAAAATAAGCTGGGATTGAATTAGTAAGTATATGTCATGCAAATCTACCTTGCTTTGGGAGGAAACAATGTAAGATGCTCTGCACTGAATCAGCAAAAACAGTACCGAACTTTTCCCATGAGCTTTGAGGATGGAGATAGTGTTGTACCAAGTTCAGTAGTCCCATTATACTCCTCTCAGGTGTGTCTGACTTTTCCATTCCAAGGTAGACAGAAATTTGAGTAAGTGGAACCAGGATTACATTAACTTCCCAACTCACATGAAAGTTTCATCTCTTTTTAAAGGAACGTGAATGACATTGCAGTAAGAGGAGCTGTTGAATGTGTTGCAAGCAGATTTTGCAAGATATGGGAATTGTGCTGGAAAAGCTTGTGATAAGACAGGACCTACGCAGAGCGTTGTTCCCAGGAAAGAGCTGATAATTGTGGCCAGCTGCATGTGACGCATGGGGTCAACAAAGACAGAAGCGGCCTCTACGTGCTACAAAACCGGAGATGTCTCAGGGAGGGGACAGGCAGAGAGGGGACCAGAAGGGTGATCAAGCCTTTACTCAGCACATGTGACTGGACAGGTCTGGACAGGCTGTAGATGAATCCTTCAAAACTAGAACTTCCTTGTTAAGGAATGAACAAGTGGCAATGAACATATGGGAGGTACCGTGTTGAAATCATGCACCTTTTCCTTGCAATCAATTAGCTGCAGTTTGCCCCAGGAAAGGGCTAATCCCACTCCAGTTTTATCAAGTGAATGACTATCTAGTGAACACCTCTTGAAGTTACCCAGGCTGAGGACCATGTGCGTATTTACAATTAAATCTGTAGCAGGGTAGCACAGCAGCACAGCAATAATTACATTATATACTCATATTGCACACAGGGCCAAACACCAGAGTCACGTTTCATCCCGTCCATCTGTGGTCATCCACTAGCAAGAATATGGGTAGTGCCAGTACCATGAGAGAAAAATAGTAAAGATGAGCTGAAGTGAGGCAATAAAAAGGCTCCAAAGGTTTGTAGCTTACAGAGTAGCCCCCACATTTATGGATCAAAGTTCTGTACCACAGATGAGGTGACTACACTGTGATGTATCCTGAAAGTAAACCAGAACTGATCAGCCCTTTGAAATGTTCTACCACATGAAGCTGGCATGTGAGAAAGGGATATATTTTATCAAGACCTAATGATGCCTTTTAATTATAAAATTAAAATGTTGCTCCATAAATTATCTACCCTTATTGTGCCTCTTTTTGTTTTCCTCTAATTATTACTCTAGAGTGATTGATGAGAACCTGTCTCACTCCATTACTTTCTCAAGAAAGGATCATTTTAGGCAACAGCAAAGATTTCTGTAGTCAGCAGTCACAGCAATTTATATGACTAACTTCTGGTTGATATGTGCACAATCTGTAATAAAGCTTTTAGTCAAATGAGGCGCAAGTAGCCCTCTTATTAGAAAGGAGCACTTGATGAGTGAAGTTCATTTGCTCTTTTCTTTTCTTTTCTTTTCTTTTCTTTTCTTTTCTTTTCTTTTCTTTTCTTTTCTTTTCTTTTCTTTTCTTTT
>JAWWEW010000078.1:106612269-106785496 GCA_035583185.1 Anabacerthia variegaticeps
CCTTACAGGGCTAAGCGAGCTCCATCTGCCCAGGTTTGGAGTTAGAGTTGTCCTTCTCCTAGGATGGTTGCTGGGGACCAAGTGAGCCCATCCTGCCCGTGGACACACTTTGTCTGACCCTTCAGTTGGGACCTGACTAGCATGGGAGACCCTTATGGAGGTATTTACCACCACCAGCACAGCTCACAACCTCATAATCAAGCTTCTTCCCCACAACAAGTGGGTGTCCATGGAGAAGCCTGCTGGACAGGCTGGAACTCCAGTGTGAACTCAAGTCAAAGAGACCATCGCCTGTGGATGAATGCCCGTGGGAGCAGGACACTCTGTGTCCATGGTTACGTCTGTGTCACAGCAGGTATAATTCTGAAGGGGTTGTAGCCCAAGGATAAGTCCACACTGAAGAAGGTACACCTGGAACATCTGGTACATCTGTGGCTGTGGATAATCTATGCTGCAGCAGGTGCACCTTGAAGTATCAGTGGCTGTGCATGACATCCTGCGGGAGCACCTCAAAGCATGTGGCCAAGGATAAGCCCAGGAGAGAGCAGGTACTCCCATGAGGGCCTGCAGCTATGGATGAGGCCATATTGCAAGAGGTTTACTTATGAGAGGACTATGGCTATGGTTAAAGGCTGTGCTGGAGCAGGTCTATCTCTGAAGGCCCATGGAGAGGGCCCTGCTGGAACAGTTGCACCTCAAAGGGATGGTAGCCATGGGTAAATCTATGGGGCAGCAAGTACACCCGTGAAGAGACTGTGGCTCATAGACTAGGCTCCATGTGGAAAAGGTACCCCACTGAGGGACTGCAGTCTGCCAGTAAGCCCACATCCAACTCAGATTATTCTGCTCAGATCTCTCCAACTAGGAGAGATTCTGTTTCAAGGTGTATAGAGCTGTAAAGTTTTCTCAATTTGTTTTTTACACAAAGGTTTGGGATTTTTTTATATTTTTTGGAATTGTTCCTGTCCTTCCTGTTTGTTGCAGCCTTTTCTGATCTGTACATTTCTTCTTCAACCACTAATAAATACTTGAATCACTGCAATTCTTTGATGGCTTCCATTGACTTTTGGTCTCTAAGTGAAGGACAAAGGAATGGAGTTACATCATCATCATGATTTGGGCAGAAGCAAGGAAGCAAGGACTTTTGGGTCACCTTTCAACTTAGCTGCACACCCATATCAGCTGTACCCATAATGGGACAGTGGGCACCTGGGAGGTACCATCACATCTTCTGCCTGTCAGCTACTCAGATTTTTTTTTATTATGCATGTCCTGTGGTTTTCAGCTCCATGACAATTTTCAAAAGTCAGTGGTAGAATCTGTGTCCTACTGGCTAATGGGTAAATCTGGATTGATTCCTAAGCAGTTGTAACAGCACTTTCATGTTAAAAATCTTTATCTAGAAATAATGACAGGTGGTATTTGATGTGGACTTGGAGAGGAGAGATGATGTTTCATTCCTAAAATCCACCTGTAACATCCAATCTTATAGAAACTTAGAGTCATAGAGACAATAGTAAGGGATGCTTTCTTATAAATTAATTAGCAGGAGATTAGGTTTTGGGCAATATGCTGTAGGTGACTACTTGAGTGTTGTTTGGTGTAATCTTGTAAAAATAGTTATTCACGAAATTCAAAGAATTCTTTTAATATCTTTCCTGACAAAATATTTGCCTTCTAGAGAAGCCAGGCTGAAATATGTATAGATGTATATGCTGGTTATATGGCATGATTATATGGCAGTGATATTCCATTACAGGAATATCACTGATTTAATTACTGACCCAATTTTATTTTGATATTCTTATAGTACTAGGTCAGTAATGGTAAGAACACCAAGAAGTCACCTCCTCCTGATCATATAAGTCTTATTGTCCTCATGGGATACTAAATTTAAGGTCACTGCATGACCTACAAATATAAAGACAGAATTTATAAAACATATAAATGACAGTTACATTTATCTTCTTGCTAATTGGGAATAATTATGTGAATCAGTAAGAATACATTTTTTTTCTCTGTTGATATGTGACCTTTGATCTTTGGTAACTACTCCAATGTGAACAGCACAGTGCAAACATCACAAAGGATGGTGTAAAGTTTCTCCCTCCTACTGCTTTGATGCCTGCAAAGCGCCTTATTCGCCTGCACAAACATTTTTTGAATGTTTCATGTATTTGCTCTGGCTTGCATTTTGTTTATTTTGCCAGCAATTTGACTTCTTATCCATGTGCTTTAGTGAAGATATTCAGAGCTTTTTGGGGCAGGTAAACAGGTGTAAACCCACTAATCTTAAACCACTTTATACCAAATTGATGTGCACAGTCTTCAGGGGTCCACTGGGCTTCTCAGAAACAACTTGGCTGAGCAGACTTCAAAGAATTACTACGGTCTCCTGCTTGGTACAGGCTCCTGCCTGCTGCAGATTTATGGGTATGGGACTGCCCAAACTCACCAGATTAAGCTTCACTCAGTTTCCAAATTCTTATTCTTTGTCATAGCCCCAGTCTCAACTGTTTTCAAGCTGTATAGCTCACCTTTTCAATGGCAAACTTGATTTGGTTCACACAGGCATATTTTTGACAAGGATTCAAAACCTCATCAATCTTTACCAGGCATCAGCAAGAACCACTAATCCAGGAGAGATATAGACAAAGGAGCCAAACACGAGCCTGGTAGTCATGTTGCTTAATGTAACTTTGGAAAATAGGCACAACACTCTAACATGAAAAGAATGGGGTGATTTTTTTTTTTTTAAATTGTCAAATACACGCAAAGCAAAAGATGCTTCAAATTTAATGTAATTAAGTTTTCTGGAGGTGCAGTATTGGAAGCACAGATTTATTTTAGTTCCAGTGATAAAAAAAGCATTATGTCAGTTTTACTTAGAAAGACACTCCCTAATTTATCATGCCATAACCAAATTGAGCTTGAGAACTACTAATCAGTAGGTGTCTATTATACAGCAGAGCATTAGCCTTAGCATGTACAATGCCTTCGGCATTCAACAGGGCATATACTGGAAATAAGAATTCCTTTGTCATTTGGCCAGGGAAGCAATTACCTTCATAGTTCATGATTTGTATAATAATCAGTTAAAATAAGGTGTGTCATGTGCAGAAGCTCATGAAAAAAATTAAAGTTCTAGTTCCTATTTAGTAGCTTTAACTTCTTAAATACTTGTAAATTCCTGAAAACACTGACTATTCACATAACCCAGTTTCTCTTTCTGCAGTGATTCTTTTTGCTCCTTTCCCCTCCAAAACACACAACTTCAAAAGAAAACTAAAGATCTCCAGTCACACTTAGTCTACAAATATCCTCACATTCCAGTTTTCTTTCTCCAATTCCATATATGCACAGGTGAACTATGTATGTTTATGCAGGACATCGGCTCTTTGCTGCTATTTTCATACTATCATGATGAGCATTTCAGGTCAGATCTCTGAATCTGACATGTCCAGTGAGCTCTAGCTCACCTTTGGGTACCATCAGGAGGTACAGTGTCCCTGAGGGAGCTCTCTGCTGCCTCTTCTGCTTTCCCTGTTCCTAGAAGTGATACATGTGCTGTGGACAACACAATTAGCAAATTGTGTCATCCTGTTACGTTGTTTTATATGCTTTTTATTTAGAGTTATTTACTCTAAATAAAGTGTAAGCTATTATAAACACTATTCATTTAGTATTTACTTAATCCCCACCCATCTGAGTGGAGCTACTGGGCATGCAAGCTATGATAGTTGACATGTCTTTGAGGTCAAGGTCAGGTAGCTTATATTTAATTTCTTTACATAGCATTTGCTACAGATTATGCCAGTATTTTGCTATTAGATAATAGCAAACTTCATTAATAGTAAGAATCAAGTGACAGAAACTACTTCTATACACTTTTTTCAGTGTCATCATTTTACTGAACAGAAAAGTACTAATAGTTAATATAGAATAACTAATAGTCTGTGATCAAATGTGATCACCATCCATATGCCTGCTTCACAAGATATTACATTTTAACCATTGGGGATTGCAGGTGTTCATGAAAATCCATATTAACAGCCTCTATGATAGCTAGGAAGTCTCCTGATTGCTCTGATTAAAACTATGTCATATCACACACAAGACACAAAATAGAGTAAATTATGTCACAATCAGGAGTTTAAAGCATTTAAATCTTTTATTTTTTTCAAATAACACTATTTCTCCATCTATGCCAAGACTATGTGTGTTAGGATGAAGCCCTGATCTGATGCATCAAGCCAGTGTCATGCAACCATTCTTGAGGTCCCAGGTAACTTCTATTTCCTCTTCCAAGCTGCTGTCACTTACAAAAGTTTTTCTGATGACATCAAGAAAAATCTGTTTGAACATACAATTTTCTGTAGGACTTCAAGAAAACTATGCTCTTGCCAAAAGCCCAGCTGTAACACAGTGAGGATACCATGCAAGTAAACACATCAAAATGGCAGGAAGATTATGCTATTATTATTTCAATTCTTCTACATCATATTGTTGAACTGCAAAAAGAAAAAAAGAACTTAAAGATACATTCTTCTGCTCAGAAAATGCCATCCAAAGTATAGCAATACAATATTTTTCCAATTACACAGCTGATATATGGGAACTGAGGAATAAATGAATTCACTAATTTACAGGAAGGAAGGGATCTTTCTGATCTTCTAATGTGATACAAATAGCCAAGATCATGCACAAACTGAACAAAAGGGAGAATCACAACTGAAATCAGAATTACATGAAAAACTGTTATTTTTTACAGCTTTGCTTTTACTCTGATAAAAAGTCATATAAATCTTTTTCATTGGCCTCAAAAATGTTAAATGCATTGACATTTCAACACAGATCATCTTCCTGAAAGGCTGAATCCTGTGAAGCCACAAAACAGAGGAACGGTTTCTCTTCTTCTATTCTAGGGATTTATAACCACCTAATAAAGTTAATTGACTAGAATATTGTTTTTACAGAGGGAAAGAGGATATTTGACTACCTACCTTCTAGAGGAAGCCAGTCTTTGGTGGCCTGTGGTCTTGCCAGAGCATCCTGTCCAGTTGCCCTGTCAGCCTCTCTCCATGCAGCAATAGCCCTTAATAAGTGGATGCAATATTTTATTACAGGTGTAATATATTGGAGTGACAACATTAATAACACAGCCTTTCTGATCCCAGTAAGAGCTCATATAATCACTTGTATATATATATTTTTCCTCTAATAAAGTATCTGCATACCAAAAGATGCATAATGACACCTTCCTTACAAACTTATTTTATTGTTTTGTTGACATTTATAATATCATTGGAAGATTAAAAGTTCTTCAGATGTCCTCTTGTGTGAAATTGTTACTCATTCCTGAGTCACGTGGAAATTTTATTGTCTTCCAAGAGAATTTTCACTGAGGAAGAATCTCAGCTTTTACTGCCAAATTCAAATATTCATGCAAATTCACTGCTTAGCTGACTTACCTCTTGAAAACTCTAGATATGATAGATGCTGGTACTTTTCAGTACTAACAAGACATTTTAACAGGAATATAGAGAAATACCAGGGCCGAGAAGGAAAAAAAAATCATATTTCAAATGAAAGCAAAGGCAGGCAAAACCAGCGTCCTCACGATCGCAACTACTAGAAGAAATGAAATTATTTAAATAAAATATTCATAATCGTGTAAATTAATGGACTGAGAAATAATTTTTAGGTTCTCTCTACAGTTCTTCCTCAAATAACTGAGTGAGGTTCATGAATTTTCCAGCTGTACCATTAAATAGAAATCTATAAGAAAACATTGAACAGAACACTGCAACAAGAAACAGGATTGTCTCTGCTTGTTTAGTTTTAAGTTGGACAGGACAGTTATTGTCTCTATAAAAATGTTACTGTTTTTCTTTGCTAATCCTCCATGTACCTCTGGCAAGGACAGATGATTGCAATAAATCTTTTGCTTTTTCTTGAGACAGACTGGTGTAGTCTTGATCACAGGTGATGACTCATAAGCAAATAAAGGTAGAGGCTATCCTCAAAAAAAGATCTCTAAAACTGATTTTTTTAAACAATGTTGATAGTTGGTGCTCTCTTATATAAGCTGGTTTTTTGTATGTAGTATAATGTTTCACATATTTTGGTCATGTTCAGAATAAATATTTTTAGTAGGTTTGATCATTATGAAGGTAAAAGTCATCTCTACAGTATTGTGCTTTTGCCTATTCACTGAAATCAGTTTTAATTGGAGCTCAGCATGAGCTCAAGGTCTTGGAAAACTTCTCTCTGCTTCCAGGTGACAACACTATAGTCACTTGTAATCTGCAGTTGGTCAAATATCTCGTAAAATCTATAAAATTGTTTTGGATGCTGTAATGAGTCACACAAAATAGCTAAGCTGAGGTAGTGTCTTCTCTAAAATGTCTACCAGTCAAAAGGCAAACCTGCTAGACAACTCTCTAGGGTGGGGACTTTTTGTGAATAATTAGCCTTGAGCAATGAAACTCCAGAGCCACACCTGGGCTGAATCTTTGATCTGTCTTTATACAGCTAGAACCAAGTAAGAGAGTTTATGCATTATCTTGGTGTTACAGGTGATAAAAATCTTTACTCTTGCATACATACTGCAACAAATATATCTCTGTATGTATGCATACATGTATATATATCATATATATATGTTTTTATACAGTAAAAATGGGTGTTAAGGCTCACCATTTAATCATGTTTCTTCATTGTTCATCCTGGTGCGGCTTAATCACTTTTAAGATTTGTTATTTTTTCCTTTTTTCCTGTAAAAGACGAAACTCAATGACACATTCTTTCTTAATAGCGTTAGAACAATATGTACAACAATCAGTGTGCTGACAGAGCAGAATCTTTACCTGACCTATTTAGTAGGCACACTTGTCAAAAGCTGTAAAGTAAAATAAATTAATAATTTACAACATGAGTGTTTATTTGGGTTTTTTACACATAATACCCATTTTTTAGACAAGTCTTATTAAGTGACACAAAGGGTCAAATAGTCTCATGTACTTAATCTAGCTGCATTTGGTCTTTATTAGGCAGTCTACAAGAAGTGTGAACACAATGATAATCAGTTTGTCCTCCATCTCAATCCTTGATGCACTCCTCGCTCTATCTGTGGCCTTGGGCAAATCCCTGAAGTTCTCGTTCTTTCTTACACAAGCAGTAAGGAGTATAATAATAAGGAATTAATTGGTTATTTGTTTGCCATTTTGAAGATTGTTAGTTACATTCTTCTCTTGTTTATACTAATGTAATATCCCAAGTGAATAATTTGTGAAAGTGTAATTTAGAAAAATTCAGATTTTACACTCATGCTTAATATTGTGCATCTTTTCTATCATTAGGTTCTGCAAAAAATATGGGAAATACCTATGTTGTTATGAAAATTTTCAAGAATAAAAGACTTCGTTTCTTTTATCCTGTGTAGTAATAAATGCTTTTGATTTAAAAAATAATAATAAAATATTTATTCAGTTAACAAACTGGGCTCAACACATGGTTGTGAGTGTTAACTCTTTGCTATTTGTAGTTCTTCAATATCATCAACATGCATCTGTATGGCTGGGCTGTTGAATTTGCTTCAGTCACACTCCTCCCATAAATATTCCCATTTACTGAACTGATGTGGTTGATACCACTAAGAATTCACCATCTGACTAGTGGATAAATCATCAGGCAAGTACCTGTGAATTGTAATGTTTTCATATTTTATAGAATGTTGAAGAACTAAGGGAAATTTGCACACCAGAAGAAAATTCAAGATGAGGGCACTTTATTTTCATTTTGCTTTCAATATTGACATATTAAAAGAGTAACATTTGTTACATATTCTGGCTCTTATTGAAATTAAACTACTTTAAAAATAAAATAGAGATAGATTAATTAAGAATAATAAAGAACCATTTTCTTCTATATTTTTCAGGAGTTTAATGAAATAAGTGCTTTATAGGCAGGCAGAAATAGCCTTTTAGCAACAATTTCTGAGCATTTTTGTAATGACTATATTGCATCTGATGTAAATACACTAATATGTTTCCTTACAAAGAAAAACCATAAGAGTGGCACATGCTCTTATTTTCAGATATAAATCATGAATATTCGTTTATTTCTCTTCACTTAAGCTTTTATGCAGCTGTAGCAGAAACACAACATGGTTTATTCTCTTATGTCAACTATAGGGACTTCCATATTAGATATTAGGCTTGGACTGAATGTCTAAAAAGTGATTGAAACAATTAATGCTGCTTTAACACATTAAATGACATTAAATTTCACCTTTGTTTAATCAGTCATTTCTAAGTTAATTTAATTGTTCTATCGCTTTGTATCTAAAAAAAAAAACACAACCAAAAAACAACTACAAAAACAACAACAAAAATAGAAAGCAAAAACTCAAAAAAAAACCCAACAACAACAACAAACCCCTGATTTTCTGATTCCATGGATGCCAGAAGGCACTGAATAAAAGACTTTCCCTATTTTTATACTTCAAAAAAGCTGTGTAGCCTTCTTATTGCATCCTCTGCTTAGCAATGATGGTTCCACCACAGAGTCCCAAGTTTGGGAGTTGCCTGGGAGAAGTGGAGCCAAGAAGACACCTCCAGTGGAGAGCACTCCCCAGCATCCTCTGCAAGAGAGAAGCCCAGATGGCTTTTCAGCTCCAGTAGCAAAATACTTCAGTTTTTTTATCAGTCAGACTTGGTTTTGTGATCAGACTCGTGGCTGATTCTCTGAAAGTCCAACAAATCTCACATCTGAGTGAGGTTTCAGTCAAAACCTCAAATAACATTGGTTAGCAGTGTTTACAGTGCTGTGGTTTCAACTACAGGCTGAGTAAACAACTATTTAATGGGCAATAAAATTTTTAAGATATTTGAAAAGTAGGGAAATGTGGTTTTGCTTGGCTTTGTGCTTTCTCATGCTGAGATACCAAGTGAAATATTTAGCGTGTGGTTTCTTTTTAAGACCCACACAAAATGCTTTTGGTAAGCTGTTGCAGGACTAAAATTCACTTCAGTTAGCATTTTAGTTTGGTATGCATATATTCAAGCCCTCTAAAAGTTTTACTAACAGGGTTGATAGCAACAGAAGTGGAGGACCAGGTGATTTTTCCAGTGTATAGCTCAGAGATAGCTTGATAGCCAGTCTCCTCATTAGCTTTTAGATTTTCAATCACACTGCACAGCTCTTCTTGTAGTCTTCTGTCCTGCTGGGAGTGATGTGCTTCCCTATTTCTCAAGTATGGTTTTAAAAGCTGAGACTCCAATATGAACTTTTCACTTGCATAATTAAAGAATCACTTTTTCTTTCTGTTGCTCCTGCTCCCTCATTTGCCCTGTTCTGCTAAACCCGAGCCTACAACATCCTGTGTTAGCACAACACACAGTGTGAACCCTAAATGACACAATTCCTCTTTTTTTACAGGTTTGAGAATGATGGTGCAAAAAAATCCTCCTGGGAACAGATGAGAAACCTCTATCATCTACAAGGAACAAGATGTAAGGTTTAAGAATTTCTTCCCCCCCTCAGGTTTCTCACAGAGTCAGCAAGACTGGGCCAGTGTTTGGCTGCTCTAATTCACGCTCGGGTGCATTAGCCAACATCCACATTAGCACGCTGGGCTGTGAACTGCCATGCTCGAGGAACAGGTTCACATCCAATTCTGTGTCCTGGCTTTGGGGAGGCAAACACAAGCAGAAAGGCGGGGCAGGCATCCCCAGTTCTATCCTAAAATGTCTTGGCAAGTTTTTCTTAGCATAAGGCACTTGTAATTCTAGAAATGGCAAAAAACTAGAGAGCACTCTAGGAGTGAGAAAACACCGGAAAAGAGATTGTGTTTTGGGCTTCAGTGTAAACTTTACCTTTTACTCCAAATAAAACAGAACTAGTTAAACTAGTTAAGCTGTTACTTTGTCCCAGGTGGTTTGTCTGTAAGAGTGTGAAATAAGATTCACTTCAGAAAGGCGAGATTGTACCTCCCTCACTGTGGTTAGGTAGGCCACACTCCATGGCTCTTCTTTACATATGCTCTTTTGTTTAATGTTGTGATCACCTCTTTAAAGAAGCAGGCAGAGCTGATTACAAGGCTGTGCTGATGGTTGCAGATGCAGGCTTCTTAGCATTCACAGGAGGCTCACCTTTCACCCCTGTGATAGTAAAAGCCATTCAAGCTTGCCAGGTGAAATATTTTAACATTGCAAGATGTTTTATTTCCTTTGGTGGTTATCACCTTCAGAAAGTAAATAGAGCATATTGGTTGCCTGAGTTAGTTAAAATAAGAAATATTTTTGTATTTCTTTGAAAATATGTCTTTTGTGTTTCTGTTTTGTATGCAATGTACAACATATATGCAACAGAGATGCAATTGCAATATATTAATATATATTAATATAGTAATATAAGAGTCACATATATTATTATAAGCAAAAGGTTTTCTGCATTGTTAAACACATGCCCATCTGGGAAAAAAACAACAAAAAAAAAAACAACAAAAAAAAAAACAAAAAACAAACAAACAAACAAAAAAACAAACAAACAAACAAAAAAAAAACACCTGCTCTGATTAATGAGCAAGAATTATTTATTCCAAAAGTATTTCAAGCAGTTTTTTTCATGAACAGGAATAATTTCTTCTGGAAATGTTTCTATGTAGTCAGGCAAACAAAAGGTCTCTGTTGTTAATACCATTTTAATGGGCTATTTAGGACTGATAATGTAAGTAGATTGTCTAACATCCCTCCCACTCCATTCCTCAGGGCAAACTCAATCCCCATTTTTTCACTAGCAAAGCACACAGATTCATGACCAGCTGCTTGCAACACTGAGCTTGTTCTAACCCACCTGAGGTGCCAGAGCAGGGCTCGAGGTGCATTAGCTGCTTTGTCACCTGAGGTGGTGCTTAGTCCTAGGAGGAATACAGCTCTACATCAAATGCAGAGGGGTAGAAACTCTGGAGTGAGAGCTAGGAAAAAACACAGCACTCAGCAAAACACACCAAGGTGCTTCTCTTGTCAGTATGATACCACCTTTGGTAAAAAATAAAGTTCACAGAAACTATAAGCAAAGTATGTCATTATTTTTGAAAGAATGAGTAATATAGACAGGAAAATGATCATATGCCTTAAGCCAGCAAATAAAAATTCAATGTTTCTACAAATGCAAAAATTATGATGTTGTACCTTTTTTATTATATTTTGACATGTCGTTCACAAGTGTAGGTTTTTTCTTCATATATCTGAAATGGAAGCCCATCAAATTCTCTCTGTTTTTTCTTGAAAGCAATTCAAGTATGAGTTAAATTTACTGTTGGCAATAAAAACACAGGATGAAATATTTTATTCTTATTCTGTTGTTAAATAGATAATAAACATAGAAACAAGCTCACAGTTGCAATTTCTTGTGTAGTTTTGTCACTGCTTCATACACTTTTATGGTACAGTCAATACTAATATTAATCATTGAGACTATGTTTTTTCTTTGGTACATAGAATCATTTCAAAACAGTTTTTTGTTTTATTAGAGATTAGTGGTCAACGTTTTTATACAAAAACTTAAAAGTAATCAATTAAGCCTGCATTCACTGCAGGATAACTGTCAGTTTCTTTTATGTTTATTATTTGCTTCTTTCCACGTATTCAAAAGATAAACACACCTGTCAAAAATTGATTTTAATGTTTGTCTGGTTACAGCCCAATGATATTTCATTTCTCATCTCTTGTTAGCCTTTAAGAACACTTGCTTCTCAGCTAAGTCTCCTGGGACAGTTCTGAGGCTTGAGGTGCTGTCTTTTAGTTCTAGTCTTATTATCAAACAAAAGTGTGACAGCACAGTCACTACAAACTGAAGCCAAAAATGGCTGATGGCGCAAACATGATTAAAGAAGAAGCCTCTCAAGAAGTGACTGAGTTTAGAATAGTTCAGTTGTAAGGGACCTACAATGATCATCTATTGCAGCTGCCTGACCCCCACAGGACTGACCAAAACATAAAGTATGTTGTTAAGGTCATTGTCCAAATGTCTATAAAACACTGCCAGGCTTGAGGCATCAACTACCTCCCTAGGAAGCCTGTTCCAGGCTTTGAGCACTCTCTTGGTAAAGAAATGCCTCCTGATGTTCAGTCTGAACCTTCCCTAGTGTAGCTTTAAGCATTATCTTACAAGACAATAACCTCTCAAAGTGCTTTATCATAAGTTTAATATTTCCTTTAATTATGGTCAACAAAGATAGTTCATTCCCATCCAAGGAAATATTCTTAGAAAAGAATTAATTATATGTAAGATTCCAGTAAGACATAACATACGAATAAGACTAGCTATTTTTGACCTTACTTCCAGTATCATTACTCAGGATAATGCATAATGAAAAATTTTGAGCCAACCAGCAGCTCTGTTGTTCATGCATACATTATAACCAAGAGCATGTTGCATGTAAATGGTCATAGTAGTTTTTCAGGCATGAAATTCTTTGAAGAATAAAAAGGAAGTTGTTTCCAGAAAAATTTAACTCCCTTTGTAACACTCCAAAATATTTTGATGGACACTCAAATGCTACAGTCTTTACTCAGGCAAAATTACCTTCAGAATAAAGCACTATAGCTTAGGTAGTAATTTTTCCCTGTGGAAAGTGTGCAGAAACTAATTACAGTTATAAACACTTGTAATATGAAATATATAATTGCTGCTTTTCACTTAATAAATGACTGTACAAGGAAAGATGGACGAGAGAGTAATGGAGTAGAGTAACTACTTAATGGCACCTTCTGTGAACAACTGTAAAGACAGTGGGCTTTATTTCCTAATTAATTGCGCCTTTTTACATCTACATAATACTGTTGATCTTTTTGAAACAGATCTTGGTAGCACTGATAGTCATGATGTGAACTGAGAAACAAGCCTACTCACTATTCTTTAAAAATATAAATATGCATGATGGAACACACTGGATTGCATGCCTGTTAAGTAGAGAGTAACTTGTTGAGACTATTTTTTGGGTGTTTTCTTGGACTGTGTTATTCAGTCAAAGCTAAGAAACAGGCAGTATCTTGTCCTCTATTTAAAGTCTGTGTGCCATAAGCTTCTGCACAATCTCTGAAGTTCTCCAAAGCTTGCCAATGCAATTCTTCACTATTTACCATATTTACATCATATCAAACCACATGAAACCTGAAGACAAGTTATCCTTTTCACTGTTTATGTTTTCCTGTGTGTGTAACACTTTCATGATAACTATTCTGCCACAGATCGCACAAAATCTAACTCAGATCTGAAGCACTCAGTTGCTCTTTCTGTGGTTAAATGAAATCCAGGAGGAATGATTTAATAATCCAAATCCACCTCCAGATGGTTTTGCCAACTTTTATTTATCTTTCTTTTTTTGCAAAAATCCAAATGAAAACAATAGTCTGTATAAGAACATTAAACAGCAAATATATTCCACCTTCTGAAAACGATGAAGATTGAAAGCTTTTGTACCAGTTTAGGCTTTCTTTTCCTTCATTTTTTTTCTTTTTTTTCTTTTCTTTTTTTTCTTTTTTCTTTGTTTTTCTTTTCTTTTTTCTTTTTAGAGGTATTCATATGTGTTGTACTGCTAAAGAAGTCTAATAGGTACTGAAAAGGGCAAGGAATGCTCTGATCCATGCTAGTGGAATGCCATGAAAGCCAAGCTGCGACATGCATGCTGATGTACAAATGTTAGGAGTGATTTATTAACCTGATTTCCACACACTTAGGTACTACATTCAATCCACATCAACACATGCAAACACAAAACACACGTTCAAGTTTACTACTAGAAAACTCGTGTCTACGGGAATGAATTCTTTTCAGTGCAACAACAGTGTTTGGCTTTAACATTATTCAGCAGTACATGTAGTTTTTAAATTTTAAGGAAGAAAGTAATTCCACCTTAATTAAGTTATGTCAAAAACATTCTGTTCTGCATAGAAACACTTTAACAACTATGAAGTGGAGAATGGCTAACTAAGCAACAAGTATGCAGAACAGGCTTTAAGTTTTTGAGGATCACAAGCTGAATTGCATCCAAATTTTTCAACTACTGAAGAAAAACAGCCTGTAGGAACAACAAAATTATTATTCTCCTGATAGCTCTATACATAAACAGAAGCACTGTTTGTAAGACATATAACCCAACTTTCTGACCTCCTAATCTCTGATAAGGCTTTATTAATGTGGGACTTTTGTAAAATGCCTACAAGAGAGATACAAGGTTGATCGAAGGCCTGTGAAACTTGACGTGTGATAACAGTTTGACAGAACTTGTTTAGTCCAAAGACGAAGAGACTAAGAGAAGGAATCACAATTTGTTCAAAACTGCTGAAGGAAGAAGAGAGTAGAAGAGGAGAAAAGTAATTTCAAGATAAGCAAAACTGTGGGAGGATCTCTATACAGAAGCAAGGTGGTCTGAGAAAAAACAGAGGAAGACCTTTTTCCATGACATTTATGAGCATCTGCCAGCCCGTCAAAATGGACAGTGTGCCTGCCTAGCTTTCCTTCCTTCTTTCCTTCCTTCCTTCCTTCCTTCCTTCCTTCCTTCCTTCCTTCTTTCCTTCCTTCCTGCCTTCCTCCCTCCCTCCCTCCCTGCCTTCCTGCCTTCCTGTCTTTCTGCTTTCACCCTGCTGGACCATCTCTCTCACCCATTCTTAAGTGCCAGGGAGGTATTGCTCTCCGAGCATGTCACTGGCCCCTCTTGACATGGGAGCAGTTTCCTACCACTAGCCACTTTTCCTTCCTTTGTTCCACACCCGGCCACCTCCATCCCATGAATTAAACATATCTTTCCAAAGAGCCTTGAACAGGCTCTATGTGAAGGCCCTCAAAGATTTCATTATTTTCAAGGATTAGATGTAATTGTGAACCAAAGGGCCACACTCCATGAAATAACTCACACCTAAGCTTTTTAGCACAACTTTCAGATTCTAAACTGAAAAAGATTTATTAATAGAAATATACATAACTTTTGGGTTTGATGTTTTCCTGGATCGCCTTGTCATTTTGTCTTTATTTATTTCTCTATCCATTAATTAATTCTTGTATAAAATGCAGTGACTTAGAAAATGTAATAAACCAAAATTATCTCTTGCTTTTGAAGACAAAAATCACACAGTAACTACAAGATGTTTCTTCCTATTAGAAGATAGTAAAATTAAAATTATTATTATTCCACAGGTTTTACAGCTGATTGGATTCCTTTGCCATTTCCACTGTCATTCACACTACTTTTCTTAAATTCAACCATGAAAAGAATAAAACAAATTCTGTAATACCTGAGGTGCAATTCTGCCACAACAGAAGTTGTAGTCAAATGATAAAGGAAAGGGCAATATTTGAAAACCTACAGTGTAACCCATTTGTTTCAGATTCAGAAGGGGAAGGATTTGAAAGTGAGGTTGTATCCATGTATCAAGGCTCTTCCCGTGCTGTTGAGAGTAACTGTCCAAAAACATATCCATCTCAGGTTCCTATCAAGACAAAGCAGTTGATGCCTGATAGCATCCTATCTTTTCTGGATCCTGGCAAATTCCTAATGAAGTCACAAGAAAGAATGTCTTTGACTTGAGCAAGAAGTAAAATTGAGCTTTCTTGGGCTTTTTTGAGCAAGACATAAACCCCCTGTCCTGTAAGTAATTTAGCTGCATGCTACCTTTCAATACTATAGTTAGCCAAGTTAATAGCCATTTGAAGCAGTTCAAAGCAAAGTCTTATTTTAGCTGCCTTTATATAATTATAAAGCTGTGATCATGAGATGTTAGAAGGAGATAAAATCTGTAGGGTACACAAGGATATTACAAGTTGCTGGGACTTTTTTTTTTTTCCTGCATGCAAGATAGTTAACTTTCTTATTATATTATCCAGAAAACAGAGAACATAAGATAGAGACTGGCTACCTAACAATAGTTTTCATTATATTTATATTTTTTTCCCCTTATAATAACTTTGAAGTTATGATGCATGGATGCCACAACACTCCATTACATTAAATTTTTAAAAACTGAAAGTAAGGAAAGATGAATTCTATTTATGATAAAACAACAACTACCTTTAATAAGCTGAGAGCTTTTTCTTCTGACATACACAGTTTTAGGCAGGAAAGTTCCAATTTCTGAGCAAATTTATAGGAAAAATAAGTAATTGAATATACATAGGCAATTTTTATTTCAGCTGAAACATAAAGTACAGAGAAAGAATTTGGTTAATATTGCTTACAAACCCAAGCTGAAGTTATAACCTGTAAAGATCAGATTAATCAGAGAAGCAGACTTGATTACCAAAAAGTATTTAATTGTTTTTACAATGTGGACCAGCTCTGTTTGGTTAGGAGGATTTTGAGAAAATTGGTAAAGGAAACATTTAACTCTTGTTCCTAAGTACCCATGGTAACCAATCCCTGAAATTTAGTTAATGTGTGAGACTCATCTGACTAAATCAATGTTTACTACAGCAACACAAACATATGAGCTCGGGCTTTACAGTCAGCAGAGATCTGATCAGTAGTTGTTGGATATGTCTCATCCTAAACTCAATACCTACACTGGGACAGATTAATATTGCCCTATGTGGCATTGATCATATTTACTCTACTTCCAGTGACTACAGATGGTGACTATGTGGCCCTGAGTTACCTGTGTGAGGAGCTCAGATGTAGCCGTCTGCACCTCAGACACCAAAAAGTCAGATAAATGAATACTGGTCTTTTGATACTATGAACAGAAAAGTTGGACTCGATGATCCTTGTGCATCCCTTCCAACCCATTCTATGATTTTGTGATTCTGTGAACAGTGTTTTTGTAAGATTCACTTCTATGTCAAACAGAACTAATACAAGAGCATGAGCAAGGCACACTTTAAATAGCCAACCAATCAAGTTACTTTCTTGAAATAGGAAAGACCTTGGGACAAATCAGTGTTCTCAATTATTCAAAACAAGGAATGAAATCAGCATATTTTACACCCTATGAAAGTCTACTAACTACGGGGCTACCATAGTTACTATTCTGATGTGAATGGCATTTAAAACTGAAAGATTCACTTTTCATTCTGGCACAGGACTCATTTGAAAATTTCTAATAGTTCAAAGGGATGGAAAAAAATACACTTTGCTCACTTCAGTTCCGCATCATTCTTTACTTCACTGTGTGCCTTTGAGGCATAATTGAACATCTAACCTTTTTGATCCATCTGGTAGAATATATACACAGCAGGAGTAATTTTAAAGTGGTTTTGACTTACAGTAGTTTACACATTTATATAGCTTTTTGCTATCTGCTTAACATGGCACACCCCTACCCAGTCCCTTGGCATACTAATTAAACCAGCTTTAGGTTGCCCTAGGATTTCTTACCCTTAGATTATGAGGGATAAATGCAGAGATGAACTATCAGATGAACAGGGAATTCAGTGAGTTTACATGCCTGGCAAATTAGTTAAACTTAGATTACTGCTAAAATTATTTCATCTCAAAGCTGCAGTTACCTTAAATTTACATAAAACTTAATTCCTGAAGGTGGCAGCATCCTGACCAAACCTATATACAGACTTCAATGCATGCAAAACCCTAGAATATGACCAGGCAAGTATAAGGGTTAATTTTACAATGCCACATATGACCTTTTAACATATATAACTGGGAGTATGCTCTGTGCTAGCAGTTGGATCAACATTTCCCACTGAGTATTTCCCATGTTTTTCTCTTGAGCTGTAAAATTTAGGAAGAACCTTTTTCCCTTAAATGTCTTTTAGAATTTCATACTACTGGTCTTCACGAACTACTGTGAGCATTACATACAAGAAATGGTCAATTTTGAACATTTTTGTTTGATTCTTTGTTTCACAAAAGGCATTTCACAAAACATAGATGTGACACTAAAGCCCTCTTCATTGTGAAATGAACACTGTAGGGACTCCTTATTTTTCTACAAGATTTTTGTTTGGTTTTGATTTGGTTTTTTTCACCACTTTATCCTTCATAGTTACTAGCTATGCCTGTGTAGACTGGCTGGTTAAAAACACAGGAGGGTGTAAGGGTTTCACCCACCCATGTTCCTATGTACGCAGAGGCATGAATCACCCATTTTTACATAAGCAAATTTTTTTTAACTGCTTTTGGTAACAAACACTTGAGATCATACAAAAATCAGGGGGAAAAGTTCCATTAAGCCTGAAGGTCATGGGATAAACCTTTTCTTTGACTAGACTCAAATTAGAAAAAGAGTTACAGGTTGCTATTGAAAGTCTCTGGGACAGCCAGAAGGAACTTCACTCTGTCCCCAGAGGAACACAAGCTCTACTTCATCCCCATCTACTCAGTGAAAACAGGCTTTTCAGAGAGGGCAAGTCCAGCCTCTCACACTTGGGTAAGCAGGACAAACTACCCCATGCAGGTGGCATTGCTATGGCAAGGTAAAGCAATATGTAGGCACATTCCCCCGTGCTTCTTCCTGGAAGAATTTACATCATTCCTTAGTAATGGCTACACCTAAATGTTGCAAACTAGCCTTTAGTTCTTTCTTAGCCATTTTCTGATATGCAGAGAATATTTTCTAGTCCAACAGGACTGTCTCCCTGCTATAGAACAGGCCTCTGGTTGTTGGGTTCCTGGAGCAGAAACCAGACCAGTGTTTTGCATTTGAGTTTCATTCAGCTGGAGAGAATGGCCTGGCTTCCCTGCACTTCTCCCAGTGTGCTGCTCTCTGAGGGGCACCTAGCAGCCATCCAGCACCATAAAGCACATACCATTTAGTTAGAAAAAAAGCATTTAAGAGGAAATATACCTTAAAACTGTTGAAATAGCTTGAATAATACTTAGCTTACCTGCTTGCACATGTTTTTTTTCCATCTTGAAATCCTTTAGAGGGTTTGTCTCCGTCTTGCTCAGTCTGACATCTCTCAGTGATGAGGTGGGTAAAATGCCTTTTCTCTCACGTCAGAACCAAGATTCACTGCATTTTCAGATCCTCCATCTTCTAACACTTCCCAAACCTGGCCAAACTAGTCTAAGCTAGTCCCACAGGGCAAGACTTCAAAAATATTTTTTTTTCTGCTTAATTTTAGTATTGCAATTTACCCTCATTATTTTTAGTTCCTAAAGCAAACATTTCCTGTGTTAACAGGAAAGGAAGACTTTAACTAACAGCTCTGTAAAAATATGCAAACGACCTCAGTAAAGTCAGGATAGTTGCTACTGAGTGTGATGTGCTCCTACAACATCTGCAATATTAGCACAAATAAAAAGACACTGGTAGTGACAGCATGTTAATTCTGCTGGGGAGTTCCTGATGCAGCTTCTTTAGGATTTCACTCTGAAAATATTTTATCAGTTCTCTCTGGCAAAAATGCAGCTGTCAGAGATCAACTCTCTTTTCTCTGGCCCCAGCTCTGCCAAGGCAGAATTAGCTCATCTCTGGTGTGGTTGTATGACCATCCGTATTATAGCTGTGGTTTTGTTTTCACCTGAGCCACTTTGCCCTCCAGACTTGCTTGAAGACTGAGATGTGAAGACAACATGTCAGAGTGTATCTCAAAGAAAGCTGGAATAGCTGAGTGGCATTGCCTCAGCTAATGGCAAGTATTACTATCCTGCCATTCTGAATAACCATCAGGATAAAAACAATTACATCCAGGAGAAAAAAAGTATATATAATAAAGGACAACATTTAACTGAGTGGATATGAGGCCTGTGACTTCCCTCTGTTTCTGAAATAAGCCTAGACTTATAGCAGAGCCCTGAGTGTAAGAGTGTATTACCTGGACTGTGCCAGACAAAGCAGGGTCAATAACTAGAACACAGTCCTTCCTGTGCACCCTTCTTCAGGGGCAACTTGTCTTTGTCCTACATCTGTATCCACTCATCTCTGCTGAGTGTCACACAAAGAAGGAGGGAAGCCCAGCTCTCTATTCCTTCCACTCCTTTCTCTCCAAAGAGCAGTACTTTCAGAAATTTTTCTGCTTCCTACCTTGAGCTTTCATCTAGGCTACGACTAGATAAGCCATACGTACTTTACAGACCATTCAGATCGAGCTGAGTGATAAGAAAGTTTGTCTAATTAACTGCTGCTTAAAAGCTTTTCCAGTGATTGATTTAAATCCTTGTATTTTTCAATTAATTTGAAGTTTTGCCTGTTTCTAATGACAGATAAAAGTATACCACTGTGTTGGGTGGGGTGGAGTTAGTTTTCTTCAGGGTAGCTGGTATGTGGCTGTGTTTTGGATTTGTGGTGTGGATTTGGTTAGTGGAAGTCAATCTGGTCTAGGGGAAAAAAGTCAATGTAATTGCACAATGCAGCCTTTTCAGTGCTCATGGGTTAAAGATATCCAAGGGTGTTTTTAAAAAATGGTAAACAGAAATGTACCTGATCTCTTAGTCATAAATAGAAAGTTTTACCTTTACAGCTGGTTGATGCACCTACAAAAAATTATTCGCAATATTCTTCTGACAATGTAAAAGTGGCTGGGATTCATTGCAGAAATTTTCTCCAGTTAAAATTATAAAAAACACCTGAGAAAATATATTAGAAGTACAACAAAACCCTAATATACAAAAAAAATGCAGATGCTTTTACTTGATGATCTAACACATTTAAACAGATATTTTCAATTTGTAAATATTTCCTTTTATTAATCTAAAACAACCAAACTGTACTGCAAAGGTATTTGTGTGTTCTAAAACATATTTGTTGTTCTGCTTTTACGAACTTTACTCATAGAAAACCTCCATATGAAGAGCTTTAATTGTATCTGAATCTACAGTTAATAGATATTAGACTTTCATGGGAACCAAGAGCTTCAGAAAATGGTTTTTAAATCAGAGTGACTTGGCTTGGGAGTTTAGATTGGCTCCCATCCAAGCAGAAATATCCAAAAGAGCAAATTACACCTCCACACCCAGTTAGAAAGTCTGCAGGTATTAAGTTGTTTGTTAAGTAGAGTCATTGCGTTAGTAATTTTAGCTGTGTTTGTTCTTTGTGGAAGGCAACAGGCTCTTCCAGATAGTTTCAAAACACGACAGGGCAAAACTTGATCTTATTAAAACTAAGTTTCTACACGAACTGTTGTTTCTTGCTTCACAGGTTTCCTTCGCTCTTCTCAGCCAAAATTATTGCTAGTGTACCTTTCTCTGTGAAATATTTTTTTCATCTACATTTATTTAAGAAACTAACTTAAAAGTGTTTTCTTTAGGGAAAACAAGCAAAATCACAATGTTTGCAGCAAACTCCTTTGCCTGTCTTAGCCTTGTTATTTTATATTTCTCCCAACTGGAAGAAAAACTACCTCTCTCGCAGAAAAGTTCTGTTCCCCTTTTTTCTTTTTTTTACATTTAAAATGACAAAGTCAGTAAATCAGATAAATACTTCTTAAGCTTAAATACTGCTGAATAGAATGCATCAGGGCTACTTAAAGCTGTAGCTGATCAATGAATACCTTATTAGAGAAGTCTGGTTAGAATTTTTTTTAATAGATTTCTCTTCAGAAAGCAAGGATGACTAAATTATTACATTTATAACAACTTGTTTCACTTGGCTCTTTGCTGTTGTACTAGGAAAATTCTCCTGGAATTCTAGAGTGAAAAAAGCTGTCGTCTTTCCTCTATAACAGCAATGAATCTTCCCAGCTAGTTTCAGGGAGGGGAAAGACTTACTCTAACTCAGAGGTGTAACTGAAGGTAGAGTTGAGTTCAAAAACTGATATACATGTAACCAACAAGCCCAACTTGTTTGTCGGGCTCCATGGGACTCCTTGTATAAGGAGGAATAGCAGGATTGTGTTTTGTAGAGGGAAACTGCTTTAGCTCTTACCATATGAAACCACAATGCAACCCAAAGGAAGTCTGCTGTGCAGTGCCTAGTGAAGATAACCTTCCTAACAGAAGGCTCCAGTGCAATGCGGTGTCCTCAGTCATCCATACGTCTTCAGGGTGTCTGCAGACTACTGACATAACCTTATGAGACGTGTAGCTGTAACCAGACATGCAGGAATTGCAGGCACAACTCTTTCAAACTTCCTTTGCCTTGCATACCACTGCAAAATTGCTGTGCGGACTCCTTTCCTCTCACCAAGGAGCTCGGCTGTCCCTCAGGCTCAGTTACTACTGCTGACACTGGCTAGGGCAGTTTGAATTATGCCAGCTCTTGAGAGTGATTCATCCTTCCCTTGTCCATGTCTCAAAGCATGCTCAAAATCAGCGTATTTCAACTCACATAGGGTTTCTAAACCAAAAAACATTCAGCTGCCACTGCTGTGGATCGTATGGTTAATTTCTAAGTTTAAGAGGCATGAATGCCTCCTCGTTGGCTGAATTTCTAATCTGCAAATGACAGGACAGATTTTGTTTTACCTTCTCATACCTCTGTGGAATTTCTCATAAATTCAGTTGCAGTATACACACCAGAGCTTGTTT
Source organism: Anabacerthia variegaticeps (assembly GCA_035583185.1). Lineage (NCBI taxonomy): Eukaryota > Metazoa > Chordata > Aves > Passeriformes > Furnariidae > Anabacerthia > Anabacerthia variegaticeps. Next base: position 106,634,696 of record JAWWEW010000078.1, read on the forward strand.
TGCAAGCTATGCAGAAGTGGGCTGGTAACATAACTAAACAGAGCATAAGCCTTGAGGCTTCTTTTCCAGCCAGTTGTCAAAGCTTTGAAACTATTGCATGTTTAAGGCACTGAAATGACCGTAGAGCACGAACCCGATGGAATGTGTGGTATTCATTTATGTCAGGAAGTTTACATGTCCTGCTCAATGAATTAGAGCTATAAAGTGATGAAGTGAAAGATGAAAAAAGCTGCAAAGTAGTAAGAGCTTCTGCTGCTTGAAAGCTTGAGTTCCCCAAGCAAAAGCTTTGACTGAACATACTTTCAGGGATGAACAATTGATCTTGTACCTGACCAGGTTGCACCCTGATAGTGCTAAGCTCCAGTATGATTTCTAACAGCTGCTCTGGGAAATGACAGTATTTTCCATTTAATGGATAGTATTAGCTCTGAAGCTGAATTGTGACTAGATTCCTGACCCTGTGTCAGGAACAAGCCACAAGTACACCTTAACCACAGAATCATCCTTTTCTATTTTTAGAAGTCAGCTTTAGCTCTGTGCTTAAATGTTCATAAAATTCTACAGATGACCAGGCAATCAATTTGCAGCTCATATGGTATGTAAACAACCTATATTGCAAACTCCTTAGGAGTTAAGAGCAGTTTATTAATGTATGTATTTGCTTTGAATTATATAAAATGGCAATCAGATGTTGCAAGGTCACTGCAAAAGCTGCTGAAGAATTTGTTTAAACATCCAAAAGACAAAGTTTAGAATTGGATCTGCTATGCAGCTCACTTAAGTCATACAACATTGTTTCTCTCATCACACCATGCAGAATAACTTCTATAAGTGGAGAAATAAAGTGCATTTCTTTAGAGGGATGGAAAGCTAATTCCCTGTAGGGCTTCAGCTGATGCTCTGACTTGCTAAATGCCATCACCCTGTGCTCCCTCTGTAGTCACTGGGAGGAGATAAGTATCTCCAGCAAGTAATTGAGATCTTGGACGCTCTGATTCAGCTTCTACAGGTGACTTCCTCCTCATTGGTTGCACAGGGAGATGGTTCTCCTATTTGATTTACCCAAGTTACGTGTACAAATTTAAATGAACTCAAGATTCCTTCAGATTAGCTAGGGGAATTCCAATGTTTTCTCCCATCTTTGTTTCCTTTTTTTTGTCCTGGAAAGCAAGTTACACAGACTTTGTATTTAAAATATGTGTATTCCCTTCTGCATGTGAGAAAGGTATATATAGCCTGAGCACAGTATCCTTTTCTCACAGAAATAATAAGGTTTGTTTTTCTTATTGTTATCCACTACTGCACCAAGACTTTACCCCAAAGATTTTAGAAGTGGTTTGGGCCCACTCAACTCCTTTCCCCTTAAGCCACAAATTCTACACTCCTACAGATGAAATTTTCAGCTTTAATGATGGATTCAGTTTAGGGGGTGGAAGGAGACATATAAGCCGCTTCTCCTCCTTGGATACGCATATTACCTTTCTGGTTATTTCCTTCTGGGAGAAGGAATGTCTCTGAGGGATCACTTTTCCAGTGAAGGATTGCATGATGAAAGGAGAAGAGCGAGCAAAGCAGACTGTGGCCTGGTGTGCAGGGGATTTATGGTGGGTAAAATGGGAATAGCACAGTAATGTTTGGAAGCAGAGTCAAACATCCACTCATCAATCACTGTTGCAATGACAGCCAGTTACAAGGAGTTTTTTACTGACTTACCCACTTCTTTGGCTTCTCTCCTCTCAAAGTCTTTTGTTGGCAGGATGTATTACATATTTACATCTAATTGCATATTTTAGACACAAAGAGAAGGAGAACAGGGAGCTCTTGATTAAAAGATGGAGACTGCTTTTGTAAACAGAGATTGAGGAAAACATCTTGTAGTTCATGACTTCTTCTAGAAGGAACAGTGAGTTGTGCCTGTTGCTGGTGTTATCACTTGTGATTGGGAGCAGAGAGATCCACAGGTATTTTCATGGGCCATAATTATGCACAGGAGTAGAAAATTTTGGCATTAGAGTACTCTTTAACTTCAGTAAACTAAGCAAGACTCCAAATATGGAACCTGTATATGTCAAGTTGTAAATGTGGTGCAAATTTTTCAGATGGAAGTAAAATGAATATTAAACAAATAACCAGGGGAAGCAATGGAATCTCCAGCATACAAAGGCTTTAAGTCAGGACCAGGTATATTCTGAATTATGTACTCTGTTTCTAATGCATGGCAAGTAAAATTATTGTAATGGTCCCCTCTAGCCTTAAAACATATGAACTGCTTCCTCTGGTGCAGCAACCTAACACAGCAGGGTGAGGGGAATGGGAGTTTATTGTGCCAACCACTGCTCTTAAAACCACGCCCCAAAGGAAAGGTGCTTGAGAGGAAATTGGTGTGGTAGGTTAATGAAAGGCGACAGTGACCAACACAGAGAGAGGATTCACACATACTGCTCTCTGTACAATCACCATTTGCACCAGCAGAACAGCAGAAATAATGTCTGTAGTGGGAGCTGGGTTTGGTAAGGTTTGAAATACTGGCTTTTTATTCATAAATCATGATTGAAGTTTAACAGGATTCTTAGAAAAACTGTTCCCAACTCCTAATGTATGGATTTGGTGCAAGTGAAAAGAGCTGTGTTTACTAAAGAGAATGACAGTCTGCTTTTTGTTTTCGTAGCAATTTCCATACCAGACTATCAACTGTGTCACTGCCTTTCTCAGCAGTTTTCTAAAGCCAGTTGCACCAGTAGAGTGAGGTTGACTTACTATCTTTCTTTCAGCTTTTTTTGACAACTGTTAAGAAAAATAGTGTTAATTTATTTTAGAAGATCATGTATTTTACATGGAGGGAACCAATAGCATTCATAATATACAAAGGTCTCCTACAAGCTTATTATAGGCACCTAGTCCCATTATCCAAAATATTCATCATTCCTTTATTCTAATAGGGTTTGTTGGGGGTTTTAGATTCTTTATAATTTTGGGGAGGGTTTGCTGTTCTTTTTAACTCTGAAATACTTGGGCCTGAAGGGATAAAAAAAACATCCCAAATATTTCTTTTAAAGAGAGATTCTACTGCATATACCACAGAAATATCTTCTTGTTTCCAGAGCCAGGACTTGGAATCAGTGACCCTTGTGGATCCCTGCCAACTCAGGTTGCTGTTATTCCATGACTTCCTATTGCTATTACTATTATTTATACCATTGCTACTAATATAAAACAACTATACAACACAGTGATTTTTATGAACATGACTAAACCCAAATTCTCTTTCCGAAAGAATAAAAAAGAAGAGCTAGAGACATGCATGTGCCTGGAGGCTATGAATTTATTTGCATCAGGGAGACAGAGGTGAGAGAGCTTCAGTGACTGGAATGTTGGAATGCAAGGACCCAGGCTCTTTAGGAAGGAGAGATAGGGGAGTCAAGGAGGCAGTGTGGCCCTCTAAGCCAACAACCAGGTGGAGTGTATGGAGCTCTGCCTGACAATAGATGAGGAACTGAATGAGAGTTTATGGGTCAGGATTAAAAGGAGGGCATGGACAAGTCACTTTATAGTGGGCGTCTTTTACAGACCACTGGGCCAGGAAGACTGAGATTAGGCCCTCTTTAGACAGATAGGAGCAGCCTCATGTTCACAAGCCCTGGTCCTCGTAGGTGCACTTCATCCACCAGGATATCTGTTGGAGGGGCAGCACAGCCATCCAGAATGTTTCTGATATGCACTGGTGGTAACTTCCTTCTCTAAGTGACAGAAGAGGAAATGAGGAGAGCTGCTGTGCTGGACCTTGTTCTCACCAGCAAGGAGGGGCTGGTAGGGAATGTGAAGCTCTGGGGCAGGCTTGGCTGCAGTGACCATGAAATGGTGCCATTTGAAATCCTTGGGGCAGTGAGGAGGGTGCACAGCATGCTCACTACCCTGGACTTGCCTCTTCAGTCATATGCTTGGTAGGGCACCAGGGATTAAATCCCTGAAGTAAAAAGAGGCCCAGGAAAAATGGTTTATGTCCAAGGATCACCTCCCCCAAGCTCGGGAGCAATGCATTCCAGTGAAGAGGAAATCAAGCAAAAACACCAGTAGGTCTGTGTAGATGAACAAGAAGTTCCTGGACAAACTCAAACACAAAAAGGAAGCCTGCAGAGGGTAGACACAAGGACAGGTAGCCTGGGATGAATACAGAGAAATTATTCCAGCAGTCAGGGATCAGGTTAGAAAAGCGAAGGCTCTGAGAGAAATAAATCTGGCCAGGGACATAAAGATCAAGAAGTTTCCATAGGTAAGTCAGCAATACAAGAAAGACTAGGAAAAATGTGGGACCTCTCCAGAAGGAAATGGGAGATCTGGTTACCTGACATATGAAGAAGGCAGAAGTACTCAAGGATTTTTTCGTCAGTCTTTATCAGCAAGTGCTCCATCTGCACCACCCAAGTCACAGAAGGCAAAGGCAAGAACTGAATGAAGAACTGCCAGCTGTAGGAGATCAAGTACAAGAACAACTAAGGAACCTGAAGGTGCACAAATCCATAGGACTTGAGATGCATCTGCGAGTTCTAAGGGAACTGAACAAGGAAGTAACTAAGACATTATCCATCATGTTTGAGAAGGTTGTGGCAGTCCAATGAAGATCCCACTGATGGGTAAAGGGAAACAAGGGAAACAAAAGAGACCCAAAGAACTACAGGTCAGTCTTACCTCAGTGCCCGACAAGCTCATGGACCAGATGCTCCTGTAAACTATGCTGAGGCAAATGGAAAATAAGAACATGATTGGTAACGGACAACGTGGCTTCACTAAGGATAAACCATATCTGACAAATTTGGTGGCCTTCTGTGATGGGATTACAACATTGGTGGATAAGGGAAGAGCAGCTGATGTAATCTACCTGGACTTGTGCAAAGCATTCAACAATGTTCTGCATGATATCCTTGTCTTTAAACTGGAGAGGCATGGATTAGATGGATGGCCAGTTGGTCAAAAATGAATAGGCTGAATGGTCACAAATCAAAAAATTCTGGTCAGCAGCTCGATGTCTGTGTGGAGATCAGTGATGAATGGCATTACTCAGGAGTGGTACTGAGACCAGCACTGTTTAAAATTCTTGTCAGTGACATGGACAGTGGGACTCAATTCACCCTCAGCAAGTTTGCTGATGACACCAAACTGTGTAGTTGACACACTGGAGAGAAGGGATGCCACTCAGAGGGACCATGACAGGCTTGAGATGTGGGCCTGTGGAAACCTCCCCATGTTCAACAAAGCAAGTGCAGGGTTCTGCACTATGGGTTCAGGCAAGCACAAACACGGTCAGGGCAGAGAACGAATTGAAAGCAGCCCTGAAGAGGAGGACTTGGGGCTGTTAGTTGATGAGAAATTCAGCATGAGCCGGCACTGTGTGCTTGCAGCCCAGAAATCTAACCACAACCCGGACTGCATCAAAAGAAGCATGGCCAGCATGTCAAAGGAAACAATTCTGCCTCTCTGTTCCACTCTTGTGAGACCCCATTTGGAGTGCTACACACAGCTCTGGGGCCCTCAACATAAGAAGGACATGGACCTGTTGGAGCAAGTCCAGAGGAGGCCAAAGGTGATCAGAGGGATGGAGCACCTCTCCTGTGAAGACAGGCTGAGAGAATTGGGGTTGTTCTTCCTGGAGAAGAGAAGGGTCCAAGGGACATCTTATAGCAGCCTTCCAGTACCTAAAGAGGACTTGCAAGAAAGATGAAGACGGACAAAGATGAAGATAGGACAAAGGGGAATGGCTTTAAAATAAAGAGGGCAGGTTTAGATTTTCTATATAAGATATTCTTTACTGTGAGAGTGGAGAGGCACTGGAACAGGTTGCCCAGAGAGGGGCTGTGGCTGTCCCATTCTTAGAAGTGTACAATGCCAAGTTGGATGAGGCTTTGAGCAACCTGGTCTCATGGAAGGTTCCCTACCCATGGCAAGGAGGAACTAGATAATCTGTAAGGTCCCTTTCAACTCAAACCATTCTGTGATAAGAGGCTTTCAATTAATTAACAAAAAAAAAAAAAAAAAAAAAAAAAAAAAAAAAAAAAAAAAACAAAAAAAAAAAAACAAACAAACAAAAAAAAAATAGATAGACACAGTTACAGTCCAATCATAGTCCAAAGGTGAGAGGGCAAAAAGGATATATATATTTAGCAGAGTGGCATATCCTTCCCTAACACAGAGAATCCTGTGCATTGCTTCCTGGAGCTGTGCTCGCCCAGTCAGCTTGAAGTCAGTGCTTTGCTGAAGTACACTCAGGTTTCATACACATTTCTAGAACTCGTTTGGCATTTGGCAGACCTGCACTACTCAGATACACAACTAAATCAGTGGATGAAGTGTCCTGCCATGCTGGACTTCAGCTTATCACTTTGGATGTGGGGTACAGAAACTGTTTATCAGTTTCCCGAGTGACTGACTGTTTTCTTAGGTGTGTGCCAGTACTCAGTGCACTATAAAGCCACACCTCTCCATTTTCACCACTCTCATTCCCTGTCTAATTATATGTGCCCTGTCATGCTCTTGAGAAACCAACTAGATAACTTGCTAATATCATGACAACTCTTCCTTTTTGTCTCTCTTTTTCTTTTTTTTTCAGTTGTTGAGGCATTAGCTTTATATCTAGCAGTGATTGAGACATTTTTAATGTTTAATCTTTACTTCTTCTGTCAACATCCTTTATGCATTGCAGTCATAAAGGCATAAACTTCTGATAATGATTTCTTCTTTACAGAATGAAACACCAGTGTGAAATCCAGTATTTGAAGATTTCTCTTTGTTCTTAACACCTGTTTTGTTTTGTTTTGTTTTGTTGGCTTCACCTTCTCACCCTTTGTCTAAAAGAAACCAAAATGGTTTAAAAGTATCTTAGAAGCTCAATGATGGCAATCTGTAGGTCAGTGGCATGCAGTTTTTTCCTACATTTGCTACAAGAGACAGCTGTCTCTCAAGTGAAAGTTCAGTACATCTCTAGCTGAGAAACAGATGGAGAGGGTAGGCAAGGAGGGGATGACTGTGAATTCAGCAAAATGGCAGATAATGTCATCTGAAGTTGCCTAAATATCTCAACATCTTTTGGCAGATGGAAAGTGTTTATACATTTCCACCATATTCATTAATTTTTGAATGTGTGTTCAAGCACTTTGTCACATTTCATGCATGTATTAGATATTCCAAATGATCAGATGTAGCACCTGGAATAACTTGTGTATCTTCCATAGCAGCAAGGGAGCTCTCCTGAGAGATGATACAAGAAGAGAAAGCTGAGGGAAGAGGGGAGCATTGTAGAGGTCTGAAGAATGAAGACTTCCCACTGCAGGTACCAGGGAAGGATCTACCACAGTGACAAGGTCTGCCCTGAGGGAGGCCCCTGTGAGACCCCCTAAAGTGCCACGGGACTCAGCACCAGTCCCTATAAGCACGTACTTCCACTGGGGCTGTGTAGCAGGCATCAATGAAAAAGAGTTACATTTAGATTTGTATGGCTCATGTCTAAAGCCAAATGCCAAAATGCCATGCAAACAACATTGGAAAAAAAATTATATATGCTGGTCTAAAAGGGTTTTCCAGAGGTAATTTTCCTGCATAAACCACCAGAAGGAGGGAAATAACCAAAAAATTAAAAACAAACAAACAAAACCCCACAAGAATAGGCAACATGGAGAATACCTATTTCCCTAGATTTTCTGATATACCTAGAATGTTTGTTCAAGTGATTTTAACCAAGCATGACCTAAAAATTGTCATGTGTCCTTTAGATACCACACACAGGAGGAGTGAGCACCTGCCATCAGTGTTTGCAGTCCCACTGGCTCCCCCCATGCTTAGAGGCAGCACCGTCATCACCATGAACGCTGGGAGCTGCAGCTGCTTTGGGGTTGGTGTCTGTGAAAACTGACAGTAGACAACAGAGATCAGGGAGTTTTCATAGCTGTAGTAAAAGATGCATTAATTAAATTGGGGAGCAGTAGGATCTGAAACTTTGCAGAGGGCCAATGTCTTTCATCTGTATTATGGTGATCAAATGAGAAAATAAGGCTCTTGAGAGTCAAGATAAACAGAAAGGGGTTGATTTTGTGGACAAAACGCAGCACTCTAACAAATCTAAATTTCTGCATTGTATACACAATTAATGGAAATGAATAGACAAATATTTTTGTAAGAAGTATTTTAAAAGGGAAGCTTCAATAAATGCCAAACTGGATATTTGCTTGCATAGAATCTCAGTTATACATATAATCTCAGTAATTGCTTCCTTCTAATTAGACTTGTAATAGGTACCCAGCCCAGTCTAGATGTTCTTCAGTGACTTGTCTGAGATGTCCATGGGCCAGATTGCAACAGCAGCTGACACAGGAACAATGGAGTAACACACTGTGAGCCTGTCTGTCATGAAGTGACCAGCGCAAGGGTTGGCCACGTCTTCAGTTCACACACAATTTGGAACTGAGGCATGGATAAATCCCACCTGTTTAAGTGCCTGCCCCACAAAGCATCAAAGAGGATCATGTTAGAAGTACAGACACTTCAACTTTCTAAATAGTTAGCAAGAGCCATTTCTGGAGGCTTACCTTTGAGCTGTCTTGAGTAGGTGACACTATATTGACTATATACCTATTTGTGATGCTTACCTTAGGCAAGTGATATGAACCTAGGCTTTAGAGGAATATAAAGGAAAGCTGGTCCACAGAGCACAGGAAACCAATAGTAGACACACAGCTTACTAAAAGCTGCTCAGTCTCTGGTGATCCCCTTTAGGCTCTGGGGGATTTACTTCTTGGACTGAGGGATGCGTGAAATACCTACCATCTGCTTTTCAGCAGACCATTTCAGGTCTTCTGGTGTTCAAATGCACATGGGTCAGGAGAATAAATTAAAAATATGATTCACATAATTTAGGACTCCAAATTCATGGATCTCTATACCAGCCTTCTGTAGAGATACTTCTTGCTCTACGTGATTACATAAATTAGGGAAACCCATTTCACCTACAGAAGCAGACTTCCCCTTATGGGATCTATTCCAAGGTTCATCTTTTCCCATGAATTCAATAATCTCTGGGTCAGTCACTTCCCAGAGACGAAAGACAGAATGCAGAACAACTTGAGAGATAAAACAAGCTGATCTTTATTTCCAGCAATGCACCATGTTAATCCTTAATGGTGCATAATGACTGTTATTTGCAGGGAAGGCTGACTCGATTAAAAGAGAAGTTTAGCAGTCATTCTTAGAAGGTATGCTCTTTATTTTGTTGTGTAAGGTGCCATCATTCAGTAAGATGCCAGTAAATGAGAAGGTGACTAATGAACAACTACTTGCTGCTTCTCATCACAGAGTATATTCAGTGAAATAATCAGTTCTCCAGTCTAAAACAACAGAAGGAAGAACTTTTTCGCTTTGCACCTAACTAAATATGAGGAATTTATTGCCACAGGGTGTTTTGGTGGTATAAAAGTGTTAAATTAACTAAGAAAGGTGCATCAAATACTGTTAGGCATAGCCGTATGGATGCAATTCCCAGCTCATGAAATTCCTGACCACCAATGACTCTCTTTCATGAGTTCCTTTCTGAACTTGGCTACTACATTAAGCAACTGCTGTTGGTTACTCTTAAACTCAAGCTGTTAAGCTTGGGGGAACTCTGGTCTGATGCCTGTGGCCAGTGATATGATACATTTTTATGTCATTATCTCCACTTAATATTTCTATTAGGACATGCTCTCAAGTTCAGTGTAAAAGCATAGAACATACAAAGATCCTCTGCCAGACATAATGCTTTATAGGCTTTGTCTGAAACATAAAACCAGACATAAAATTCAGACACCTACATTACTAGTGCTCATATAAAATCAGAAAATAAAAATGCCATTGAACTAAAGAATTTGATATGTAATATGTTTTGTAAATAAAATGTAAAACAAAAGTATTACATTACAGAAAACAACTAAAATACATATTTTAGGCTCAAGCCTGGCATTGCTTTTTCACTAAGAAAATAAATAAAAAATCTGACATCTTAAAGCATTTTTGTGGGTGATGTGGAAATTTGTGATGATTTCATAAAAACTGGTTGTTGAGAGACCAGGGATCACTACTTAGTAATTCGGTATTTTCTATTGGTCACAGAGTGCTGTAATACTACAGTATTACTACCCTCTTCAAAGGAAAAAAATTTTAATTTTACTTAGTGATTTTCATGTCTAATTATTAATTTTTAATAAAGCACTGTCTTAGAGAGATCATTTTGATCTTGCTGATTACTATTGCCAATGGTGATACTGTAATGATGATTGCTGAATGATCTGACTTCCACTTTCTCATTGTGCCTCAAAACCAAGATGCAGGCTACACCACAAAAGTATACCTTGAAAAAAAGACAAGGTTATCCATGAGCCAAAATAATTTGGAGGGGCAGAGCAGTACCTGAAGTCATTACCAATGTAATGATGACTAAGATGGCAAAAAAAGCCCCAAGCAAATAGCTACTTCTTCAGGGACCCAGTTCATACTTGAATAAGGATGGATTCAGAATATCTTTGTGCTTTAGTCATGCCATCCACACAGCAGTCACTGCCTGAGCAGTCAGATTAGACAAGAAATTGCATGCTTTGCTTGTAGCTCACATACCTGGACTGCATACTCAGTCAAAAAGAAGTGATCACACTCCCAGTAGTGCCATGACAGCTGGTTTGTTAGTGGTGTGGAAGTGTAAATGCTCCCTGAGCCTCTGCAAAGCCGGCAGATGGAGATTGCTGACCATGCCCTGCAGCAGCGTCTAGAAATACCTGGTCATTGCTATCTAAAGCCTGCATTGGGACTTCTGCAACCACCTTCAAACATACTCCATTAATCAGAGTACAGGCTCTAAGGACTAGAAGGAAAGACACTGCATTCCCTTCTCTCATCTGGCCTTCCTTTCTTCTCAGGAAGAAGGGGTGGTTGAGGGATTAATTTTCCACCCACCACGTGTGAAGGCATTGTAAGGTGCATCACCCAGAAAAATTCCTGCTACATCTCCTCTAGCTCCACTTCAGTGAGAGCTGGAGTGAGAGCAGGCCTGTCTGCCTGGCTCACATCTGCCCATCCTACTCAGGATTTTTGAGGGGGAAGGAAACACACCAGGGAGTCTGAGATAACACAGAAAACCAGGACTTTGTTTGAACCAAGATGTGAATGTTACTTTTAGTCATGTTCTCTTAGCAAGAGTGGAAAAAAGTTGAGAGTAAAAGTAGGCTGAGAGCACTATGCTGCAGGGGATTACTTGACTTTAGGTACTGAGTGCAGGAAGACTGAGTAACAATATAATATTGCTCAAGGTTTCAAATCCATGGATGTTTTAGTACAATATATTTAGAGATGGTGAGTTTGTTTGTGGGAGTTTAGACATACATTCCTGGCTCATTTAGGAACTGAATATGGACCAGAATTATATACATAAATATAGATACATGAATATTGACCTGAAAAAATCCAAATTATCCTGTCATGAATGATGAGCTTCTCAAACATATACACAGATTTTATCCTAGCTGTTTACTTCTCTAGTTCTTAGGTGATATGTGTCCTTTCACACCCTTTGCTTGTCAAGACAGAACTGCAGCACGAGGTAGCACCACCATCCAGAAAATGGCTTGTTTTGAGATTAGATTAGAATCTTTAGCTGCAACTGTTATCAAAAAGCCAAACACACATACCTCTGTCTTACTAACATCCACATTGCAAAAATGTTCAATGTCTGTACAGATTTTTCACTTTAATTGAGAGAACAAGCTGCAAAATTGAACTGAGTAACTCACACTTTACCAACACTGAAAGTCAGTGAAAGCGTTCCTAAAGCCCGGAAAAAAAATTCTTATTTTGTGGAAAGGACTAGCAAGTCAGCTGAGAGAGGAATACCATAAGAGCAAAGAAGGACTCCAGACACAATTTTATAGCTTTGCCCTTTATACCCAGGCAAGTTTCTGCTCTTCCACTTGCTTATCTGAAGCCAAAGCTGCTGATTGTGATACCTAACTTGGCACCATCTAAATCAAATTCACCTTTAACTGATAACAAGTGTAGGAGCTCATGCTTTGTGTTTCCAAATGAAGATTTTTCTGGTTGCTGGTTTGTTGTGCTGCTTTGGGTTTTTTACTGGTGCTGAAATTAGACTCTAAAATCATCTTCTTTGAAAGAGATGTTGTGATGCTGTTACCCAACATTGTTTTCTAATTCACAGCCCTGATTTTAGCTGCACTAATCTGGTGCTGCTTGACATGTTTCAAAGTCATGCCACTTAGATGCTTGGATGTGACTTCACGAGCCTGTTACTTCGTAAGAGCTTTTAGAAATGTTCTTTGAAGTTGAGCCTCCACTTGTCATAGAATTGGTCCTGGGTAGCTCTATATTGCTTTTATAACTCCCAGATCATTATTGTCTTGCTTCTTTGGCACTTTCTCTGTTAAATCTAGGATCATGTTTCTTCTTTGCCCCAGCACAGAGGTTCTCTTCTTTACCTGTAAGCAGGATAGCTCATGAGATTTTTAATATACTTTTAGAAAAAAGAAAATATACAGTAAAAGCAAATCTTCCAAATTAGTATTATAGCCTTTAACCACTGAAAAACTTGGTCTAAACAGTAAAATATAGACCATGTTTCAAATATTATTACTGAGTTTTATCTATCCACCTTGGTTTAACTACCCTGCTCTTCTCAAAACCTAACCTTAAGTTCCCTCAAAAGTACTTCACCGAGTTTTTTGGAGTTGGGTTGGTTTTTTTTGGGGGGCTTGGATTGAATTTTTTTGTTTGTTTTGTCAGCGCTTTTTTTAGGGTTTGTGATATTATATAAACCTTTTTAATTATTTAAATTATATAGATATAATCAGGTACCACTAATTGTCTTTCACATAACACTGATGGTTCCTAAAAATTAAACAAATACTTAAAGATGTAGTAATGTTGAAATATTTGCAATATTATATAAATTGTAAGTTGTTTTGGGTTTAATAAGCTATAACAGCTGAAAGATGTCTGGAAACAAATAGGTACATGTATTTTATTTTAGAGATAAGACAAAATCCTTTGAAAAGTGCTACACACTCGCTGAGGAAAGCAGAGATGATATTCCTGAGATGCCATTCTTTCTCTGCACTCCTCCTTTTTACAAACCATGTACATATCCATGTAAGTATGCAACTACATGGGACATAATACCACCTGAATAATTATGGACTTATTTTACAGCACCCATGTAGTGAATACAGTGTTTATTCTAACTGTGGTATTATTCTAACCTATAAAATTAATTTAAAGTGCACCCTCAATTCAGGGGACAGAAAAGCATATATAGCTGCCTATATTTGTGTCACAGGTACTGCAAAGAGTAACTTCCACTAGCTTTTAATGAAGCAAGATGTTTTATGAAATAATTCCAGAAGCAAATGAGATTTTCTTTATGTAATTCTTTTTTTTTTACAAAACTGTTTTTTACTTTTTCATGTGTTGTAAGGTAAGATATTGACTGCCTTCCAGTGCTTCTGAAGTCAAACAAGTAGCAGTGTCTCCTTTGCTCCTGAATTGTGAGTTTGGTTCTTTGTCTCCTACATCAGAATAGAAATTTGCAGTGGACTGCATTCAGATCTACAAAATCCTGACAAAATGTTGGCAAGGCACAAGGAACTACAACAATTTCACCCACGTGCAAAGCAAGTCAGGCAAATGATCATCTGAGATATGTTTATATATTTGACTCCTCTTCATATAAAATGGTTAGATCAATGTCTTAGATTAACAAGAAGGAAATTAACTATACACAGCAAATGTTTTAACCATTTTATTTAAAAAAACCCAATAATATAAACAATTTATTTTACACTCACATGACCTTTGCTTACTGTCTGAACTAAACAGGTTTTTTCTAACATTGCATCAGAAGTTTGGGCACTTTTTTTCTCTTTAGTAACCTAAGAGAGAGCAGGCCATTGTACAGTCAGCTTTGTTCTTACTGTGCAGCATCCCAGATACGTGCAGTCTGCAGCAAAGCAATACATAGGTCCTGCTGCTGACTTGTCTAGCCTTCTCATACTGAGACCATTTCTCCCTCAACTCAGCAATGGGTGTGCTTCTCCTTTGTTTTCAGTTCCCTGCTCCAAGGCTGCTTGTCTTTATACCTAAACAATTCCAAAAAAAAAGCAACTCTAAACTCACAGGCCAAAACCTGCAAAGATATGGATTCCTGATGACTTCACTAATCCCACCAGGAATGCAAAATGTTAATCTTTCATTAATGAGAACCATAAATGTCTAGGATTATTATTTTCTGTAATTCCTCAGTAAAAACTGTGCAGAAGTATCTCCTTCCCTTTTTCTGACTTTGAAGAAACAGTTAGGCCAAGCTTTGTTCATGATGCATGCGTTTAGAATTTCTCTCTGTACAAGGAGGCCATTGCCTTCACCTTTCTTCAGAACTTCTGTCTCCTGCTCAGAGCATTGATCCTGCAACTCTCTGTTGCTGTCTCTGGTGAAAGTGAGATAGGATTAAGGCACAGTCCATTCCCTACAAACCAGTACTCTTTCACCAGAAACAAAAATCTACTCTGGACAAATACCAGAAACCTTTTATACACAACTGCATCTAGTGCTTTGGAAACTTGGGTTGCTACAACACCAAGGCCAAGCACCCTTGGCTCTTGCAGAAAGAAGGATGATACGCTGCATCTGATGTGTTTCTGAAAACCAGAGAAGGAATCAACCAGCAGTAAAAACCAGAGAAGGAATTAAGGTGACAATCAACCCCATCTTTAAAGGAATAACTTATGAGATTGGCCACTGCATATGAATCTCACCACCTGAGCAAAGATCTCTTCAGTCTTTACTGCTCTGGATTGCTGCTGCTTTCTAGAGCCTATTTGATGTCTATTGCCCTGCCTTCAATTTTTCCTTTCTAAGCACTGAAGGTAGGCTAAATAGCTTAATGAAAGAAAAAAAAAAACCTGCTTAGCCTCTTTTTGTCTAAGTGGTAAAGAAAGTGAGGACACTTGGGATGGTTCAATACAAAGTGAATCTAAATGCATACCCACAAATATGTTAGTTTTTCACAGGTCTTCCAGCTGTGCCCGGTGTGGACCCACCATTTTCTCTTGAGGGACTGAAGGCAAGATTAATTCTGCCTTCTGACTTAACTCTTCCTCAGGAGATAATAATGAATAAGATAGGGTAACTTCGGAGGTTGAGAGAGATGGGAAGGTTTATATTCCTCTATGACTTTCTTGACTTTCCACCACAATACTTGAAAACCTCACTTGAAGAACTTCACTGGTCAGTATCTGACGTGTTCTCTGATGTCACCTCCCAGATATTGCCACTATGGGGACATGGCAGTGAATGTTTTATTTTATACCAGAAGTCTGTGTTTTGTTACTGCAGGCCTGCCTTACACAGGAAAATTCAACAGTGTAGCATGATTTGGACAGAGGTCTTGTAGAATTCCTGGACCATTCAGTCAGGCCCAAGAGCTGGGAATTGCTCCTATAATTGTCAGAGTAGAGAGGTGGCAAGAGCATTAATATTGACTTTCATTGTTGGGACTCAACATTTAGGGGGAACCATGGCAGTAACTCATGCAGACAGCATTAACCTGCATGTAAGCCTAGATCCCACCACAAATCCTCGAGTCACTGAACTTGACTTTATCAGAAGATAAAACTCACTGGGCTGTTCACTATACATAAAAGGAAAATTGTACTCCAAATCGGGAGAATAAGAAGACAGCCAGGAGATGCTAACTACTTGAAAAAGTAGCAGGTGACTACTACCCAGGGCACTTATAAATCTGAGTATTTTTCTGTTGCTGTTTACTTCAAATGTTTGAAAGAAAAGACAGGCATCATGTCAGAGTGAGTCATTTCATGATTGCATTGCTCTAATCATTTTCATTTCTGCTCACTTTTTCTTACATACATTCCTTGCAGCATGTTCAATTTTTCTAGTTTTGTTTCATGGCTGTCTTTCTGGTGATGTTCCTACGTTTGCCCCACACGTTTTCAGCAGTTCAGAAATTACATTGTTATCAACAGTCATTAACAACAGCAGTAAGGTGAATAAGTAGGCTGACAAAATCATCTATTCTGAAGAAACCAAAAAATTGCCTTTGACATGATCCTGCCAAAATCAAATTCTAAGCATTCAATTTCATATTCAGACAAATAGGTCAATAATACAAATTCTTTTGGACTGAAACGGATGCTTAGCAGTCTGAAATAACCTTGACAGGAGAGCCCCATCCTTCATGCAAGTTTTATCAGCAACAATCCTGATGATATTTAAGTGAGATTTCCAAAACGTATCAAAACATAAAGTATACGATGAAACACAGACCTGCATATGCAAGGGTCTTTCAGCATTGCAAGTGTGTCTGTGTGCCTCAACTGTCCAACAATTTCCAGGAGCTTCAGCTCCCATAAATGTAAAATAAGATATATCAGAGGTGAGTGCATTTCCATATGCCACTTGTAAGTTATCTTCAAGTGCACCAGGTGAGAAGGAGTTCTGTCCCTGCTTTGCTCAGGTATTTCAGACCAATCACTTCATCTTGCTGTGCCTTGGGTTCGTCATATTAAAATAAGGGACATCATGGCAGCTTCATCACACCGATTTGATACAGCTCAGGCCATTTCCCATTTGCCTTATCTTGACATTACAGAAATGTTCTTTTTTAGCCTTCCATATAGGTCTGAATATAGCATTGATAAAATAATTAAAATCTACATACAAGGATGACTGCCAGAAAACAAATCATTCACAAAAGACTTAGGCACGCTTTCTCTTTTAGAATGGTGGTCTTTGTTAAGTTAAATAAAACAGATTCTCCAGGCAACTGCTGGGTGAACATGCTTCCTTTAATCGAGAAGGTAAAGCTAGAGCAGAAAAGTTTAATTATTTCCATTGTTGTGGTTTTTCACCTCCCACACAGGAAGACTTAAGTTGGGAGTGCAGTATTAGGGGGCGTGTTCACGATTATCTCGTGTAGATACAAGACCTTCTATAGGGGAGTTGCTCGTTGACAACCTGGAGCAAAAGCCTCCTCTCTGAATCCCACTACAGGGACAGGCATGAGTCTTACAGGGGACTGTGCCAGGAGGGGTGCAGGACCAAACATTCCTGTGAGGTGCTCAGAAAGTTGACTGAAATGTCACATGTATGTGTGTGTATATATACATATATATATTTGTGTGAAAGTAGACTGCATCAAATATGGATGAAGCAAGTTTGAAATCAGCTATGGACTTGGGCTGATGATGCAGTCTTGGAGGCCCATTTTGAAAATAAGACTCAAGAACAGTGTTTTAAAAGTAACAAGACCACTGCCATGGCTAAAGGGTGCTTCCTGAAGCCCTGAAATGTGTTAGTTACCTCTCAAAAATGGAAGTCACTAGGATCTGGACTCTTGGCTGGTTCTGTAATATCATTAGCTGACTGACTGAATTTTTAGGTACGAAAAACATTTGAAAAATCTTTCATGAAAAGTGAAGTTTTAATTAACTGCACTATATGCCAATTATATTTTTAATTACACAGCTTTGTTTACAAAATTATCTGTGGCCCTTTCCTCTACTGTTCTTTGCTACCAAGGGTAAGAGGAAAAAAACCAACCAACCAACCAAACAAACAAACAAAAAAAAAAAAAAACAAAAAAAACCCCCTTCATATAAAATACATATAAAATATAAAGGAGAGAAAGTTCCAAGGGCACAAAATGACTGTTAGGTGGATGCCACCAATTCTATTTTATTAACTCAATTATCCACAGACATTAATAGTCAGAGGATTAGGATTTCTTCTTCAAACTGGATCAAACTACTGTACCTTTTTCAGTCATTTTCATTTAGACTAAATGAAAATTCTTTAAAATCTTTAAAAGTTTTTATTTTTTTTAAATTGTTAATGTGAAAATTATATTCTTGAAAGTTTGAACATTTCTTTTGAAATTTTATTTGATATTGCATGACAAGCTTTCCCATTGAAGAAATGCACTAGTTTATCTTTTCTGCTGAGTCCATGTGCACTCTTCATAATGAGGTACAGCAAAGAAATATATAGTATAACAGCTGTGATTTTTGCTTGCACTTCTTCTGGGGCTTTATTGTTCTTTGAAGCATTTTATCATCTATTGTAGATCAAATTATCTTCTGTTATAATAAAACATTTGACACAACAAAAATGGGATATTTTGGTCTGTAAGAGAACATGCCTATTTTACATTTGCGAGAAATATTCTTCTATCCAGGGGTCAAAATGGAAATACAGCACTGTTAGGAGCAATTTTTAGTGATACACACTTTCAGCCTTGCAGTGTCTTCTTGATAGTCTAAATACAATAAGTATTATCAATCTTCTTTCAAGGATATTCCAAAAAAAAGTCTACTGATTCAACTCTCCGAAGGTCTGTAGAGAAGTTACAGAGCTACTCATTCTGAAGCCATGTTTGCTCTTATTCTATGACTACTGACCCACTGCATGTTACAAAAACATAACTTTATAGGCCTGACACCAGACACGCAAGAAATCAATTGAGTCCAGTCACACACAAAAAAGCCAATCAGGTTAACAAATAGCACAGTTTATTGAACACAATGGTTCTTTTGGATTGCCAGTGATAAATGCATTAACTGCAGATTAGCTATACCTAGCATTAACAATACAATTGCAACCGCAGGCTTAATTTTTGAAATCAAAACACTCAACTTTGCTGAGGACACAAGGCTTAGCAAAACACATCCCCTTTGGGGAGGGTGAGGAGGACAAACCCATCAATATGTCCCTACAAATTTTGTGTCAAATTCTCATCCCCCAGTTAGGCATGACATTGGGTGATATTTTATACCTTCTTTAGCACTACCATGTAAAGTGTTGAGGGTGGAACTGTGGTCAAACTTTCCATTCTTTGTAGTCATGTTGTAAGGAATATTTCTTGGTAGGAGATGCCCTTGGTTTGTACAAAACATATCTGGGTATCAAGCAGAAGAACGAGACCACACAAATTCCACCCCACTCCAAGTTCCCCCCACCATGATGCCACGGCAATGCAAAGTACAAGATCTCTATGCAGTTTCCATATCCACACCGTGGGCTCCACCATGTATTGAGCTTTGCATTTTCTTCACTGTTTTATGCTTCCAACACTTCAAAGATTGTCTATTGCATTAGTAATATGGATATTTTACTTGTTAATGCAATAACGATCATATCAGTCTGGTATAAAACAGAAAAAACAGACAAAAATAAAGCTTAAAATTCTGCAAAACAAAAATGTATAATGTTCCAAACCAAACATTTGAAAAATCTAAAAGCAAAAAGTTTTTAAATTGCTATTTTTTTAATATCTGAGTAAGCAAAAGATCTGAAATAAGATACTTTGGTTCATAAAAGAATATGCATACTTTTTATGTGCAACAAATAACTTTTTATTTTTACTTAATCCAAAAGCAAATTTTAGATTGCTGAAAATTTCTCAGAAAAGGGAAAATCTAGATGTGATCCATTTAACATTGCCTGTCCCAATCTGCCTCACTTACTCACTGCTTGGTTTAGCTTAGTATCAAGAGCTGGGGACATGCATGACTGGCTTTGGTAGCCCCAGCCAGCTGCAAGACACCAAAGTATCCATGCTAAGTGGTGTGGAGATACGGCATGCTGCAAAGCTGCTTACCCAGCAGGAGCACAGGACGTCATCCTGTGAGATGCTGAGTAGCCCCAGAGGTGCTGAGACCTCTTTTCCCAATCTGAGTCCAGTCCTGGGAGATGCGAAGCTCCGTGGAGGGCTCAGCAGGCTCAGGAGCACACCAGTCATATTGCATTTTTTGGGATGAGGTGTGCGCCTTCCTCCCAGGCCCTGTGCCAGAGTAGAGAGTCATTCTAACTTGTTCTTGTGGTCACAGGGTGGTTCCGGTATTCCATAGACACAAGGAAGGACTTATACAACACCTCTTCTGCAGAATGGAGAAACCTACTGCAGAGCAAAGGGGGGAATCTTCTTTGATTTCTCTGTCACCCACATAACTGTGTTCCTGCCATACAAAACGAGGCCAGAAGCGAGCTGTGTGGGCACATCCTCCCTCTCCTCCACTTCCTGTTGTTTTCAGCAGCTCTCCGATTTCTCTGGGACAGGACATGTGTGCATCTCCCCCTCCACTCTGTCAGCGAGAGCACAACCCATCGGAAGGGAATGGTATGGCATGAGGAGCCTTTGCAGCTGGTGAAAGCAGAAAAGTCTTCGTCCTCTGCTTCAGATGTTCTTGTGGCCCCATGAATAAAACACTATTTTTTCCTCCAGATTAGTATGTTATCTTTTTAATGACAACCTCATTCTGCTCTGAGTGTTTCACTTCTGTGAACAACGTGCATGGAGCTGACTTCTTTGTGCCTGAAAGTAAACAAATGGACTTTTAACTCAAACAAATAATTTCCTAAATTCCATATTCTTCATGGTAATATTCATTAAGTTCTTCTGTTACACTGGGTGCAAGAAAAAAACTGGTAGTTGCATTCAAATCAATGATAAGTTACCATTTTAATGATTCCTTATGTTGTGAGTAATTTATAAATCACTCGGTATCTTCTCAGTGAAGCTTGCCTTCTGTTTTTAAAACGTACCCTTTCGTATCCAACAAAGGGTTTCAGTGCAATAAGAATTAAGGTGTGTCTCTTAGCTTTTACCTGCAAGCAATAATGATGTTGTCAAGCGTTTCAGGTGAGACCAGCCCAGGATTTTGGGGTGGGGAAAGACACTCTGTTATACAGCATCTTCAGTGCTTCCCTCAGAGGGAGGCAGAGACACTTAGAAGGGCTGAGTATAAGGACATATACCGAGTGTCTTTTTAAATAGTTGCTAGAGCTGAGGGGGGAGGGGAACAGGAACAGGCTTGTAACCATAACTCAGTTGGACTTGTATCTGAGAAGTCAGATGCCATGGATTGGCTCCCTCACCGAACAGCTGCTTTTCTGTTCCTTTTGTTGGTAAGTCAGATTTTAAAACAGTATTTGTAAACTCTGTGACTATGCCAGTTGAGTTTTCCTTGGGAGACCATTACATTTTACACTGTAAACTACTCCCCAAAAATATCTTGTGAAATTTAGCAAAAACCCCAAAGCTCTGTTCATTTTAAACAACACTTCTGAATATTCTATAGAATTAATTTAGTTTTTAATTGAATACTGACAAGTGTTAGTTTTTATTTTGACTTTCTGCAACCTCTTGATGTTCATGATGTGACTTTCTCTGTTTATTGTATAACTTTTCAGAAGAATGTTGTCTGTGTCTACTATTTAAGGAGTCACTGTTATTAATAAAAAACATAAAAATTGTAGTGATTTGATATAATTTGGTTCTATATCTTTACGTTTTTATCAGTCAAAGGAACATATTTTTCTAAAAAATTCAAATCTCTTTTTCTGAACTGATTAAACTGATTAGCAAAAGCACTCCAGAGCTGACCAAATTCTACAGCTATATTCATGAGAAAAAAAGCACAAAATTAAGTGAAGATCTTAGTTGAGTAAAAATCCAAACTTGGCCTATTATTCCATATAAAAAGAATTCATGTGCTGTAGTGCATTAGTGTCTGAGCCGCCATGTGCTGAGCAAGTGAACGCAAGATGAAAGTGTTGCTCTTTGGGTTTGTTTTTCTCTCTGTAAGAGGAAAGTTGTGGCTATGGTCAAGGGGCATAGTTGTACAATGCGTTCATCAAGGCATGGGAATTACCCAGAAGGGACTTTAAAGGACTATGGAGGCCATACTGCTCCTGCAATCTGATTTTTGTGTGGATTAATTTTACTCATCTGTGCTGCTCTTTTGAAATTTGGTAGAGGTTTAAGGCCCTTAAGACTGAGAAGAGTGGGATTTCTATTATAGTTATGTCCTTCTGCGGTTTTCATGTAATTTTGCATTTTACACCATGTATTAGTAAGCCTAAATGTTTCTTAACTTCTCATTGCTGACCTCTCTAGAAATGTTATAGTCTAAGAGAAAGTGTGTATTATACAATATGAAATCCTAAAACTAATCTGAAAATATAATCCATTAATTTCAGGTGACAGCTCTGTGATCAGTAAAGTAGAACTAATTAACACAGGGCAGCTGCCAAGCAAACAAGAGCAAAACTTGGCAAAAGCAAGTTACAGTTTGGATAAGTTTCTGCTTGTTTAAGGCAGCGCAGAGGTCTCTGAGACTGGCCCGTTGCACTTCACACTAACACTTCTGGATTTTCATGTAGCACTAGTGACTATTCATTTTACTCAGTTACCTGGTGACGCATACTCCTGATGCGATGAAGTTAAAAAAGCCTGACTGTATCATGTCTAAAATCTGTCCATTCAAAAGAGATTTTACTGCTTTACTGCTTTCAGCGACTCTGGAGACATTTTGATTCTTTCAGTACATTATTGTTGCGATTGTGAGAGATGGATGGTATGTGTTGGGTCAGAAAAAAGAGCAGTTGTGAAAACTGCCATTGTGTTTTGATGTGTCAAATATATGAACTTTTACTACCCAGAGGAAACAATTGTTCTTGTTATATATTCTTCTGCATAGCAATGTTCATGATGGCCCATACAGCTTAATAGCATCTTTCAGCGCTTTATAGAAAGATGACAAACAGTAGAGATCAAATAAATTATAAATTTATGTAACCAATTTTAGTGTATTGTGAAAAAGAGTCTTGGTTTTCAGCTTGATTAATCTTTCATGAAAATCACCTGTCTGAATGGTGTGTCTGGTTAGTATATTGTTAATAAGTTGCATCCAATAAAATTACTGTGGAGTTACACATATTTTAGTACACTAGTACACTTTCAAAAAAAAGCAAACTTAACAGCCCTAAAAACAGCAATTTTCTACATGGATTTCATCATTGGTGGGACTGATTCTGCAACCCTCACTCACGTGACTTCAAAGGAATTATTCTCATGAGTAAGGGAGTTCTGTTTGTGATACTAGCACAGACACGTTTTATGGAAATAACCTGTTTGATCACGTATGACTCTTCTCCTGCCAGCTATCATGAGACAGCCAATAATTTCAAATTCACCACATCTCTTATGCACTTTTGTCTGTCTACATTTTCCCATGTGTTATCTGTTCTTTTTTTTTTTCCTTCCCCCCAGTTGTTAGGCTATGGTTACACCTCCTACTCATAACTTGGTTGCATATAAAAATATTAAGGGGCTAAATCTTCTCCTTGCATATGCATATGAAATATCTGACAGGATTTAATCAGGAACCTGCAGGCTCTTCTGCCAAATAATTTTGTTATAGAAGTAGAAACTACAGCAATTCTACATTCAGGAATTATCACCTAAGATAAGGTTCTTATGCCTGCAGTTTTACATTCCTAAGTAAAATGGCCGTTAAGTAAACATGCATTTGCAGCCAGAACACTCTAAGCCATATCAGAATTCAGGTTTTATTGAGGAGATTTATTGAGGTCACTTAGCATGACTAATTTGAAAAATTCAAATTTGAATAATAATGGCATACACCCTATACTGAAATTACTGTTCTGTTCATTTTTCTAATGGTTATGCTCAGCTACTGTATGGAAATTCATTATATCTGTAGGACTTAGCAGAACAGAAACAACTGCAGTGGAAACTTTCCCAAAGTGTTCAGCTCTTTGAATAAACTTATTTTAAAATAAAGAAAACTTCAGACTGTGTTGACATGACTATTGTCATAATCCTGCTGAAATAGCAACGGATCCTGGGTGCAATACAAAATATTCTCAGTTACTAACACAGGAAACACCTGACCTCCTCTGAATTAGTAAACAAAGTGCCAGAAAAATTATCCTGAAAAACTTTCCGTTTAAATTGGAAGAAGTACACGAATCAGTGACCCGTGAAAATGAGAAGTATAGAACCATGTTTCAATTAAAAAGTGAACAAATGGCATCTTTTTAAAATATGAGGTTTTGTCTTATGTTTGAACTCTGCTTCTTATTATTTCAAGTTCACTGATTTGTCACTTTTTAAAGAGTCAGAATGAATAAAGGGAAGGGTTCGTTATTGCAACCCTTTACTAATCAGAGCTGTGGATGAGTACGAAAGACGTAAAAGTCCCAAAATGCTGACAGTACCAGAGCTACCACTGCACCCTGATGACTAATGCAATACGTTTGAGTTCTCAGCACTCCTCCCATCCAGGCCAATAACAATACTTCTGTTGACTTCAAAGAGAGAGAAGCAGGTCCCATATGAATAATGCTGGGAAGATGTTAAAGGCGTGTTCAGTCATTTAGATTTGAGTAGGTGGAGGAGGGAGGATTCCATAATTGCGTATAATATTGCTTGGCACTCAATTAATGATTAGTTAATTCTTGTTTGTAAATTGCTTTGAAGGTGCAAAGAACCATACACATCCTATGGGCCTAATTCTGTTCCCAGTTACATCAGAATAAATCCAGGATAACTCCAGTGTGACTCTAAGGTGTCATTTTGGACAGAGGGTTCAGGTATCATTACAATAAAAGACAAGCTTTCAGACAGGACACTGTGCAAATGATAGTCCCCATAAACTTGCTCCCCGACGGCACGTCTCCCAGCCCAACACAGAAACAGATTGTGCAACCAGCCTCTAACTTCTCTGCAGTTTCCATTTTTCTTCACAGTCTCTCAGAGATTAAGAGACTAGAAAATCTTGGCCTTATTCTGATCAGCTTGTCTACCCCAAGGTCCTCAGGATGCATCCCACACATTCCAGTGGCTCCTATTGCTTTAATTAACGCTAATCACTATGTGTCTATGGAAAGTGCCGTGCTTGGATACTTGTTTAGAAGGGAATTTTTGTCACTACCTAGAAATATAGATAGAGTTAGCTGCTAGTAGACAGCACTTCTCTGCTGGAAACAGCACTTGGAGAAAAAGGGTTTGCATCCCAGATCAGTATTAGAAATAGACAACTGGGTTGGGGGGGAGGCTTCTGACTGTTCATGGCAGACAACCAGAAAGCAGTAGCTAGGGAGGGAGAGGAAACTCCAAACCTGCACCAAGTTGCACATACATCATTCCAAAATTGTTAATGTTTATCTGGTGAACTAGGCAGCTTTGTCTGGTGTCTGCCTGACCTCTTTCCTATAATGATAGTAATTGAGAGAGACAATACCAAACACAGACATCAATTTCACTTGATCAGCCTTTACAAATAACAACACAAACTGTATGAAGGAATTTAGGTTGAAGATCTTCCATTAGCATCAAGTCGCAGAATGGGGTTTTCCTTAGTTAGCATAGGACAAGTGTGGAAATACAGGGCCTAAATTTACAATCCCCAGCATCAGCAATGAAAAAGTTCCTGACATTTCCATTACTGATGCTCAAAAATAAAGGATGAGACTCCAGTGTAAAATATGTATTTTTACACTGCTTGAAAACAGTACTCCCTACAGGCTGAAATCAAGTGTTTTGTGAGTATTTATGTCCTTAAATAACAGAATTCTTTACAGGCATAATTTTTATCTCAGAGGTAATCAAAATAGTTTTTCAGTTAGGCCTGTCAGGTATGAGAGTGATGTGTCTGGGTGTGAGGTATTAGTCTCACTGTTGTGTAAGAGAATAGGCCACAGGATGCAGACAGCAGACAAGATTCACTAACATTGCGCTGGGAGGTGTATTCCCATACTTTGCTGGGTCAAGACAATTGCTTGCATGCCAGAAGGGATTTCAGCGTAAGGGTGGAGAGTATTTCATTGTCCTTACTAAGGAGGCTCTGCTCAAGGAGTGGGATTGATTGATTGATTGATAAGAAACAATCAATTAATGCTCTTTCTGGTAGATCTCACCACTCAGGTTCTCTCTCTCTGATGGTATAGTCCGGCCCTTGGACTCTCCCATGTTCCGCCAGGCCTCAAGGGGAATTACCAAAGGAAAGGCCTGAGATCCCAGTGGGGTGAAAAAACAGTTTACATGAAGTCTGATATTGTCCCTTCTCCAAGAGCAGTAAAAGCTGCACATGAATTTGAACCCTATTCTGAAGCTCAAGATTTAAATAGTCACCAAGACGTAAACTCAAATTAAAAGATATATTGATGCTTTTAGTACAATGTGAACATATCATGATTTTCCTGCAGAGTACTTTTCTTAACTGTTTATGTCAATAGCTTGCTGGAAGAAACAAGGCAAAAACATCCTTACTTTATGAACAGTCCAATAAATTTCAAGGTATATGCACATTGAATGGGCAAATCCACAGTCTAAATAAACTCCCTCATTCAGAAGCAAATAAGTGCAGCCATTATGTGCCAAGGTCTCAGGGAATGTTCTGGGCAAGACCAGATCATTGGAGATATTGTTTTGCAAATGACAGACGGTGGACCTCTTGCAGCATAAAGGTAAATGGCATAAAGAGAGAGACTGGAAGGAGGGTGAAGCTGCTATTCATTAATCTATTCCATGTAAGAGGTTGTCTTAACATGAAGTAAGTGGAAAAAAGTCTGTGTCCATGTTCTAACCTTGCCAGAACAACACAATAAATTTGCAGTGAGGAAAGTCCCATGATGTAAAGCTGTCATAGGATAAAAGATTGACACAATTTTTATCCAAATACAACTGACATAAAACACAGAAACAAAAAAAAAAAAAAACTATGGGAAATTATAAGGGAATGGAAAATTCATAACTGCAGCTGTTAACAACATTTGTTGAGAAAAGAGAAACTCTGAAATACTTTTTGAGTCACCTGGATATTTTGTTTCTTCCAATGATATATGAAAGAAGCATCCAGTCCTGTAAATCCTATATTTTTCAACCTTTTTCTTGTCTGAAGAGAGGAGAAACAGGTCCAAAACCCCAAAACAAAGATGCTCTGAAGAGGTACATTCACCAAGTGAACTTCATTTTCACACCTTATTTAGGAATAATGTTAATTAAACTGTGCCTTCTTTTAAATTGTGCTAATCAAGACACTGAGGCTTCTCTCATTTAAATTTTAATTTTAAAGTAATTATATATTGCGTCTGATTCTGCCAGCCTTATTTACTCATGACTGGTTGCATAGTTAGGTCTCAAATCAAAGCCCACTGCACTCCATGGAAATTTTTCTGATGACTGCAGTTTGTCTTCCATCTTACATTGAATCTCTTCAACCTCACTGAGAAGTTTCAAGAAAAAGTTTTCATCCTTTTTGGTTAAACTACATAGTTAAGTACTCCAGGTTTATTGTGGACAAGGAAAAATAAAGAATAAACAATAAATTATTTAAGATAAATACTCCTCTAATTTTGCTAACAACTCTTGCAACCATTTCTTTCTTGAGGTGTTAAAACCTAAAAATCTGTGTGAAGGCTATATTTAGATGTGTATAGCTTGAAATTTCCTATGGTGTATCTTTTCAAACTCAAAGTTCTGTCTTAAAACACAGAATTAATTTTGAAGGTTTAAACTGTTAAGGAACTCAAATACTGGAGACAGAAAAAATTGAATTGCACTAAATCATTTGTGGAAATCCTGTAACTACATAGTCTAGATAAGCTATTGCAACAGACTTGAGAAAAAGTACTTCTCCAGTCCTGTGGTATTGAAATGTCTTGCAGCTGGGTTTTTGCTTACAGCATTTTGCCTTACATTTTTACATGGAAATCTTTTTATTGTTCTTGCAGGTACTCTTGGATTTCAGCACAGGATTTCATGTAGAGGTAATATATAACTTTTCTGATCAAATTAAATGTGACCAATGAAAAAATCAAATGGAAAATACTGAACTAAGACAATCCTGAACCTGAAGATTGAAAATACATTTAAATATTAAACTGCTGCAGGTAATAACCTGCTAACTCTCTTGAGAGAACTTTTCCTAAACCTAAATGACTATCTCATACAAAGGAATAATTTTAAAATAAACATGTACAGTCTTAGAGTTTGAGAGTCACAGACATGTGAAAAAGCATGGTCTACAAAAATCTCTTTTCTCTTTATTGTTAAAAGTTCTAATTATATTAATTTAAAATGCATTGACATCATATTATACTGGAACTCTGTGTCAAAGGTAAAAGAATGGGATGAAAATGGAATGGCAAGATGGAAAACCTTCAGAAGACAAAAACGTGAATGGATCAAATTTGCTGCAGCTTGTAGAGAAGGAGAAGATAATTCTAAGAGGAATCCAATTGCCAGAGTAAGTAGAGAGAAAAACAGAAGTTTCACTGTCAAGGAAGTTTTTTGCAAAGAAAGGCTGATAAAAGCAAAGAGATTTAAAAATGTATTTGCTTAGAGTAGTCAAAGCATGGAATGTAGAATAAAAGGAAGATGATGCAGTGTTTCCAGCTTTGTTGAGACAATATCATAAGATGAACCCATGTAGCTGCTGAGGAGTGACTAGGAGCTTCCTGGAACATTGTTGTCAGTCCTCGTACTGGGCAGATCCAACTGGTGTCTTCATGTGCAGCGTCTGTGTACCAGATCACAGTATTTTCTTTTCTCTCTCACCCTGATAAACTCCTGAGCAGAAATTCAAGTGTTGTGCATGACTTCTGTAGGAATCAGAAAAAAGATGGTATCTTCCTGTCCTTTCACTTACTGAGGTCCAGGCACAGTGTGATAGTCTTGGAAGTTTCCCTCTCCACTTCCCTGCCAGATTTAAGAGAAAGAGAAAGCCTATCTTGCACTTAAGGGGAGATGGATCTCTAGGTTAACTGTTTAGCAGAAGAACCTTCCATTGGTTCTGTCAACTGAACCTTGTGAAAGGTGGTTGAGAAACTGAAATTACACAGATTTTTTTCACATGAAATAAGGAGAAAAGGCCCTGCAGGTATCCTTAGTAAACTGACTTAAATTCTTACCTGTTGCTGTAGATCCGATCAGATTGTGAAGAAGACAATCCAATCACATACAGCATCTCTGGAGTTGGAATTGACCGTGCACCCTATGGAATATTTGTTGTTAACCCAAGAACAGGAGAAATTAATATAACATCAATAGTGGATAGGGAAGTAACCCCAGTGTTTGTTGTAAGTACTCCCCATCTTTTTACCTTTATGGTGATGTATCCAGGGTGGGGCAGATGATAAATTCATTTGTTTCAGATTGCTACTTTCCTTACTTTTGGTTTTAAAATGAGTACATCTCTTTATCTAGATACGCTGCTTTGCTAAACACTCAGTGACGGGTATAGATTTGGAACCACCTCTTGAACTTCGAGTCAGAGTTCTGGATATAAATGATAACCCTCCTATATTTGCACAAAGTGTATTTACAGGATCTATTGAAGAGAGCAGTATGGACAGTAAGTAATGATGATATGCCTTTATAGTAGTGGGTAGTGACGCTCCCAGAATACAGTAAATATAAACCTGGGGTGCTCATTCTGCTTTTCTTAGGCAATGACATATATTAGCCAGGCCTACTGCAGAGGAAAGAGCACCAGATGCTTCTCCAAGTGCTATTTGAGCCAGGGCTAGAAATTAAGCATCAATGCTTCCTTCCCCCTTTCCTCCCACACATGAATGCTGAATGGTCCAGTTTCTAACCACACCATTATGCAAATTCTTTCAGATGTGAAAATGAAAAATAATTCAGTTCATTTCTTCTCATTAAAATAAAAATAACATCACACATTTCTTTCCTTTGAGGGTATATAAAACACATTTTTGCCCCTTTTGCCTTTCAAATATTTGTATTTGTAGCCTGTGTATTGCAGTTGCAGTAGAATATTACTAAATAAACTCTTACTTAAACCATTAAAATGGTTCTTTTTACCAAAAGTAAAGAAATCAACATTAGACATGCAAATAGCACTGAGTCAGTGGTGCCTAACACTCATTTTCTACTTTACAGAAATTCTCATTTGAAACGGTGGCAATTTCTTATATTAATATCTACCAGCTCAGTACTTACTGTACTTACATATTCCCTATGGTGATTTTAAGAAGTTCAATGAAAAGCTGCATTATTGCATCTGACCATGATTTTTAATTCATTTTAAGTCATTAGCATCCAGCCAGAATCAGTATTAAAAACATATGTTTTTGTTTTTCTTTGTAAATGTCAATGAATAGATAGCCTTCTATCATTTTCATACAACAAGCTTTAGCATTGTCTTGATGAGTTGTCTGCAGGAGCACAACAGCTTTCCTGATTTTTGTTTTTAATTATTTGTTATTCTTAGATACACTGGTGATGAAAATCATTGCAACAGATGCAGATGAACCTAATCACTTGAATTCTAAAATTGCCTTCAAGATAGAGAGTCAGGAACCTTCAGGGATGCCTATGTTCATTATGAATAAATATACTGGAGAACTCCATCTTGCAAATTATCTCGACAGAGAGGTAACATTTCCCTTTCCACAGTTAAATAACATGATGTTGTGGTGTATATGTGTTACAAGAACATGAAAAAAAAATAAAAAAACCCAGAAGAGAGAGAAAGGTTGTATTTTTTACAAAAATTAATGAAGAAACACATGTTTTCCATGTGTTACAATAAAATGTCTATGGCAAATTCCTGTTTTAGGAAATAGAAGCAAAACATGAGTATCTATAAGATGCACAGGTGATCTTGTAACATACTCATTTCTCTTTTTGTGACAGCAACACAGTAGCTACACTCTTGTGGTGAAGGCATCAGACCGGGATGGAGCTGCCGATGGAATATCATCCCTTTGTAGCTGTAACGTTAAAGTTATTGATGTCAATGACAACTTCCCAACTCTTGCTCAAAGCTCTGTAAGTTTCCAATACCAAAAGCAACATAACTGTTTTAACACCCTGTTAAAAAATCCCCTGTTGATAACAGAGCCCTTACTAACCCATAGAGCACTTTCGTATTTGAACACTTGACTGGATTAAGAGGGTTGCTCCTTTGAAGCGTGCTCTAAATACAGTGCATTGCTTGTGCATCAATTCTGGTAGCATGCACATAGATATTTTTGCAATCAGAGAAATCCAGTCATTTGGATGTCCACGCCCCTGCAACATGGCTAGATTATGTATATTGGCCCAGTCTTGTTAAGATCTTTTCCTACAGAAAGCACAAATCCTGTCTCTCTAAAATGCCTCTGCAAACACTTGAGGTGACACAGCTCTTCAGATCTGCAATGAGAATCACAATTTACACAGAATACATGGTGTTTTTATTAAATTGGCATGGGCTGTGCATAGGACAGCCTTCAAAGGAATCTCTACAGACAGTTCTGTTTTCCTCACATTATATACAACAGTGTTTGATAATAAGTATTTATCTGTCATTCCAGTTTTCAGCAAGTATTTCAGAAAATTCACTCAGCTCAGAACTGTTACGAATACAAGCTCTGGATGCTGATGAAGAGTATACAGACAATTGGTTAGCAGAGTTTTTCTTTATATCCGGTAATGAAGATAACTGTTTTGAAATTGTTACAGATCGAGCTACAAATCAAGGAATTCTTAGAGTAATTAAGGTATGGATAAATATTGTGATTCAACTCTTGAAATAATCATCTTTAAATAGTTTCAATTAATTGTTAACAAAATTAAGTGGGCAATAAAACCATTGTCACTCAATCATTTAAAATAAAAAATATTTAAATAAAATTAAACTTTTATGTATTATCTAGTTCTCTGTGGTTTGTCTTTTAGGAACTGGATTATGAACAGATCCGAACCCACTCACTGATGATTGGTGTCAGGAATGTAGCTGCCTTCCACCACTCTGTTATGCAGGAGTACCAAGCATATGGAACACCCCTCACAATTGAAGTAAAAAATTTGATTGAACCACCAAGGTTTCACCCATCTTCAGTTACGTTTTCTCTATCAGAAGGCACAAGAGTGAATTATGTTGTAGGAACATACACAGCCATGGATGAGGATACAAGAGCTATTGCATCAAATGTTGTGTAAGCTTTGCTCTGCTTAACTTCCTGGATGGAATAATTCTTTTGAGATTTCAGTGGGATGAGGAATAGGTATTTCAAAGAACACTTTAAAAAACAACTTAAACCAGTGTTCATTTATCAGCAATAGAATAATAACAATAGAATAGGATATCATTTAGCCCATTTTTTGTGCTGTAATTGCTTTCTTTCCTGACCTACTTTCCTTAGTCCTATGCATAAGACAAAATATATTTTTTTCTAACAGGCTATAACTTAAATAAAACAGGTTTGTTTGATTTTTTTTTTCTTTCCCAATCTAATAATATTTTTTTCTTGAAATGTTTGCTACAAATAGGGAATTTGTTAGCATCTCTGAAAGAGCAAGTAGAAAATCCCAATAATGGGCAATGTTATCCAATCAGAATAGGTCACAACCAGTTCATTCCATAAAAAAAGAAAATTATTTGACACTTATTTCCCTTGAAATTAATGATAATAACTGGGATCAGAATTTTTTTTTCTTTTAATGTATGCAGAAATAAATTCAGCTTATTTACTAAGGTTTGGGGAAAAATCATAAAACAGAGAAATCTGTTAGCAAATACAACTCTAGATTGTTACAGAAAGAGCTGTGGATTTAACCACTGATATCAGGAAAGCTTCTAGTAAAGGTTTACAGGATCCAGACAGATTTTATTTTTAAACTGTGATGCCACTTTCAAAATACAGTGTGCTTCTCTACACATTTACTTTATTCCTAATCACTTGTCTGGTCTACACCTTTTGAAGTCTACATGAATTTTGTTTGAACAGGGTGAAATGCAATAGGACCTAGCTCAGTTTAAAGAAAAATGTTTCAAAGTGACAAGTATTATTTGCAAAATAAATATGTAATACATATATTCATAATATAATGCTGAGTATTTTCACTTCACCAAACACAGATATAGTATAGGACGTGATCCAGCTGCCTGGTTCAGAATCAATCAAAACACTGGTGAAATCACATTGAACAAAGCTATTAACCGAGAATCAATCTATGTAATCAATGGGCAGTACAAAGCAGAGGTTCTGGCTATCACCAGAGGTAAGTAAAGAGACTAAGTTTTCTGAAAGAAAATTCTCTTGTTTCAGATTTCTGTGAATGTTTCTTTTTTCCTGTTTCTAGTTTTCCATCCCAAACTGCAATATTTATAGCATGAATATTCCCTCCTGACCACCAATGTCTTCTTTTTGCAGGGGTTCCTCGCTATACTGCTACTGGCACCATTGTGCTTTCAATAGATGACATCAATGCCAATTGCCCAACTATTAATACTGAATTAAGGAAAGTATGTATGCATTCCCCATCAGTGATTATCACAGCAAAACATAGGGATGGGGATCTATATGCTACTCCCTTTACATTCAGCATACATGGTGAACCGCAAACTACATGGATTATCAGATCAATAAACGGTAAATTAATCTACATTTTATAACAGAATAAACCGTAGTAATAAGTTCTTATATAAGATAACTGAGTAGGATAATATTTTATTAACAAACAAAAAAGTTATTGGAATCTATTCTAACCTCACTTAAATGTGATTTTATGCTCATACGAATCCAACAAGTTGCTCCATATTTGCATATAAATATATAAAATCATATTAGAACTAGAATCAGAATCATTATATGTGTTTTAATTAGTTGTCTTTTAAAAGAAACTGAAAATTTACTAAAAAAAATAGAGCAGAAAAACTGTACTTTGAGTATAATTATGACAAGAATCTCTAATGTCTAAACATAGTGATATAAATCAAAAGAAGTAATTTGACATTTTTTTATTTCCATAGTATCTAAAAAATCTGAAGCATATGAAAGAACTTTCAAAATTTTGTATTAAATATAAAGTTTTTAGTTGGCAGAGCTTTGCTGTTATGAGAGGCACATGAAATGGCAAATATAAATACAACTTCTGCAATTTATTGTACCCATTAGACTTGTATTTCTACAAAAACTGTTTTAGTCAGAGCCCAGAGGGGCTTTTCCAGTTTCTTCTAATGGGACATGACATACTAATGAATTAATCAAATGTCATATGTTATTAAATGACAGAATTTGCATAACTTACTGTATGCATTGAAGACTACATTTAATGGTAAATATCACAATTACACCTATTCTTCAGTCTCCTGCTTGTCCTAAGCAGATGCAAATGTGTCACTCTAAATTTTTTTAACCTACTGAAAAACTTTTTGTAAAACACAGCTAGGTTCCTTGTGAGAGGAAAAAGAAACACAGTAAACTTGGAATTTTTATGTTTACCATTGTGCAAATAAAAACCAGGAAAATTATAAGTAAAAATAAAAAAAAGGTTATATGCCCCTTTTGTATTTCTCAAGCTCAAAAGTGATAACTAGACTGATCTGGCCCAAGTTTTCTAAAAGAAAGAACTAGCATAGACAAGTGTCATAAGTTTCAGCTTTGAGTAAGTACTGAGATGCATAAGCAACAGAAGATCTTAGGGAACTCTTAGTCTCATATTCTGTTCTATGAACATAACTAACAAAAAGTAGAGATTTGTAGAGCACATATAGTCAATACCTTCATCTAAATATTTTTCTCTCTTTTTTTTCCCCCCTAAAGCTTCCTCTGCAGAACTAGTGAGTCAGAACATGGACTTTTACCTTTATAGGATCTATATCACTGTAAGAGACAGCCAAGGCCGACGCTGCGCCAGACCACATATAATTCCTGTGCAAGCTTGTCAGTG
The DNA here is from genome assembly GCA_035583185.1 of Anabacerthia variegaticeps. NCBI lineage: Eukaryota > Metazoa > Chordata > Aves > Passeriformes > Furnariidae > Anabacerthia > Anabacerthia variegaticeps. The sequence continues at coordinate 106,669,278 of JAWWEW010000078.1, forward strand.
TGATAGTCGGAATTACTGCACCAGTGGGGCCACAAAAATAATCATCATCGGTGGTGGTGGTGGTGGTGCCGGTGGTGGTGCCGGTGGTGGTGGCACAGATTTTGGAGGTGAGGGAGGGGGTTGGGAAGGTGGAGGACAACAAGGTGGTGGTGATGGTCAGACTAGACCTGGAGAAGGAGATTTTGAGGACCACACAGACTGGCAGACTTATACTGATGGATATGGTGGAGGTGAGGAAGGATATACTGCATCCACTGATGAAGGTTATGCTGGAAATGAAAATTATGGCAGAGATTACCAGTCACCTACCACACTTAGCGGTGCTGCAATTGGCCTGATGTTTCTTGGTGGATTAATATTTGTCTGTAAGTATAAAATTAAGAAAACTATTTTACTATCTTTTTTAAAAGTATATTTTTTAATTCTCCTAAAATAAGGTGACTTTCTGGTTGGTTGTTAATCTATGTGCTCCTATGGGCCATTTGACAAGAAAAAATCATCTTTTAAATTAAAAAAAAGTCTATATACTTTATGTTATACACACTCTCATACATATTTCATTCAGAAATAACTATTTCCTTCCTAAGACTTAGGGTTGGCATTTTTTTCCTAAGATGTTATTTAGTTCTCAAACCATCGGACAAAGCTGTTCAGTAACTTAAAACTTATATTTTTCAATTTGCCCATCCATTACATTCCTAGAAGAAATGAACAGGCATCAGGCTCAGGTTGGGTAAAAAAATATGTAAATAACAAGATTCCTTTGAATTCAAAGCCAGATTTCAGTAGTAGAATAATAAATACTATCATCTTAGATTTTGAAACTTTTGGCTATTACTTCCAAATATTGCATCTATTAAAAACAAGTAGCATTTATGATAACAGGATGAAAACAGAGCATTCATTCATATGTCCTAGTATTTTGAGGAAGTATGAATTTAATGGATAAGAATGCCTCAAGTTAGAATTTATTCAAGCAATTATTTCTCAGACCACCACAGTCAGATATGATCAACCCTCTTTCATGGCTGTTAGGGCATCAAGCAATCAACATCTAAAATTTCCCATTGCAGAAATACTGACTGAAAAACCTGAGGAAATCCCTGATTTTTTCCGGAGGGGGTTTGCTTTGATCTTTGACCAGTAGAAATCAACAAACAAAATTTTGCAGCAGCAAGTGCTGTTTTGTGTGTAGTCCCCAGTGGCTAATGTTACAGGACAGACTGCCATTCTGCTTTTGGAAATCTCATCTCTTAATTGGTAGTCTGTACTAAATACTTTGTCAGTAGTGCAGGCAGTGAGGTAGCTCTTTGTACACTGTTTTTAGCCTTTTCCCTGTTTTTCTTCAGTTCACTTTGATGTTCAAATGATGAGAGGGCTGGAGTGACTCTTCTATGAAGACAGGCTGAGAATATTGCAGCTGTTCAGTCTGAAGAAGGGTGCAGGAGACCTCAGAACAGCCTTCCAGTGCCTAAAGGGGGCCTACAAGAAAGCTGGGAAGGGACTTTTTACAAGGGCATGAAGTGACAGGACAAGGGCAAATGGCTTTAAACTGAAAGAGCATAGGTTTTGGAAGAAATTCTTTACTGTGAGAGTGGTAAGATATAGACACAGGTTGCCCAGAAAAGTTACGAATGCCTCATCTCTGGAATTGGTTAAGGCCAGGCTGGAAGGGGGCTTTGAGCAAAATGGATGATGGAATGTGTCCCTGCCCATGGCAGGGGGGTCAGAACCAGATGACCCTTAAGGTCCCTTCCAACTCAAACCATCCTATGATTCTACTAATTAATATTGCATTGGCTTTCTAAAATGAGCAATGTTTTCAATGTTGGCATTTACAGAATTCTGCAATTTCCAACACTGGGCTCTTGAAACAACTAAGCACAATACAGCAACTGGGAAACCTGACTCAGTCTATGTAAACATTTGTTAAAACCAGGGCTTGGGGTATTGCCTCTGTTGTTCTTTCAAATCAAGCATTATGTATATGTGATATAAAAATTGCAACTGGAGCGTTAGCCAAAGATCACTATAGTCAGATGGATATCTCCACACTAATTCTCAAGTGTCTGTTACTATTAATGTGTATTTCTTTTCAATTACAATATTTCAAGAGACAAATGTATGCTTATATATCAGGAATGAAAAGCACTGAATGCTATACATAGCAAGACTGGTTCTGTTTGTTTAATTTTCATATGTATGCAACTTATACTGATTCAGTTGGGAGAGATCAAAGTCTCTTCCCAGGTCTGTAGGCATAAATTTGGAGTAACAGCCCTACTCCACCCCTGTGTTGCTCTGCTATAACTAAAGGTACAAATTATTCTGAATTTCTAAATATATACATATTTAAAAAAAGCAGTTAATGATTCTGAAAGCCAGACTTGCAGGCTGCTTGGCTTGTAACATTTTAAAGACATATTTTCCAAAGTTTGTGAGCACCTGCCCTCTGGGAAAAGCAGTATTCCTCTGAGGAAGAGATGTCCTAAATCCTTGTTTCCTGTTCCTTTTCTGTTAAGTGATTCCAATTTTGATGTCAATGAGCGATTGTTGTCGCTGTGGACGTGGCGCTGCAGGTGGTGTAGGAACTGGGTTTGAACCTGTACCTGAATGCACAGAAGGGGCAATTCATCCCTGGGGAATAGAGGGTGCACAGCCTGAAGACCGGGTCAGTACATCCCATGTTTCTAAAATCAGAAGTAACTCATATTTAGGGAAAAGACTACATTTGACTATAGAAGGTGATTGTAGCACTGTGTCTTCTAAAAGAAGTCTGGCATTGTCAACAATTGCCAAGCAGATACGAAAGGTGATTCTTAATTAACATTCCCAGATGGAGTTTGTGTGCTTTAAGTTGTGTTCTATTAGACTGGAATGACAAATTGGTGTTATTATTTCCCCAGACAAAATACAATAACCAGAAAACTTCTTCAGTGCAAATTTAGGACAAAGTACCACAAACCACCTTCACTGGTCAATGTTTATGTTGACAATGAAAAAACTTGCTGTCTTTTGACTTGTTTGATTTGGTTTTGGGTTTGGTTTGGTTTTAATGGGGATGATAATTAAAAGCTATGGAACAGGCTCCCCAGAGAAGTGGTCATGCCACCAGGCCTTCAGAATTCAAGGAGCGTTTGGACAATACCCTCAGCCACATGGTGCGACTCTTGGGATGGTCCTGTGCAGGGACAGGAGCTGGACTCAATGATCCTTGTGGGTCCCTTCCAACTTGGCATAATCTGGGATTCTGTGTTTAACAGTTTGGACTGTTAATTCCTTAGCATGATTCACAAAGTCTTGGTCTTCATATGGGAATTTCAAGGTCATCATTCATGGAGTCAAAATACTGTTTTCTAGGATGTCTCACACATTCTTGGCCCAACAACAGCTGCAGGAGGTGATTTTGGTGAACCATCTGGTAAGCTGATCCTAAAATCTTCTATGTACACTGCCATAAAGCTATCTTTCAAAACGTCATGCCTTTCAAAACATCATGGAGCAGTTTGGTTTCCCACCTATAACCCAGCCCTTCCAATCTTACATCTGCAGATGGTCAAACTGATGCTAGTAGGACTTCCAGTCTGAATAAAGAATCTGGATGTTGAACTTTTGAGCAGACTCATTTCTGCAAACTGCACTTGTGCTGAAATACCTGCCAAGGCTTTTAAATCTCAGGCAATTTTTCTTTATCATTTCAGCTACTGAATGGAGGGTCTTTTCAAGAAACTAATTTTAGCAGAAATAAATCTTGAGGTCAGAATAAGGAAATTGTTTTCAGAACTCAGGGTGAAAGGTTCAGTTCTTCACAGTTTCCAGTTTCTGCTTCCCACAAAAGAGAATGTCAGGTAGCTAGGTAATTACAGACCATTTGTGCATTAATGTAGACAGAAAGCTGGTACATAGCACAATAAATTTATTCTTCTGAGATAAGGTTCCCCCAGGAATTCGGTGACCATGGAGAATAAGTCAAGCTGTGCAGTGCCACTTTCTCCTTGTCCCCCATTCCTTACCTCACAACAGGAAGGAAGGATACCAGGACAGATCCATTTTCACTAGCTTCTGACAGAAAGAAATGTTACTCTGTAAGATAACTTCTCTGTTGACTATTATTGATACAAAAATATTCTCGTATGTTTTCATTTCATAAAAAGTAAAAAAAATATATATATATATAATTTAGCCTATGTTTCTTAATGTAACCATAGTCAAGACTCCTGTACGTAACTCTATCATCATAAAATATGCTGATCATTAAGATCACTCCTTCCTTGTTATCATATATGAAAAAATTTGGAGAAGATAAAATCCTGTATTACTTTATAACTTATTGTAAAGACCTTTTCCATTCTGCATTATAAATCAGTGGTTTTTTATGATCCATTACTGTCCTCTCTTATCCCCCTTAAAAATGTAACCACTACAAAATGTGAAAGGAATAACAAAGCTTTTTTTTTTTTTCCTAAGAGTGCAAGGCAAAATAATTTTAATCCTGATGTTATCATAAATATACATTTATGTATTTGCATAAATATCCTTAAGCATCATCTGATTTCCTAATGCAAACCCCATGACAGCATATATGTGCATCAGGCAGAAGAATCACTCCAGTCAATAACTCAAGTAAATAATTGATTTTCTAAAGCACACATGCACATGCTGCTTAGCCTTAGGAATAAAATCCAGGTCTTAGATGTCTGCTTAATTGTTATTGCAGTTCTGAGGTTTGTATGTATCTGTGACTGAAAGTGGTCTAAAATGCATTTAGAAAGTCAGTAGTGTCATTATAGTATTTATAAAAACAACTGGTGAATTATGTGTAAATTTTCATAGAGCATGGGATGTATAACTTTTTCTGTTTTCAGAGATATATAATAACACATATGGAGGAGGAGGAGTAGTAGCTTCTGGTGTTGAAGAAACTACAGGGGTTGGCTATGGCACTGGTACTGGTTATGGAACAGCTGGAGGAATTTCTGGAACAGGAGAAGTAAAAGGGTCAGTTGGAGGAACAATAAAGGAGTATCGAGAAGGAGGAGTGAACATGGCCTTCCTAGACAACTATTTCTCTGAGGTAATTAGCTGATATTCTTTGAATTACATCTGTGAGCCTACTACTTATTGTTAGATTCTTCTCCCCAGGTTACATGGTAGAAATCCAAATTAACTCTACTCAATTTGAAACTCCCATGATATAAGACTGATGTAAAAGCAAAGCTGATTGGATGGGTTCAAAAAATTACATCACTAATAGTTGTACTGCCTTTGAGCTGGTGCTTAAGTAGATTTGATTGCTCAATAGCTTTTTTGTAAAACTGATGGACACACTGCAGGTATGGCTAGAAAGCAACTGAATTATTTCAGCTTCATAAGTGGCCACTAAATTCATGTATTTTTCACCTTTTCCAGTGTATAAAAAGATAACTTTGTGACATTGTTCCCTCCTACTTCCTGTACAGGTTGAAGACACTTTAACCCTTAAAAACCTCTAACCATCAGTTTACTTTTTTCCTAATTTTTATTGCCATTTCTGTTCCCTGAAAGACTTGTGAACTGCCAGGGACACCGATATGCAGTTTTACAATTGGCAACACATTAGCCTTTACATATGGTATAAAAAATGGTATGGAATTCACATGATTAATGGCTTCATGGGATATATTTTCATAATAGGCAAGAACTGTGAGGCACAGATGTAATAATTGCGTATGTCACCAAAATATCAATTAACATATTCATGCATTTCAAAATCTAAACAAGGTTCAGTGGAGGAGAGGACAGAGCAGTCCTGATGTCCTGAGCATGGACTTCTCCCAAACCACAATCTCCTTGCCTTGACCGGGACCACTAAGTATTAATTGTCTGCCAGCCATGTCCCTCCATGGATTACTCCTCCTACTGACCATCTCAGTCCCCAAATACTCAGACTCTCCCTGCCAGACCTCCTCTTCCATCATTTTCTGCTTCCTCCAATCTCACCATGCAATCACTTTAAATTCTCCTCTTTCCTGCTCAATCTCTCTGCACCAGCTACTCCTGGATCCCCAACACCATCCTAAATCAGTGATCTCCTTCCTGATGGACTCCCTTCTGAGCTCACCAAGTCTTCCCCACTGTGGCCAGTCCTATATCCCATCTCTTCTATCCTGGCCTCTCCACTGCTCCTCTCAACACCCTGCTTCACTTCTCTTCCTACCACTTTGTTCACATACTGCTACCCAAAGAGTGCATTCATTCACCCATCCCTTTTGCCCCACAGTCAGACCGACCAACAACAGACCAATTTTGAGATGCTAAATTTTGGCAGAAATAAGAATAAAACACAGTAATGTGTGAATAAAACTTATTTCAAATGTTGATGGTATAATTTGTCCTGCGGATGTCCTGTTTTTCAAGTCAGCTGGGCCTTACTATGGTCAGGGAATCCTTACTGTGGTTTCAGTGTTCATGGTTAAAAGCCTGATGAAAACTCACTCTGTTCTTCTGTTCCTTTTTTTTTTTTTTCTGTTTTTGCAAACTACAGAAAGCATTCGTGTATGCAGATGAAGATGAAGGTCGGCCAGCAAATGACTGCCTATTAATCTATGATCATGAAGGAATCGGTACTCCTGTTGGCTCTGTGGGTTGCTGCAGCTTTATTGGAGAAGATACAGATGAAACATATCTGGATACATTAGGACCAAAATTTAGGACCCTGGCAGAGATCTGTCTGGGCCAAGAGATCGAACCTTTCCCTGATGTCAACCAGCCCTGGCCAGGCATCAATGTTGCCTTTCCCAACCCGGAAAGTGATCTAAACCTCCCACCACCTGGAACCACCATTGTTGTCAATGGAAGCGCACCTATGCCTCCCCCAGTTGGCACTACGACAGTTGTTACTGAAAACACCTACACATCTGGCTCAACCATACAGCCCCCGAGGCCGATGCCGGATCCTTTGCTCCATGGCAACATGACGGTGACTGAGACCTACACCTCCGGCTCCCCTTCAATTTGTGTTGACCCTCTGCGTGCATCCAACGTCGTTGTGACAGAAAGGGTTGTTGGTCCTGCATCTGCCTCTGATTTGCGTGGCATGCTAGATATCCCCGATCTCACAGATGGGTCCAATGTGATCGTCACAGAAAGAGTAATCGCACCTAACTCCCGGCTCCCAGCATCTCTGAGCATTCCCGATTTGGTAGACGGGTCAAATGTGGTAGTGACAGAAAGAGTGTTCAGGCCTGCCTCTGGCATGCCAGGCAGCCTAATAAATATTCCCTCAGAGTTATCAAACACCCACAATGTGGTTGTCACAGAGAGAGTAGTGTCAGGGTCTGGCATGAGCAGCCTGGGAGGAACAAGCCTGGGGGGGGCAAATCTGGGGGGCCTGAGCAGCACAGGTCAGATGCTCAGTGCTGACTGTCACCTTGGCCAGGCAATGGGCACAGCATCTCCAGGCACCTCCCGGAGACGTGTGACAAAGTACAGCACCGTGCAGTATTCCAGTCAGTAAGGCCTCTGCCGGCACCCCTTCCTGCTGAAATTGCCGTTTGCACCGACACTCATTAGCTGCCACCCATCAAGAATATTGTTATTATTTATAACTAAGAAATAGCGCTAAAATTTCAGGGATTCCTACTTGTGTGAAGATCCCTGAAGGGTGCCCCATTTCAAGGTCAAATGCAGGACTTCGTCAGTGAAGGGAAAGCAGAAGATAGTTTAAATTTATTTCTTTCTCTCCACCCAGCACTACAAGTGTACAAACAAATCTTAATGTTTTCGGAGAGAGATCTGATTACTGAGCAGAGCAGTGAGAGAGGATCCTTGTGCGCAAACAGTATCATACTGTCATACAAAAGAGTGTTAAAATACTATGCTGCTGAGCGATCTCCCACAATAAGCAGATTTGGGTTAACAGCCCCTCACTGACAAGAAAGGAAAAGAATGTAATTAATAATTAGTCAACTCAAGACTAAATAAGCACTTTCAAATGCATCATTTTACTTAGCATGTAATTCAAGAAGCGCTACAAAACTGCACTTTCAACTATTTCTCCAATCACCAACAATAGTTATAAATAATAATTATATAAACATAATACATTTTCATTGCTTTCTGAAGTTCTCAGTAAAACAAACACTCTGCCACAGCCTGCCATGCTGTTACTGTTATAGTGAGGAGCGTGACCAGCGATTCATCGCAGCTGGTGCTGCCGTTGACACTGTCACCCAGGAAGACGTTGGCTTCATCTTTTCTCCATTACCATTACTGCTTTGCTTAAATATAAAAGGACTTCAGTGACAATCAGAAACTCTTAGTCAGATTCTTGTGCCAAACTTTGACTACCATTCAAATCTCCAGTGTCAGATTATATTAAGAGGGCTATAATACGCTGTGCCAATTCTCTATTCTAATACTGGTAAGACAAGAAAGTCTTAGAAGCATTGTGATGTGAGGAGGCAATAGCAAGTATTGTATCACTGACACTGGAAGCTGAAGTCTTCCTGAAAAGAAAAAAAGCACTTGGAAGCAACATAAATTTGCTAATAAGCAATGCGGAGTATTTTTATTTCATATGTCAATGTATTTTACATTGATATTTTGAAAGTTTATTTTAATGTATTAATTGCAAAAGTCTTTATGATTCTATAATCTTAATTAAATCTGGCTTTTATTTTCCCACAAAAACAGCTCTACTGGACTCTGTTATTCTAGTAATACATTAACATGGCTTAGAATACAATCTGAAGGAGCAAAATACTGAAATACAGTTTCTATCTTGTTTTACTTCTGTATCATATGTATAGTAATCATAGTGTATGCAACATCACTTCAGTGTAAATAAAATAGTTATAGAGAGGGACTAGCTTTTTTTGCTAGACAACTAAATCAGTAGTTTACCCACAAATTTTACTTCTTCAGCTTTGACAGACAGGTTAGTGAAAAGTATGAGTTGTGTGTGAACCTCCCAGTCTACAAAATGGAAATTTTCAGTTGCATATCCAGACTAACTTATCTTAGAAGAAATTAATGACAAGTCTGATATCAAGAAAAGGGTTTTTTAAAAGATGGTTTTGAAATGTGACTAGATCTGCTGTCAATAACAACCCACAGTGCCCTCCAAGTCAATGCCACTGGCATTAATGCCAATAATACTCAGCAGTTATGACCAAACCCAAGGCTACCTTGAGAAAAGGTCCCTTCTACAGCTTCAAGTTCTTTTCTAAAGCAACTGAGCATGCTAAATGCTCTTCCCGTAATATCTGTAGTATTGCTGGTTTTGCTTCTTTCTGTAGCCTTGCTTATCTCGAGTATCCCTAAAATTGCATTGACTTCAGAGGGATTAGTCTCTCCTATAAGTTATGTACCAATTGTAATTATGGTCCCTGGAACCATTCTTTAGAGAAGGAAAATAAGTAGTAATATATAAAGCTATATCCTTTTATATCTGAAAAACTTGTGTGGAAATACACTAAAATGATGACAAGCTCCCTTTCGTTTTGGTAAGCACGTTTACATAAAACACCCAAATATATGAATGTATGACCTTCTGGATATTTAGAAAGCCTATGCAATATAGCCAAAGCTCAGTAGAGAACTTTTTTAATGTAAAAAAAAAAAGAAAAAAAGTCTTGTGTAAATATTTCCATAATCATCTTATGCAAATCAGAAATATTTTTCCTCATTGTGTTCAAAGTAATAAAACTAGTCTTCAGGAGCACATGCTGAATTCCTTGAACAGGAATATTATGTGAGGTATGAGTGTCTGAACTGCAGTCTCTTGCATGTCTAGAAATAGAAAGGGGAAGAATTAATAGAGAAAAATTGTTGTTTCAAAGGACAGATTTTGGTGATGTAGTGGTTGTTTACTTCTAGTACTAACTTTTACCAATTTTTTAATTATCAATTCTTATTTAATACAATTTCTTGAAATCTTTCTAGCATTTTGTAATATTGGTGTCTCACATCAAACAGCAATTGCATTATTCCTCAGTGCATTTCCAGTGCATGTCTGGATATTAATTCCTATTGCTGTGTAATTTTTACAAGCTTTCTTAAAATTGTTGTCTTAGTGAAATGAGGATATTTTTAGGCTACTGCAAATTGTGGAAGAAAATATTTATCTGAAGATATGAACACATCCTTGGTTCATTAAATATTCTCTGCAAATTCTTATTCTGTCTTTATTATTAAAAAAATAGCATATAGTTTAATCCTGACTAGCAGACACTAGTTTTGTTTCTTTTCTTCCAGTTGTAATTTAGACTTCTGTTTGTTGTCATAGCTTTAATCATATTAATAATGAAGAATGAATGGTTTTCAGGAAAGAAACACAGTAGTGATATCAATCCTGCTCTATACCATTCAAGAAAAAAACTCTTACTAAAGTGCAAGCAGCTTGCAACACCAAGTCTATGACTTTCTTATTTTTTTAGCTTGGGTTTACTTGGGAGCAGGATCCTACCATTTTAAACAGGGTCATCGACATCTTGGCACGAAGAAAAATATACTGCCATAGAAGAAAACAGAGCCACAAGCTGAGGGTCTCATAAGATGTCTATCTTGGGAATACTGTCTGAATTTGAACTGCAAGTTTCAATACTTTTTATTCTGTCCTGATTTTGTGGTAATCAATAACACTTTTAAACTGTTGTGAGCAGCACTATGTGCAATATGAAAAAAACATATAATTTAAGCAGAAAAAAAAAAGTCTACTCTTTTGCTTGGATTAACTGCATAATTCAAATGATCCTCACTATTGAGTCACCAAATGCATGATTTTAATTTTATTTTAAATATAATTGATATTACAGTGGGTTTGTGTTTTCATAAATAAAAATATTAGAAATTTGTTTGTAATAATTTCTGAATGGCACTGAAAAAAATACAATAAATGATCATTTGGAACATCATGTTTTAAGTAGAGTGGCTCAGGATATTTTTTTTCCACCCATCAGTGGGAAATGTCGTTTCCTTAAAACTGATGATGGTCTGTTCAGAAAAGAATCTCATTCTCATTCAAGACAGTAAGTGTTTTAGCAATTCAGGGATCCCAAGACAAAATTATTTCAGGTGTCAAATTGACAAAGATACTTTGTTTTAGGTTGTCAAGCAGAAATTTGTGTCAGGTCTTACAAGAATTACAGTTTTATTTCCTCAAGACATCGTTCTCTCAGTTGTTCTCTCTGTTTAGGCAGCCTTTTTTGTGATACCCTTCTTTCCTGCTACTCTGAAATAGTGCTTCAGAGGAGCTATAGATCAATGCTGGAGTACAAGCCACAGAGAAGAAAGAGAGCAGAAGGCACTAGACACTGTATTTGGTCAGCACAGCCATCACAGGTACATTCTGTGAGTACTGGTTAAAATGAGTTGAATGAAGCAAAAGCACTTTGGTTCTAAAAGTAAAAACTGAACATTTTGACTTTTCTCAATCAAATTCTTTCTAATGTTCCAGGAGCAGTGCTTACAATAATAAATACTTTTGCACTGAGATTTTTAAGAAAGGTTTATCTGAACTCAGTAAATTACTACTTTAAAAAAGAAAATCATGTATTAAGTAAATGTCATCTAATCTATGATTTTATTTTTCCCTAACATTTTGGAATCTTTTTTTCCTCAGTATTTCATACAGATTTTTAGCACTCACACATATATCAGGTAATGATATAAGTATCTTTTCAGGCAGTTAAGTTAGCAAAAAGACTTGTCCATATTCAAATTTATAGCAACAACATTGCTATAGGTCTGATGATATTCTAATTCCAATGCAACAAAGATAATTTATCATTTGAGCTCTGTGTATTTAGAATCTGCTTAAGTAAAAGCAAATTATGTTAAACGCCAGTTGTTGTGCTCAAGCACTTTTAGATCAAATCTATGGGAGCACATGTACAAGTTAAAAATGAGTCAATAGACAAAGCTATTTCATATTCCAAGTGCACTGAAATTTTGTAATTCAGGATACAGTGCAATAAGTTATGAAATGCAACAGTCACAAAATGTCTATTTAGGAAACAAAAGGTGCTTAATTGACATCGATCACATACCCTACTTTTGATGTTCATCATACACTTCTGGGTCTACCTGCAAATTTAGATATCTATCTGTTTAATCCTTTTATTTTTCCTGCTTTTGGGGAAAGATCTAAATTTTTTTTAAAAAATACATATACATTACTTACAGGCTTTTTTCCATCTCCTTCATTAAAGATTTGTTTCAAGCCAGTCAAAATCTAGGTAAAATAAATAGTAATTTTATACCTGCAGGCTTTGATTTTACAGTGTTCCAGTAGCAAAGTTCTAAGGTGAGGGTCTGTCTCTGTGCCAGTTGCTGCAGGGTCAGGTTGTCAGGAAGGTGAATTGTGACACCAGACCAGGACTCAAGAGCCAAAGTCTCCCCAGGACCCTGGTAAGTTGTTTAATTTTTCTGAATTTTCACTAACCTGTCTTTGAAATGGGCAATGGCAACTTCACCTCTTCCCCTTAGGAATATGATTATAAATTCATCAATGTTTGTAAGATGCTCAGCTTTTAAGGTGTCTTGGTAATACCTATAGATACATTGCCAGCCATGTGCCTGTAGCACATATGCAGAGGACACTTCTCAAGTCTTTGATGCTGAATGTCTATTAAAATGAATGCCATTTGACTGTAAAATCCACTCTAGATCAAATGTTCATATACGAATAGCAAAACAACAGCTACTGGACATGCAAAATTTATTAATACTAATAGGAAAGTAATGCTTTTCTTCTGTTGTTTCTGGGTATGTACATCTGACTTTTATCTCCTTGACTTTCTTAGTTAACATATTACTGAATAAAACGACCATGGTAGACTGTAGATGCACCATCAACGGTCTTATAAAGGGACAGGAGAAATTCATGGGTAAGAGGTCTACAAATACAAACTAAATGGACTCATCTGGGTGAGTACTAGTGGATGGACTGCAAACAGTGGCCAAGATGGTACAAACTTCCTAAATGGCATCTCCCACTGCCAATCTCAGAGACAGAATGAAAAGAAATACACCCATTTTTATTCTACGTCTTATCAGTTCTGCCCCACTGTCAAGAGGAGGGTGCTTTAAATTGTATCACACCTAAGTTGAGAGTTTAACCTAAAAATGCAGCAGGAGTACGCTGTGAGATGCTGGAAGAAGTTGCCCAGAGAAGTTAGTTCCAGATGGGTGCCCCATCCCTGGAAGTGTTCAAGGCCAGGCTGGACGGGGCTTTGAGCAATCTGGTCTAATGGAAGGTGTCCCTGACTCTTTTTGTAGGGCTGCTCTCCAGTCACTTCTCTTCCAATTTATACTTGTGTTCAGCTTTACTCCATCCCAGGTGCAGAATCCAGCATTTCAACCTGTTAAATTTCATTGCATTCATCACTGCCAAATGCTTCAATCTGTCTAGACCTTTGTGCAAGTCATCCCATCCAAGGAAGTCAAAATGATCCTAGATGATCCTTAAGGTCATAAGATTCTATTATTCTACACCCCCAATCACTAATGAACAGCACCTGACTACATCAGCAGCCCTTCTCAGATCACCAGGAGATGCTGAATAGAAAAGCCCAGTGGTTTAAAGGACTGGAGTTCACAGTCCCACCTAACTTGTTTGTGTTTTATTCAATCAAATTTCCCTAATGCAAATGGGAACAGAATGGACTCAGCAAATCAATTTTACTGCTATCTTTCCTGACAGATGGCCATCCTAAGAATATCCAGTAATAAGGATTCAACAGCCTCCCAGTTGTACTTTAATTACTACTGGAAAGTTCAACTGATAGCTTACTTAAATCTTCATTTTTGCTCTGTAAATGCAGAGAGCACGTGAGTCTGTTTTAATGTATCTTTTAATAATCACAGAATCATAGAATGGGTTGGGTTGGAAGGGCCCTTCAAAGAATATCTAGTCAAACCCTCTGGGTTTGTGGTTCATTTGCCTTACTGAAGTTTCTTGGACTATGTGAGAACAGGGGAATTGAGATTTCTTTTTATCTTCAGATTGGCCACTTTATTAACTTGAATCATGTGACTTTTCCTGAGTGCCCTTCTCCCTTCGTAAAGACTCAGAAAATCTAAGAATATGTATACATATTGTGTCTTGATTGTTCTTCAGTTAACTTGGAATTATGCTTATTAATATAGTATTGTTTTATAATAACCTGATCTAGTTGAAGATGTTCCTGCCCATTGCATTGGACTAGATGGCCTTTAAATGTCCCTTCCAACACAAACAATTACATGATTCTATGAAAATCTGGAGGAACTTTCCCTGTTATCACAACCAGTCCATTGACAACTGGCAATCACATTATAGAATCTCTTTTGTGACCTCACTGAAATCTGCCAAAAATACAGCTGAGTTCTTGTCCCTGCATTTCCAACCAAGATACTCCAACCCCTCCCAACTGAGTATTCACCATTTTTCTAATTTCCGGCCTAAACTTCAGATCAGTTGATAATTTGTTTTATGCCTCTGCTGTTCTCCAGTATTAAAATAGGCCCTCTTTTTTCACTAACCCCTTCGAAGATTACCTACTGACACAGTGCAGACACACACACAATAGCCTTATGTATATTAGCTCACATACCTCAATTGTGAGAGAAAAAAACCCGGAATAATCTTTTTCTTCTGAGACTGGGAATGCCACATTCCTATATATACAGTCCCTGATGCACTGATACTTACATTCTACCATTTCAGCTTATACTGGTTTTGACAGATTAAGTAAGATCATCGGAGATTGCTTCCAAGGTGCAACTTTTCAAAATTATTTTTCCACTGAACACAGTTCAGTTGTCTAGCACTGATGAAAATTCAAATACCAAAAAAGGACTAATATTTCTACTTACGGCAAACACAAGTATAAACTGGAAGAAGAGTGGCTGGAGAGCAGCCCTGCAGAAAGCAACTTGTGGGTGCTAGTGGGCAGCAGGCTCAGTGTGAGCAGTGTGTGCCCTGGCAGACCAGAGTGCAACCCCCCCATCCAGGAATACCTCAAACACAGCACGACCAATCTGTCAAAAGAGGCAATTATTCCTCTGTAGGGAGGAATAATCTCTCTGTAGAGAGATGGTTGTTGCCCAAGCCTGTCAGTGTTTAAGAGGCATTTTAACAATGCCCTTAATAGCATACTGTAACGGTTGCTCAGCCCAGAAGGGGTCAGGCAGTTGGACTAAACTTGTAGATACTTTCCAGCTGAACTATTCTATGCTATTCTATGCTATTCTAATTCTATTCTATTCTTTCAGCTGCGCAGAGAGCAATGGTTTATTTGTATCCACCTAAATGCTCTGTGGCATGTAAAGTTTCCCAGAAAGAGTGACATTACCCTGAAAAAAGTCTACAGGCAACTTAAGAGCAGTCTCAGTTGCTATGAAGAGGAAAGTAACAAAAGGTTTGCTCAGCCACGCCTTGTTTCATACACATAAAAGACAGTATTTCATTCTGTCAGACAGTAACAGAACACCTCTGTTCAGGGTGAGGATCTGGTCTTGCTATTTTATAGCTCCGCCAATCCCACAGCTCAGCAGGCTTACTCATTTCCACTGCTGTACCTGGCACCTGGAAAGTCGAACAACCCAGCCCCGCCAGAAAACAAAAACCAGGAAGGCAGCAAACAGGAGGATGGATACAAGGGAAGGAGCTAAAAAGAGAAAGATAGGGAGTGAGCTGAGTGAGAGAGGAGGTAAAGCAAAAGAAAGGTGGGGGTTATTCCTGGTGGTTATAAGGGACTAAACTGCTTGAATTTGTTTAAGGAACATGAAAAGAGGCATGAGGAATCAAAAACATAGCCAACATATAGACAAAAAACAATGCCCATTCTGAGAGTGCCAAGTGTTTACTTTAAGTATCAAACCCTGTTGCTAATGTACATTTCCTCAGTCCGTCCATTTTTCCCCCCAAAAAAATACAGGTGGTTGATCCTGCAAGCACTTTGAAACTGGTAACTGCACCTAATGCAAGTGCTCCAGTCTCAAAAGTTGTCTGGGTGTTAGAAATCTTCTCTGTGAGGTGTATCATTTTTCACAGAATATGCATTATCCATTATCTATTTTGAATAAATGCAATTTTAATATATTTATGCACATCTCCAATACACTGCTTTCTACTGGGATCATTTCCCAAAGAGATGAGTGACAGCTGGGGCCAGGGTACAGTAAAGAATCTTTAAACAACGCAGAAAAGATTAAAGACATAATTTCAAACAATGCAAAATATTTGTATAATAGCTTCATGTGAATCATAAATGAATTTCAACATTTCATTACTAAGAATATACACTTAATTTTCCTCAACGTCATTTGTTAGGTACTGCACTTGTCTAATTTGGTTGAATCACCTGTCTAAAAGAAGAAACGGTACTTTTCTAGAAACAAGCAAACAAAAAATTCAACAAAAAAAGCACAGCTGCAGTAAAGTTACCTTTGCTTTTGTAAGAAACAGAGATGGACTCTGCTGGTCTGATCTAAGCATGTCCTTGTCCTCCACCCCAGGGAAGCCAGCAGTTTCCTGGCACCGCTGTAAGGCAGTATTAGTCAGCATGAAGAGGGAGTGGCAGGCAGAGCTCGGGGCAAGGCAAGGTTTCGGGGGAGTCACCGCGATTCAGCCACCATCTCCTACACCAGGGGTGCAGTCATAACTTACTAGAATACTTGTGCTGACAACTATTATTCCTGAAAGCAAACACACTCTCTCCTGAGAAAAGTTAGGTTGTTTTATATAATAACTTATTTGCTGTTAAAAGCTTATCAAGAGAATTCAGGCAGATGTTTCTACTTTGAGACAAGAGCAACCTGGTGCATGCCTCACACCTTGGAAAGCCTCTCTCCTCACCAGGCACCAAGGAAGGGTTCAGGTGATTTTATGGTTTGAAAAGCAAAGATGAACTTTCTCTTTGTTCTCCAGCGTCAGTGAACTCTGAACTGCTGTTGTTTCCAGAGAACAAAGATCTAATGTTCAATGGATCCTCCCGTGCCAACTGATTGTAGGGGCAGAAATGCAGCCTGGTTATGGGAGGAAAAGTGTTTCGCTGCTGCCTGGTTAAAGTGAAGGAAAGAGAGAATGAAATTCAGCTTCAGTGGCTGCTGGCACACTTACTAGTTATTTTAACAACAAATTGATACTATTTGACATTCATTTCATAACAGCAGGCAAATTATTTCTGTAAAATATGAATAATAGAAGATTTTCATACAAGAGAACTAAGTAAAAAAAAATAAAAAGGAGCCCTAAACTTTTTTATGATGACTGAGGTTCTTGCAAGATGTGCAAGACCTGTAGCTGACCCACACTAAATTTATAAGCAACATAAGAACACACTTCTAAGCTCTGGCAAAACAATTTGCAAAAGAGCTTTTGTCTCCTGTGGCTATTGAGTTCTGAGAAGAAGAGATTATTCTATTCACTTCTCCTCTAAACACCTGGGTAACTTCAAAGGGAAATCAATGTTAAGGGTTTTTCAAAATAAATTAAATTAGTTTCTTACTCCATCATATCAGCATTAAAAATTGCCAGATAGTTGTAAATATATATGCTATCACCTCATTAACACTGCATTGGATCAGCAACAAAAATCTGTTTCAGAATTCCACAAAGCAACTTGCAGACTAAGAAAGTTGCAAATCAAGGTTCTTGTCTTACAGCCTTTTGATGTTAAGAAATACTTAACCATCACTCTAGGAAATGTAATATACATCTGAAAACAGAATTCAATTCTAAACCACCAAGTTAAAAGGGGTGTAACGTGAACACTCTCTGAGACGTGCTCTGCGTCATTTATCTCAAACAGGAATAACTGAAAGAGAACTTCACAGTACTTCTACTAACATTAGTTGCATAGCTACCCTGGCTGTTAAACCTGTAGCAAACTACACCCCTGCCCTCGACACCCCGAAGAAGATCCTCAGAGGATCTCAGGGTGTGCTGTTGTGTGAACGTACACAGTTCTTTTTCATTACAAAGCTATCAGTCCAGAGCAATGATTTAGTGACACAACAAAAAAAGAATACAAGGACCCTTAATACTGTGTGTTTCATATACTTTTGTTTTCTTTAAATTAAGAAAAATATTTTTATGCGGGGGGGTATCAGCAGGCTCTGTAAGTTGTGATATGCTAAGTAAATACCACAAAAAGATATACATAACCTTCAGAATAACTTGTGAGGTAAAGCTGTTCCCCTCGCGATGCCCATGGAAATTATAACTGTTGCAACTGACATCACACACAATGTGAAATTATTTATTGTGCGCTGCTATAACGTGTAAGAAAGGGAGAGAATGTGATTGGAAAGACTCTCATACGACTAGTTCCCCCTCTCCGAGCCCTACTAGTATCATAACCTTCGGAAATTACTTACCACAGCTGTGATCCTGGAAAGATTAAGTACGTAAGTGCCTCAAAGAAGAGAGGCTGAAGGAGAAGCACATTTAATTGTTTCGCCATCATGAAGAATCAGCTATGCCTTTGTAAGCATCAATTAATCAGGTGTATCCAGGAAAGATCTGGGCCAGGTAAGAATAGAAAGGATGGCTCGGAGCGCGTAAAAATGAGGATTACAGGGTTGGCCGTACTAAGAACGCTCACAATTTTATTTCCCCATGAGACTGCGCTCCCCCCAGTCAGTTGCTCGTCAATGTCTCAGTTTGTTGTCGCAGCTGCCCCGCATGCCTCCGGCTCGCTTCCCCGCGGCGGAAGGGGGAGGAAGAAAGCCCGAGGTCTGGAAGCGCCTGGGGCGCCCAGCCGCAGCTTCCCGAGGGCTGCGCTGGCGGCAGCGCCTCGGCCGGGCACAGCCCCGGCGGGCGGGGCTCGGTTGGGCTCGGCGGGAGGACGGACGGGGCTCTCCGCCGCGGGACGGGACGGGCCGGGCCGGGCCGGGCCGGGCAAGGGCGGGCGGGGCTCGGGGCCGGGCGACACTTGCCCCCTCCCGGCGCGGCTCCCGCCCGGCACGGCACACCCCACCCCACCCCACCCCACCCTCCCGCGGGTACCTGCGCGCCCCTCGCCGGGCCGGCGGCACTTGCGCGGCGCTGCGGCGGCAGGAGGTGGCCATGTGGCGGGGTCCCGCCGCGGGGCTGGCGCTGCTGGCGCTGCTGGTGAGTGCGGGGCGGCGCGGGGTCGTGCGGGACCGGGGCCGGGGCCGGGGCCGGGGCCGGGGCCGGGGCCGGGGCGGGCGGGGCCGTGCGGGACCGGGGCGGTGGGACCGCCGCGGAGAGCTGGTCCCGCCGGGGTCTGGCAGCCTTCCCACCGGCGGCTGCCTGGGGCTAGGAAGGAGTTTTCTCTCTTTCTTTGGGAGTTAGGTTAAAGCCGTCGCCGCTTGGGTGTTCGAAAGCAGGTGGAGGTAGAAAATCCCGGCAGGAACGGTATCTGGGATGGGTGGGGTTGCTGAGGCGCCGGGAGGAACAGGAACACAGGGAAAAGAGCTCACAATGTTTCCGTCTTCACTTTCAACATATTAACTGTACTAAATTGTATTACCCTTTTGAGGATATAGTGCCAGGAGGGAATATGAATCAAAAAGTTTGGAAGTATGTATCGCTTTAAAGAAATTACGCCAAATTCTTAACAATCCAAGACACTTCACGCTTTCTTCTACCCTGCCCTCACTATTTTTCAGCCATGAGCCTTTTGACCTTCCATCCTATGAAATACTTTTTGAGGCTAAAAGTATTCAGACTATTTCAGACTATCTCATAACAAACCAAGACCAAAATGCCTGGTTTGTTGGCTTTGGACTGATGCTTTCTAGGTGTTTCTAGCTGGTTTACGGCAAGCTCTCCGTCATATCCGCGGCATTTTCTTTTGCCTTTCACCTTTGCAGGCTGGCAGAATGCCTGCGGAAGTCAGGCCGCCACCACTCAGATGAAGGTGCGGGTGGGAGCCAGGCCCAGGGCTGTGCCGGGAGCTGCCGAGCAGCTGGGCAGGGAGCAGGAATGGCTTATTGCATGATCAGGATGGAAGGTGGTGAGGATGGGTACCCTGCTCCCTGAGCTTGAGATCCTGTACAATCAGATTTGTTATCTGGAGACCTGTTGCTCGAAAACTTTGATATACACATATGGTCATCCACAAGTCAGCCGGCAGCGGTTAGCCCTGTTTTTTACAGCAGGTTGGGAATTTATCCTCATTTTGTCCAAAAGAAAAATGGAAAACACATGGCATGCTACTTGTGTGATAGTTTTCATCAATTCTTTGTGGTGGGCTTGCATTGGCTCAGGCTGCTGTTAATTTTGCCTGAAGAAAGTTATTTTTCTCAGTCCTTATCCTGTTTCAGCTAAAGCTGGGCTGGGGTAAGGTACACAGAGTCAGCTCAGTTTGGTGCCTAAAAACCTGTGTCAGATAGATGATTAGAACAAATAAGGCTGCCTTGGTTGGTGTCAGAAGAGAGAGACAGGCACTGCTGGGTTTTGCAGTTTTGGGGGTTTTGTTTGGTTTTTTTTCCCCCTAATCTGCACAGAGCCATTCATGTGACAGAAAGTCAAGTTGCTTATTTGAGTGTATCAGATTAGAGTCACTTATTTCTTATGAACCTTAAGAAACTACTGAAAAACAAAGCTAGTCTAAGAGCAGTATCTTTTCAAGGCATCTTCTACCTTAGGCGCATCGAGAATGGTAAGTTCTTCCTCTCCCAGTTTTTCCTGGAAGTATCTCTCGGTGCTCCCTCCCTGCCCGCAGGCTACATCCCTGTATCATCATCCCTGGATACCTCAACGAGGTCACAGCACACTTCCCCAGGTTCCTGCCTCTGACCCTTTTCCAGGGAAGTTGGGGTGGTGCCGACTGGTAGTGCACCCGCAGGGTTGGGCTTGACTTGATACCTGTCCAGGGCACACACCCAGAGCCATGGGCTTGCCGGGCGGGCAGAGCTATTGAGGTTTATTAGACTGGGAAGTTCCTTGGTCATTTCTGAAGAGTGTGGACATCATGTCTTCAAGTGAAAAATCTTAAAACATTTCCTGCATTTGAGTGAAAGAAGAGTTGACAGAGATGTATGAATCTTACTATGGGAGTAGCAAATTTACTTTTTCTCTGAACATCTTCCTCACATTGTACTTTCTTGATTGTACTTCATTTGGGATGTTAATCTTAGGCTGGGTATGATGAAATTCAGCCCTGAGTACATTAGATCACTACTGTAATGTCAGAGCCAGTAGCAGTTAATTTTCAAAAGTCATAGGAACAAGTTAAATAAAAAATACCACAGAATGATGCATAGGTTTACAAGGAGTAAAGGTGAGCTAATTCAAAGCAACCCAGCTTCTTTTGCCAGTAACATGTTGAAACACAGTAAAAATTATTTACAAACATCTGTGCATTGATTAAATATTTTAATATTGTTTCAAAAAGGGAGGGGAACCCGCTATGGTGAAGTCTCAAAGCAGCTGAGAAATACATAAGCTCTAGTATTTTATCAGTCCTATTGAACTAAAGTAGTGTGTTACTTTTGATACCAGACTTCAGGATAAAGTGAATCTGTCCAGAAGAGACAAGAGGAAAGCAAAAAAATGCAATCTAAAGTCACAAAATCCTGTTTTATGATTTTTGAAGGGAAATTAAAGAACTGGGAACTGAGAAAAGACAGTGAGATGATAAGTTTGCAGATACATGGAGGGTAATTGTGAAGAAAGTGGAATTGCACTGTACAGTGAGAGCATTGTCAACATCTCGATATAGGTGTTTAAGTTTCAGTTATGATGAATGGACATGCAGTGGACACTGAGTGCACCCGTTTGGTGGATCAAATTGTGCTTTCAAAGCACATTTCCAGAGTGTGAATCGTATCTCTCCCAGGTGAGAGCATGTTGGGAGATGCATCAATCTGCTCATGGGTGTTTGGTCTGTGAGACCTGACTAATTCTAATCCAAAGGAAAACCATCAAAAGATGGGTTGTGTAATGTTGAGTTCTCAGCATCAACTGCTTTGGTCTACAAATCCTCCTGTATTTGGCTTACAAATTAGACATACAATCAGTAGAGCCCAGAGAGAAATAGATATGGAGTGGTTTGGGGGCAAGTTGAACTGCACTCTGATCTCTTTGGCAGTATTGGCTATATTTCTGCTGCTTATAACAGAAGGTTAGGCACTTAGCTTTTATTTATACATGTAAATTTGTGTGCCTTACTCTGAAACTGAATCTCATGCAAGCATCAATATTGTCAACTTGCAAAGAGCTAAAAATTAGGATAATAAAATGAAGACAAAAATTAATGAGGGCTTTCTGTCTGTAAGACTATCTAGGCACCACCTTAGTTTAGTGAGACTGAGGGATCTCCATCACTTGTTTTTAAGAACAGGGTGAACAGTTGTCAGGAAGCATGTGGGTGAAGTTTGTCTTGCCACAGGGCCAGGATATGTACTAGTAGATAACCTTGGATGGTCCCTCCGACTGCTTCTCTAGGGTCTTCACTTGTCCATCATCTTCAACACCAAACTGACTCACAGGAGGTGCAAGCTCCAAATCTCCCAACACACATCATACAGGAAAGACCACATTTCTAGGAATTATTGTTTCATGGTATAGTATATGCAGACACATATCTTCTTAGTTACTCAGTCTTTATGTCTTTACGTTTTAAGCTGTATGTTGAAAATCTGTGGTTTATTTACTTCCTGACTATACATGAAGAGTGATTTGGGCAAGAGCAGCCTGGCACTCCCTATACACAGCAGTCACTCCCTTCTTTCCCATGCTCTCTTGCCTATTCCTGCTGCTTTCCTGTAGTATTTCTTTCCAATTTTGTTACTTCAGGCCTCAGTTTTTCCACCTTGTTTTTTGTAACCATCCAGTTTTCCTCTGACAATGCATTCTCAGCTCTGTCATCAACAGGGGTCATCAGTAGATGTCTGGGTTTTGTGCCAAGGCTGTGATCCACAAAAAATGACAGAGCTTTCGTACTCTTACTAAGCCATTTAACAGATAGCAGCTGTAGGATATTTTAAAAAAGGGGGAAAATTTGGAATTTAACACCTCTTGAAAATGTGACGTTTCACTTGTCCTCGAAGAAAATATTACTGAAAAGTGCTTTTTCTCCTATTTAAAAATTTTAGAGCCTTTAAAAATTTTCAGTAAAAATGTGGGATCCTTTTATATATTTTTCCACATGTATTTATGCATTTTGTAAATAAAATGGCCATTTTTAAACACTTTTTGTAGATATCTTGTAAGTCCCCTGTGAGGCTACCTGTGGACTTGAAAAGTGCAAGAGCAAAAGTATTTTTTACTATCTTTGCATTAAACTATCATGTTTTGAGGCACATTTGCTACTACAGAAACAGATTGATTTTTAGTTATCTTCATGAAAGATTTTCTATTTATAATGACTAATGGAATTTTCTACACTTTCGTGATGTGAATCTCAGTGGAAGATCTGTTTATTCTTGAACTTCAGACACGTTTGTTTATACTGGATTCTCAGATTTCCAATACAAGCAAATGTCTCACCATGTCCCTCTTACCTCCATTCATTACTGAAACACTTTACCCTTCAGTTTACCAGTAAGAAAAACAAGGATGTTTCTGATGACATCTTGAAAATTATTCACAGATTCACAGAATATGCTGAGTTGGAAGGGACTCACAAGGGTCATTGAATCCAACTCCTGGCCCTGCACAGGACCATCCCCAAGAGTCACGCCATGTGCCTGAGAGCATCATCCAAACACTTCTTGAACTCTATCAGGCTTGGTGCTGTGACCACTTCTCTGAGGAGTCTGTTCCAGCACCCAACCACAGCTTCTGAAGAGTTGCAGCTTTTGTTAGAAAATTTTGACTATAAAGCAAAATTCTTGTGTTACTCTTGCTGGTATAATCTCATTAGTCATAAAAATAAATTTTGACAATCTATACCATTAATAAAACCAGATAAGACTAAGAATATTCATGAAAACAGCTTGCTCTAAGGTGTAAGATCCTGTAGCCTTCATGATGCATATCCATTAGGGTACTTGCTGTTTGCTAATTTTTTTCTTCAGAATATATACGTTTAGAAAATTACCATTTGAAAAAAAGTTTTGTTGTGCAAGTTGAAACAGAATTCTGCTACATTGCTGAACACAGTCCACTGCATTGTGTGGGAAAGAGATAACATCTTAAAAAAAAAGGAAAAGAATCTGTCATCAATTCAGTAATCAGGGCTGAGTCAGAAAGAGGACTCAAAACCAGTCAAAGAGAATATAAAGAAATACTCACTGAATTGTTTGAGTAGAGAATCACCTTTTCTGAGCCCGCTTTGCCTTAGGCAGTACTATGCCTAAAAAAATAATCACCGAAGTTGCAAAATGTAGGTAGCAATAGTTTTGAGAATGGTAGCAGCACTCTCTACCTATAAAAAGCACAAAAGCTTGATTTGTAGGTTTCACATGCTGTCATAAGCTACGTTTTGTTGTTGTTTTCCAATGCCTACATTTTTTGCAGTTTGAGGGGTGTTTGGTGCCTGGAGAGTGGACATAAACATGGGGTCTCTGGTAATTTGGCTGAGGTTCCGGTTCCTCCCAGCTAGGATTTGGCGCCTGACTGAGGCATTTAAGAGCATGCTGTAGTTGTCCTGGGCTATCCTGGTGCATGAAGAGGTGGGCAGTTGCAATACTGAATGTTGGCATGTAAGGTTTTGTCAGAGCAAGCATAGTTTGCTTGCTAGCGTGCACATGCCTCTGCCTTGTTTAAATAAGCAATGTAAGTATGCCATTTATCCTCTCAGCAAGGTGCTAAGTCACGTACACCTCAGCAGTTGCTTTGGTTAGTTCTTGCCTTTAAACATTATTTAGCTTGTTTTGTTCTCTGACGTGATTGGTAACCCACCACAGCCACAGATCCATGGTTTGCCCAGAAGAGGGAGCTTCTGCAGTGCTGCTGTCAACCAGCACTTTCTTCAATCAATGGCAAATTCACATCAGTTTGGAATAATGAAGCATTATTTAGCGTGGAAGAATGGATGTTTAAAAATTACTATAACATCTGCATTTATCAGAAAAAAATTAATTGCTTATAATCTGTTCCATGCTGAAAGTACAAAATTAACAATTATTTAATTATAGCATAAGTTTTTAATGTCAATGGTTATGGGTGAATTTTCCAGAAGCTCTTATGGGTAAAAAATAAATATTAATTTATAGGAGTCAGAAGCCTTTTCCTTATGGCTTTGCTGTTCTTATGAGAGAGGTCATTTCAGTTCAGTTTTAGTACTGCTAAAGTGACATAGAATTAATAATGATTATCGTAATTTCCATTGCAGATCTGTTTGAATTGTGGAAATGGGCTCTATGTGAAGGTAAGATACAATGGAAAACTTTTTATTTATCTGTGTCTAAAGAAGGGTTCTTTAGCAGTGTCAAAACCATGCCATACTTGAGTTGATAAATATCTTAAATTTTACCATTTTCTGAAATGTGAAGGGTGCATAATAGATAAAGAAATGGAAGCCAAAATTAAGTGAATAGATTCCTACATCCATCACACTGAGTGGCATTGAACTTTGAGAAAACTTACCCTAAAATACTAAGTTTGTAGATAACTTTTATGAACTCTGTAAATGAAAACAACCGCTATTTTAATGTATATGTTAATTGGAAACATATCCAGATGTTAATCTGAAAGTCAACGGAGACAGTAAAGACTAAGCTGGACAGAAGGATGAAGGGTGTCATGCAGAGTGAGAATGAGGGGTTGTTGGGCAAGGATATGAGAGACACTGAGTGTGTTGAACTGAGGCCTGTTGTCTCTTTCACATATTCTGTTTCAGAGAGAAGGTGGAATACAAGGCAGTATTGGTGGGATGGTTAACATGGTTATAAGGAGACGTGGTGGTTCAGAATAGCCTTCGTGCCAAACTTTTTCCAACATCTGACAAAAAGCATTTAAATCTTCCAGAGCAGATGTATTTTCACCAACCACTGGTCATGGGAACTTGCTCATATATTTAAAGCCTATCTTACCTAATTCTGTCTTTATGGAAAGACTAGTGTAGGTTTCCTCTGCAAATAACCTGAGGAGCATATTGCTCTTTGTGACTCAAAAGGCTGATGCTGTGCCACAATTTTGAAGTTACTAGCTATTGAAAGAGAAAAAGCTATTCAGAAGTCTGGGCTACAGCAATAAAACATTTATCTGAAATGGCTGAATGTAATGCTGATATTCAATCTTGTTTTTTCACAGGTTTATAATCGAAATGAGAGGAGTGGCATGTTGTCTCATCCCAACAGCCTAGTCAGACAGAAGCGAGAATGGACAGTCCCTCCAGCCTTCATACGGGAGGAGGAGGACAATTCCTATAAGAATCCAATTGCTAGAGTAAGCCCAGAAAAGAGTTAAATACAGAATACACATAAAAATGTAGATGA
Organism: Anabacerthia variegaticeps; assembly: GCA_035583185.1. NCBI lineage: Eukaryota > Metazoa > Chordata > Aves > Passeriformes > Furnariidae > Anabacerthia > Anabacerthia variegaticeps. Next base: position 106,695,600 of record JAWWEW010000078.1, read on the forward strand.
AAATATAAAATAAGGGTGTGTCTGCCCTAAACAAATGCACATTTCTTTAATTTTAATGGACTGTTGAATGTCAGTTGAAGATTACCATATTTCCTTCTGTTTCCTTCCTTCAGCAGATGAGTCAGTTTGACTCTGTGTCTCATATTTTCTCAGTCCCAGTTTTCACTAAACTTTTGGGAATGCAATATCTTTGAGTTTTTTCATTCCACCGCCCCTTCTCAGCTGTGGTTGACAAGTGGGTCTAAAATCTGCTGGTGGTGATTGGGCAGAATGGTGTACATAGAGCATGATTGTGTATGCCTAGTCTTTTAGAAAACAGAGCTAAAAATAACCAAGATGCTATCTTTTGTGCAAGAGTGATAGGCATTTGGTTCACCACATCTGTCACTTCAGCATATAAAGTCACTGCAGGCAGTAGCTGGCTGTTACCCACTTCTTGGACTACCCTTTGATGGTGATGCTGGCACAATGCACATGTGCTTTTCCAGATGATTTGGGTGTTTGCTAACAGCAGAGAAAGGGTGTAATCTCTAGTCCATGCAGCCTCTTCTACCTGTTGATCTTCAGATCTGATCTTTCTTCTTCCACCCTATCACTTCTCCAGTTCTGGTCATATTCGCTAGCTTAGGTCTGCTTTCCTAGGTCTTCACCTTGCTCCAGGTGTTTTTCGTCTCCCTGCACCAGATCCTCAAACAGAGGATGCTCTTCCTGCATTCATCTCAACATCTTCACAGTCAAAAGACTGCAGTGAACAGTCTTTAGTATTTATTTTTGTTTCTTAATTACAAAATAGCAAAAATATTTCTGTCACACTTTTAGACATGATTTTATTTACTGAGTGTTATTTAATCTGTTGTATTCCTGCTAGATACATTCAGATCTTGAAGATACAGGGATAGTGGTAACTTACACTATATCTGGTCAAGGAGTAACAGAACCCCCTTATGGATTATTTGTTATTAATGGAAAGACTGGAGACCTGAACATAACAGGAAGGGTGGACAGAGAAAAGACTCCAATGCTGCTTGTAAGTTGAAAATTATTTTTTTCCTCATAGGAGCCCTCCTGTCCATTTTTTTTTTGGTTTATTTTCTTCAAATGTGATTGCTTGAAATATTTTTTAATATTTCTGGATATGTATGTGTGTGTGTATACATGCTTATATTTCTAAGCATATATAAAATGCTTATACAATGTCTAGATTTTGTTTATAAAACATATGTATTTCTATTTTGCATATGTATTATATATACTACAGTCACTCATTGGATTATCTTACTGTTTCTGTCTGTACTTTTATTAGCTCAGAGGCCATGCACTAGATAAGAATGGGGCAAAACTGGAAGAGCCAATAGACCTCCCAATTAAAGTTGTGGATATAAATGACAATTTTCCAGTGTTTTCACATGAAGTTTTTGTTGGTTCAGTTGAAGAATTAAGTGAAACAGGTAACTTTATTTTTAGATTTTTTTTTTTTCACTTTCCCAACACATACAAGGGCACAAGTGAATATGCACTTCACAGCAGTATATCTACAGTAATAAAGGTACATTCTCTTGCTGCCATAAGCCAGGTTATCCATGTCTGAGTGCAAGTTTTTATTCAAGGCTAACGTGTGGTGTGATTAAGGGAGAGTGTTCACCTAAAGGCAACAGGGAGCCATATTTCCTCTTCTGGAACCTTTGTTTTGATGTCAAAGTTACCACAGATCCAGGAGCCAGTCCTTCAGCAGGAAATGCACAGGAAATGCAATCTGCCTTCTGGCCTAGCAGTCATGGCCTATTTGAGAGGGACTTCAGTCTGTCACGCTCGTCCAGAGCCCTACTTTATCTATGGGCTGGTGAGGTACTTTACTATTCGAAGAACAAGTTAGTGCCCATTTCCCATTAACATCAGTAAACATAAAAGCAACATATTATTTCCAAGAAGATAAGAAAAGCTGGAATAAAACAACCTAATAAATACCTGATATTGTGCCCCTTTCAATGTCATTAATATGAAGAAACAAAGTCTTGACTATCCACTTGGGTGATGTCAGCAACCTTTCAAGTCAGTAGCAGCCATATGTAATGGCTTTTTTACATGAATTCCAGCTAGTGTTAAAACCTGGGCACTGGATGCTGAGATACACCCTTTCCCAAAGGACAAAACTGTGTGGTCTGAGTTACAAGGGGATTGTTCCATTGGGACCACTATGTATTTTAAGTGAAGCTCTTAGAGCATGTCAATACAGAGGAATTGTTTTAATAATGTTCAGAAAAAAGAATTATTAGTGTTCCATGCAGTATAATGTGTGAGAGGAATGTGGCTCATTGTTCAAAAACTTATGCTTTCTGCTCTGTGTGGCATCTACATTTTTCTGTCAGGATTATTGAGAAAATTCAACCTGTTGTTTAATTGGTGCATTGAATTCTATGAGTTACAGATGTGTGGATACAGTTGTTTTCTTGGCTAGAGGATAAGCACGTGCCTTTTGGTTTTAGGAACATTTCTTCAGCTGTATTTATTAAATAAATACAGTCAACTACTGTGCAGTGCATCAAACAAAATTATGTCTTTTTTGTCATTGCAGTAAAGATATTTGCCAGTGCATGGTGGTATAAACAATACTATATTTTGTTTGCTTTTTCCAGGTACACTTGTAATGAGGATAAATGCAACAGATGCAGATGAACCAAATAACCTAAATTCCAAAATTGCTTTCAGGATTGTTTCCCAAAGCCCTAGTGCTGCATTCAGTATGGATAAGGATACTGGCGAGGTTCGAGTAGCAAAAATAAACCTCGACAGAGAGGTAAAAAAGCCCCTACTTTTTTTATGTTATGAGCAGTGGTTGTCTGGTGCCCATTGTGTCACCCTCAGCTGTGCCAGCAGGGTGAAGAGCCAGCCCCTTTACCTTTCTTCCCCTCTTTTGTGATTAAAGCCTGGTCTGCCTGATGCATGTTTTTTAGGAACTGGGGGAGAAGGTGATGGGATCAAGATTGTATTCCCCCCATCACCTACCTAGCACAGCACCAGCCCGATGGTTGTTGGTTTCTATCTCTCCTGTGCCACCAGGACAGCAGTTACACAAAGCCAAGGGTCATTCCTTCCTGCTGGAAACCGTAGGCAAAGACAACACAGACCATCACCTGCAAAGCTGCTGATTGCACCTGGATTTTTGTGGCCTGCTGTGCAAATCGAGGTTCAAAGAGTTAGGACAGGTGCTACTGTGAACTAGAATTGAGGGCCACATATTGCCAGTGACATCACCTATGCTTGCACAAGTTTTCCCTGGCCAGCAGAGGGTGATGGGGATGTTAGCTCTGCAGCTGAGTGACAAAGCTCTGCCTCTAGCCCTGTCCTGATACGCAGATCTCACTGGTCCTGTCCCTGTTTATGGCCACTGAAATTTTTTCCTTTTGCCATGTAAGTGCAGTCTAATTCTTCGTGGGGAAGATTCAGAAGTCCCATATTCTTTTCAAAGCCTCTGTTCTACTCCAGCAGAGTCCATCAAGGTAGTTGTGTGTGAGATGTACTTCTAGCTAGAGAGGATTTGTGATTGACCATAAGAGATATTACCAAAACGTGATAGAGATAATACAGAAAAAGAAGAATTTTAGCCTTGATTAAACACTTTTTCTTATAATTTCAGACACAAAGTAGCTATTCTTTGGTGGTGGAAGCAAAAGACCGTGGTGGTGCCTCAGGTGGGAATGCTGCAACATGTTCTTTAGAAATCAAGATTTTGGATGTCAATGACAATCTACCTGTCGTTGAAAGTCGTATAGTAAGTACATTTATCACAATATTTGGCATGTTCCTACACCTGCCAGTATCCCATTGCTTAATACAATGTTGTGCAAAATGCCTTGCACTGGTGAAATGGAATAAATCGTGACATCTCTTTCAAGAGTGTTTGTTTGATTGCAGTTTGAAGGAAGCATTGAAGAAAACAGAGCAAATGTGGAAATTATGAGAATAAAAGTATTTGACAAAGATGAAGAATTTTCTGATAACTGGCTGGCAAACTTTAAATTTGTTTCTGGCAACGAAGATGGATTTTTCCGTATAGTAACAGATACCCAAACAAATGAAGGAATTTTGACTGTTGTGAAGGTTAGTATAGATTTTAGACATTTTTCTTTACATATTAGAATGATTTATTCCATCTAAGTTGATAAATTATATATATTCAGTCAGTATATAAAATGTACATTTACATGGTAGAGAATCCTCCTTTGCCATATTCTTTGTTATGTATTCAGTAATCCCATGCAAAATAATTTTCATTCTGTATGAACTCAAATATAGCTTGTAGGGCAGAAGTTCCCAGACTTCTCTTGTCCTTTGGGCAACAGTACTAAAATGCTGTAAACTTTCACTTATTTTTGGTCTCCTTGCTGATTTCATTGTAAATTCCTTTATTTCCCCTGGCCACAGATAATGTTGTAGGCAACACCTACAACATGAGCCATGGACTAGAGACTGTTTCATAAATTTTCATAAGTTGAAATGATGAAAATATTTTCCATAAATGGAAATCTCTGTTTTACAAATTTCACTTTTCTTTAGTTCAGAAGAACTGGACCTGCATAGTGCCTGATTTCTTTTTTTTTTTTTTTTTTGCTTTAATTTCCAAAAATAAAATTGAGGAGCATTATTAAGTAAGTTAATTGGTTCAAAAAAAACCCCATAGCATTGCAAAAGCCAAGTAATTGAGCACTGATTCATTGAAAGTGCAGGCAGAATACAGCCATGCTTATGGTGTTGTCCATTGAAAATAAGAAGAGTAAGAGTAACATGTTAACAAACTTGTTTGCACTGCAGCATCCTTATTGCTTAAATATTACTTAAGTACTTCCGTCCTTATTACTTAAATAAGGATGCTGCGGTATTATTTAAATGTATGCATGTTGTCTAAATATCAGATTCTGACAAATTCTGAGTGTTTTTTTTTTATTATTTTTATTATTTTCTTTATTGCTCTAGGAGCTGGATTATGAAAAAATGCAAAGCCTAAACTTGGGCATTGTTGTTACAAACAAAGCAGAATTCCACAAGTCCATTAAACCCAATTACAAAATACAAACAATTCCAATCAAAATTAAGGTGATTAATGTGCGGGAAGGCCCTGTGTTCCCTGGTGGCACAAAAATTATTGGAGCCAGTGAGAAACTGCAGATAAAACAGGTTATTGGACAGTATCAAGCCCATGATGAAGACACTGGAAAAATAGCAGAGCACATTACGTAAGAATTTTTTTTATAGCCGTCATAACTCAGTAAGTTAGATGTCACATCTTAATGTAAAAATGTGCATGTTGAACCAAAATTATTTCAAAGGCAATAATTTTCTACTAAGCATAATTCACACCTTAAGCAACATCATTATCATCGTCTTCAATATTCTGTTTTGTGGAAAATAGCTGATGTGAAAATCCAACTTCTTTTGTTGTCCATGGTGAGACATGAGTGTTTGGGTTGAAGTTGTACATGCTTGCACAGTGTTTGTCATACCTGCCTGCCTTCAAGAGTATATTTACCCATCTGATTTCATTGTCTCCAGAAACATTAGGGGAAAATATGCAGAAGCATCTATCAGTCAGACAGAAAGGGTGAGACATAGATATGTCTGCTTGTGTGTGCTTCGATTTTGAATCATAGCTTTTCAGCTAGAATGTTATTGAATCACCACCAAGGCTTTTACAAACGGTGTACAGCAGAGTTGCATACCCAGGGGTGGACCTCTCTCCCCCATGCCTGTAATACAGTCTCCTTTGTGTGGCTGATGTTCAGCTTTTGCTGAGAGCAGGGATGGAGGGGAAGAAGATGGTGACCAGCAGTGCAGCTCCCTCTCCTTTTCCTGTCTTGCTCACTGAGTGTACTTTCTATAATGTCTCTACACTAAATCTTGGCTTTAGAGGGAAAAGCAGGTTTCAACATACAGCATAGGTTTATAGTTGAGACCAATTACAGTGGCAGGAGTGTCAGACCTCACACCTAGGGATTTGATCTCTGCTTTAAATGAAGAGTAAACATACTATGAAGCTATTTTTTCTGCTGATGTTTGTTTTCCTCATTATAACTGTGTACATTTTTATAATTTGATTTTGATCAGATACCTGAAAGGAAGAGATCCAGCAAACTGGATCACCATAGACTCAGTCACAGGTGAAATCCGACTTGCTAAAGAACTTGATTACGAATCATCTCATGTAGTAAATGGCACTTACACTATCACCATGTTGGGTGTAACTACTGGTAAGTTGAGAGGGTTTTCTTTTCACATTAATTGGTTTGTTTGCCTTTCTATAGCAACAGTTGATTTAGCCTCCCTGTCTTTAAAGTTAGGCACTGAGTGCAGTCTCACATAGGCTTTGTATTCAGAGGAGAGACACGGACAACTCATTACCACAGAATGGGTTCCGAAGATGCCTGTTTCTCTTCTTTGACTAGATGGAGGTGAAGGTTTCATAAAAGTTTTGCAAAGATAAGTCTGATAGGAACATCCATTTTCGAGGTGGAAATTGCCAGTATCTCAGAATGCCAAACAGCAGATTTCCTAATCTCAAGTTTTCTTGAATGCTAAGCAAGAAAGACTCGCTGAACTTTTTGTGTATCTAGTTGGAATTCTCCATTTGTAATCTGCATGTTACTGTGTAACCATAGAGGAAATTTATTTAAAGTTAAAATAATAAAACAGCTTGCTTTCAGAAGAACTTTGTCAATACGTTTTTCAACGTTGGGAATGAAATACTGCTCTTATAAGCTCCATGGAGAGCTCTTTCAACTTACTTCAGGAATGTTGGTGTTTTGGAAAATATTAAGTTTTTTATTTTAAGATTAAATTTTTAGCACAAATCAATTCAGTTTTTCTTATTTTCAAATGACAGATTTTCCTAGAAAAACAGTCACCGGCACAGTCGTCATTCAAGTCCAAGATGAGAATGATAACTGCCCAATTATTGTGAACAGTGTCCAGACTGTGTGCTCAGATGCAAAATTAGTAGATGTTACAGCTCGCGATTTGGATGGCTACCCAAACAGTGATCCCTTCAGTTTTACAGTCCTTGATGAGCCAGAAGGGACAGCAAAAAAGTGGATAATTGCATCCAGCAATGGTAAGAAAATGTATTTTTAATTACTTTCAGTTCTTTGGGTCCTAGTGTTGTAATTTATTAATTCCAGTCGAACTGACAGTTTGACTAATTCAGACCAGATAAAACCCCTATATATGGAGTCAAGTCAATCACTCGCATTCTGCTGCCTTCTCTGTAAAGGTTATAAAAGCACTGTCATGTTCTCTGGGGTGTGTTGCCTTCCCTCAGTTGGACCATCTTTGCCTGGCTGGATGCCCCATGTGTGGTAATCAGGATTTCATGGGTAATGCAGGGATCAAGCTATCCCCATCTTCTCACAGAAAGCATGCAGTGATAGAGGATGCTTTTTGTTAAAACTGAGCTTGGAGATGTGGTTTTTTTTACTGGCTGCAGTTGATCTTACCTACAAATATATAAATCTGTCTGCACAGTGGGCCTTGAAAAGGAGAAATACAGTGTAACCTGTCTTAAGATTGTCCAGCATGGTAGGAACAAAAGCAAGTAAGAAAGCATAAATAATTTTAATGAGTACTTCAATATTAAATGAGCATTTTCTTGTATTTTCATTCATATCAGCCTGAAAAATGCTTGAAGGAAATGTTTCAGGTAGACTGAAGGCACCAGAAAATGCTTTTTTTCTTCTCAAACTCATGATTCTGCCTTCTGTAATCCTACAGCACAACACTGCAAAGCAATCAGCAGAGCCATTCTATTGGCCAAATTTAGGACCAAGAATCTCTCTTCATCACCCTGCTTGCAGCCAGACAAGCAGTAATTGTAGGGATCACAGCTTTTCCAAATAAGGCAGCATTGGCAGCTGGGAACATCATCTGGGCGTAGACAGCAAGCTGTCCATGTGCCAGCAGTGTGCCCTTGTGGCCAAGAAGGCCAATTGTTTTGGCCTTGAAGGGGTGCATTAGGAAGAGCATTGCCAGCAGGTTGAGAGATCCTGACCGTCCGCTCAGCCCTGGTAAGGCCACATCTGGAGTGCTGTGTCCAGTTCTGAGCTCCTCAGTACAAGAGAGACATGGAACTCCTGGTACAGCAAAGAGTAACAAAGGTGATTAAGGGACTGGTGCGCCTCTGTTATGAGGAAAGACTGAGGGAGCTGGGCCTGTTCAGCCTCAAGAAGAGATGACTGAGAGGGGATCTCATCAATCTCTACAAGTATTTGAAGGAAGAATGTCAGGAGGGCGGAGCCAGGCTCTTCTCGGTTGTGCCAAGTATAGGACAAGAAGCAGTGGACAGAAACTGATGCACAGGAAGTTCCACCTGAGCAAGAACTTTTTTACTGTGTGGGTGACTGAGCACTGGAACAGATTGCCCAGAGGGGTTGTGGAGTCTCCCTTGCTGGAGATATTCAAGAACTGTCTGGGCACAACTCTGTGCAATATGCTCTGGGATGACCCCACTTAAGCAGGGAGGTTGGACCAGATGATCTGCTGTGGTACCTTCCAACCTGAACCATTCTGTGATTCTGTCATCTCCTGCTTAGTTGGACCTTGACATGACACAGCCACAGGAGCAGGTGTTACGTAGGCTTCCTGGTCTCTGCCTGTGGCCTACAACAGATTAATCTCCTTAAGATTGAAGCTGGTTTCTTGTGAGTTCAATCCTTATCTGTCCAGATGACATGGTTGATGCTATATTGGTGATTGGATTGCGCTTCATAGTAAGTCTGCAGCGTGTGAAACTTCAAAATTATGTGAGGGTGCGAGCAAGCACGGCTGCTTTGTTACCAGCATGAATTACTTGATAAAAATACAAGCACATACACTATAACAGCAGCTAGTTAAACTTAATTGCCCTGCATTGGCTGGAGGGGATTTGCTGGGATACTGTGAAGTTTTTATTTTACTTAGTTAACAGGAGTCAATTTTCACTCATTTCTTGTCTTTTCTTTTTCTTTAACCCCCCACCCTGGCCACTTCTGCCTCAGGCACCAGCATACAGCTGGTACCACAAAACCTGAAGCCAGGCAGGACTGAAGTTCGCATCCTGATAAAGGATTTCCAAGGGCTCAGCTGTGCTCTGCCACAATCTCTGCAGCTGACTGTTTGTGAGTGTACTGATGACGGTGTATGCCAAGAGAAGTTTATTGCAAATAAGTCAGTGGGTCTGGGACCAGCCGCAGTTGCACTAATCATCTTGGCGTTTTTACTTTTGTTGCGTAAGTAATTGTTTCATATTATCTCAGAAGCACTGTAAATATGGTCTGAAAAGCATCAGGAAAGAAACAGTCTAGCTCCCATGTTTTATCATCTTGATATGTTTTGTGTAAACTCCTAGTCTTGTGGGAAGCCATGGCAGATCCCCAACTAAATTTTGGTAACATCAGCATTTCAACCTCAAAGGATTTCGAGCTGTGCATTTTAAAATTAATATGAACAACTTTAATATTTGTTTATGGTGCTGTAAATAACAGGTGGGAAAGCAGTGAGGAATCCTTTTGGTGTTGCCACATGTCCCCAGGTGAGCCCTAACTCTTCCTACTCAAACCACAGTGCATCCTCCACTCCTTCTCTGTCACTGCAGGTCTGCTGCCTGGCTCAGAGCAGCATGTGACATTGTCCTTTGGGGAGACAAAACAGAAGCTCCAAATAAGAGAATACTTGTAGTCAGGGTATGGCCATAGGCAGCAGTGCTGCATTTAAACTCACAATAATTTATTGCTTGTGATGGCACCAATCTGTGATAAAGTTCATGCCACATGAATAGTATGCTCTGGTCCTGAAATTGGTTTCTTTTGAGTTCCCTAGGCAACGTTCTAAGCATGTTAAAGGAGTGGTGAGGTGGAATTTACATGATGCCATGTTGTTATCTAGTAGTAAAAGAGCAGGTGGAGTAAGAAATGGTGACGTTGTACAGTAATATTCAGGGCTTGCGTTTGGTAGATGAGATCTTTGGTTGATGTGTGCCTAAATGCATGTGTGGTCATCTGCTGGATTCAAGCCCTGATGTGTTAGTTATCAGTTTACTCTCTAGGAAACTGGCTTGGCCTGTGTTTTTAGTTAAATGCCTTGAATATTTGGGAACCTGTCTTCAGCCCTTGTCAGCCCTCATACTGATCACTAGCTCATTAAAGATACATTTTGATATGGAGGCTGACCAAACTTGTACTGACTGTTAGCATGCTTAGGCCCTAACAATCACATAATTAATGGCAACTTTCTGTTTTGCTATAGTTATTCCACTGTTACTGCTGTTGTGTCCTTGTGGCTTGGGAGCAAAGGGAGTTGGTGGAGCAAAGACATTTGCTGCAATAACAGACTACAGTGAAGCGATGTTGCGTCCGTGGAACAGTGAAGGAGCAGCTCCTGAGGAGAAGGCATGTATCCCTGATAGTATTTCCCTTTGATTTCTATCCCAATGTTCAATTTGGCACTTGATGGCTCTTCCACATCACAGGCAGATGTTTTAAAGGTCTACAGCAGATTTTAGCAACACATGAACATTAATCAAAATTAACCCTGTGAGGCTCAGCGAAGGATGTGTGGAAGATGAATTCCACCAGCAGCTGTAGAAAAAGCAACAGCAACACTTTAATCCCAAAGTATAGGCAAAGCAATCTAGCAAATGTTGATGGTATCTGAGCAGAAGATACGACTGTGGGAAAAGCATCAAATCTATAGAGAGTGAAACATTTGCATTGCAAGTCTGGAATGTTTTGCACCCCTTTGGGAGCATAGTAAAGCAGCAAAAGAATGAGTTATAAAGCTTAGCTTCTCCTCATTGTTTAAAGTTTAAGACTGTGTTTTAAATTACTTCCCTGTGCATTTTCTTTTTCTAAACACAGGAAATTCTTAATGAAATTCCTAATTCTTAATTAAAAAAGAGAAAGGTGCAAATCTGCAGAGAAAACAGTGAATGCCAAGAGAAGTTTGCCCTTTTTTGTTATGCTACAAAACTAAGTTGTCCAAAAAAGAGCATGACACTGACATTCTTTTGCATGATAACAAAGAAAACAGAAGGTAAAAAAGCTTTGATTTAGGCCCAACACTCACATCAAATTCTTGTTTAAAAATAATTAACAGGGAAGTCAAACTGCTAGGAAAAAAGAAAGAGGCAGGTAACACCACAGAGGTGGCGGGCAGCGCACATTTCCCCATTTTGTGTCTGAGGAAAACTGGGCCGAGTTTTTCTTGGAACAGCTAAATGCCCTAGAGTTTTCCAAGCCTTTTTTTTGGTGTTTTGGTTTGGGTTTGTTGGGTTTTTTTTTCACTTTCAGTCCTCTAAGTTTCAAGAAAACAGTGATCTATAGAAACATTTCCATGATCCTCCATGGGAATACATTTGTGGAAGCTGCACCCTGTTTCAGGAGGCCTTTTACTCTTTGCAGCAACACGTATAAGTGCAAATTCAGACAAGTCATAAGACAGCACCCTCCCAGGTCCCACCCAGCACCACTCTGGTTTGGTGAGTTCCATGTGCTAGACAGTGAAGCTTTCATGCCACATCTTAATTTGTCTTATTTATGTAGTCAGTGCTAAGCTTCATTCCACCCACTGCACTGGGGAGCTCGAAAGGAGCAACAACAGCGGCGGCGGCGGCAGCAGCAGGAATGAGTGGAGGCGAAGTTGTAACTGGAGCAGGCAGCTCTGCCTCTCACGTAGGAGAGCATCACAACACTATCATCAAGGAAAGATGGGAAGAGCAAAGGCGTCTTCTTTCTAATGCTGAGTATGGAGCCATGGCAGCTGGAGCAACTGAAGGCATGGCAGCTGTAGACGGCAAGACAGTGGTGTCTGGAGGAGGACTTGCAGTGGGAGCAGCAGGAGCCATGAATGAAGAATTTTTAAGAGACTACTTCAATGACGTAAGCACATGACCTGCAAATAACAGTATTTTGATATTTACACTTAGCATTGTGAAATTTTGTTCATGTTACTACAAACACAGATGAGTAGATATGTATGTGTAAACAGTCCTGATACAATGCCCAGTGCTGTGTGCATGTGGAGTTGGGGGCATTAAGGATTTTTGGATTAGCCTCAGGTACAGGACTCAGAGCATGGCAATACTTGGTCTTGCACTGAGTGCTTACAAGGTGTCCCAGAAATAGACTGTTCCCTCGAGGAAGGTACCTGGGAATGGGATCCAAAATATTCAGCAATGGCCAAGGACACCCTTGCCCAGGAAAAAGCCATGAGAAACACTATGTGATTTAAATCTCAGGGACTTAGGCACGTTAAACTGGCCTGTAGGGAGGCACCTGTGACTCATCATGAGTCACAACAACAAACTTTACCATGGAGCAGGTTTTAAAAGATAAGCTAAAGATGTCATACGCCAGAGGGTGGGTCTGCATTTTCAAAGTAGATGATGAAGTAAGTGGTGCTGACTTGTCTGTTTGCCCAGCAGCCTGGGTAAAGGGCCATTCATCAAAAGCCTATGAGGCACATGTTGCAATCTCTTTTCTATCTTTTTTTTTTTTTTTTAATTTACTGACCTAGCTATTGGCCAATTCTTACTCATTGCAACTATTCCTTTGTGTAATGCACATCATTAGTATTTTGGCTGGTGAGGTCCTTATAGTGAAAGTTTCACTTCCCTGCCTGTACAAACACCCTCCAGCTGGCTGCTGATGTGGTTTCACAGGGGAGTAGCTGTTCAGATTTGAATCAGCACCTCAGGCCAGGGAAGGATTTGAGCTTTAGATACTTGTATGTCTTAGAGTGCTCTAGCTGCTGGTCTTCTGGGTAAACAGATGCAACAGTAGCAATCTGCTTTCCTTCCACACTTTGTGCTTCCTCATATTAAGACATACTTTGAGCATAGCTGCCTGATGAAGTCCCGCAGGAGGGAAATCACACTCAGTACTCTGTACAGCTTCTGTAAGGCTAAAATGTCTCAGATTATAGGGATGGGAAAACACATAAGTAACCAAACCAAATAGTTTCAGATGTGTGCTGACTTTTGTAGCAGAATCTTGGGTCATGTGCCTACTTCCAGGATCAAATGCAGATAAAGAGTGCATTTGGGTCTGGATATATACCACATTACCCACATGCCTGAGCTAATATGCACTCTAGAACTTAAAATGTGACAAAAAGGTGGTTATGCACAAACCAGAAACCATATTATGTAAAGCTGGTTCAGCAGGCCCAGAGGATTTGGCTGTCTTCACTTCTGGACTGGCGCTGATGCAAGCACATACACAGATATTTGTGCCAGCACCATAGCAGCTCCATTGCAGACACTGCTTTCAGATGGAGCTGACCCTGTAAGCACTGTAGTCAGAACCCATGAGCTTTACATGTTGCCATGTGGTCTGCAAAAAGTATAAGAATTTACATGGTGGACTGTGTGTCCATACTTACCAATCCATTTAACTTTCTGATTTGTTTGCTGTTGGGCATCTTGGGTGTAATCCTGCTGGCTGTGCTAGTGAAAAGGGCCATGGCAGGTGATAACATGTCAGCATGTACTCATTAAATGTTTGTTTAAATGTTAGGATACTCTCAGGTATGGTTTTGGCGTTCTTCCATGAACACCTAGTAAGAGGTGAAGTTCATTCACTGAACTAAAATTAAAAAAAATCTCTTTGTGAATATGGAGTAGCACCACAAATGGCACAACTACTGGAAGGAACAGCAGCAGGTGGTGACAGTATCTAAGGTTTTCAGTTTAATCTCAGATTTTTCTTCTCATCAAGTGTACTGTCAAGTTCAGACTAACTTGTAAAAAGCAAAAAACTCTTTTAGTTATGGCCCTCTCTTGTTGACAGTTTTTGTGGGTTCAAATTTTTTATTTCAACTTTTTCGAGCAAGCATTCCTGATTTTTCAAAATTATTGTGTCTAGAGTTGGCATTAACGAACTTTTGCTTGCTTTTGTTTTCTGTCTGTAGAAAGCTGTCTCTTTTGCGGATGAAGATGAAGCACAAGCTGCAAAAGACTGTCTCCTGGTTTATTCCAAAGGAGAATCAGGCTCTCCTCATGGCTCCATCGGCTGCTGCAGCTTTATTGAGGGGGATTTTGATGACCATTTCCTTGATGATTTAGGAGACAAATTTAAGACTCTAGCAGAAATATGCATAGGGAGACAGATCAACATGAAAGATGGTGGCTCCAAGAATGAATCAGGTTTCAGTCTTAATGACACAAAGTCTCAGTTCTTAGGTCAGCAAAATGCTTCCAGCTCTGAACAAGCCTTTGCTTTGAGCAATCATTTTCAGCCCACCGCACCAGTGCACGCAGGCAGTGGCACAGGAAAAAACACCCTGTCCAAGGAAGTGGTCACAGAAACAACCTTTTCATCCCATTCTGGGCAGCACAATGCCCATCCACTTCCCACAGCCCACACGGAGACCAACGTCACCATGACAGAAACATCCTATTCTGTGGGGGCTCCTGCCCACTCAGCCACTGTCTTTCTAGACCCTCAGTTTAAGGAGAATGTAGTGGTGACAGAGAGAGTGCTGGCACCTGCATCAAGCATTCAGGGTATGGTAAAAATCCCTGATTTGCCACAGGGAAGTAATATGGTGGTTACAGAGAGGATGGTGAAGTCAGCAGGTGCAGGGCCGGGAGCCTTGATTGTTCAGGATCTTCCCGACTCCCAGTATGTTGTGGTGCGGGAGCGAGAGAGGGTGCTTGTGCCTGCTGCAGAGCAGGGCTCACTCAGCTTCCCCACTCCGGCAGAGGAACGCAGCATGGTGGTGAATGAAAGGGTGGTGGCAGCGTCGGGGCTGCAGAGCAGAGCTGAACAGGCAGCAGGTGCCAGCTCAGGAAGGCAAGAGCATGTGTTGATTACAGACTCCCCACTTAACCTGACAGGCTCCGACTTAGAAGGGCCACCTCCTGCCACTGCCACACTGAGCAAGTCTTCCAGGGTCACCAAGTACAGCACGGTGCAGTACACACGCTCGTAGCTCGGCTCCTTGCAGGGGTGCAGTGTCCAGCACCCTTGTGTCCACATGCAGCTTTCCTCGAGCTTTTCCAGGAGATCTGAATTTGCTGGGGCTTCCAGAATGGCATGTACTCACTTGCACTAGTTTGTATACATATGGATTATATGACCAGGAAGCAAGTAAGGAAATGTGTTGTTACTTTATGTAACATTGGCAGCAATGCTTTTGAAGTGGAAAGATGTGGGAAATACATTTTTTTTTCTTGTTTGCTATTTTTATAATTGCTTTCTATTATTCAGTTAGTGTAATAACACCACATTACCAGAGCTTCATAATTACACAAAAAAACAGGAAAAAAGTCTCAAATCTAGTAACAGATAGCATGCAAAGCACAAGTTAGGTTTCTGAACTACTCTTGCATGTATCTGCGGAAGTCCTCCACTGACAGGAATCAGTTTCTTATTGTGTATCTATCAGCTATTACTTTGTGGGCCTGGGCAGCTCCTCCTGAGCTGTAGCTGCAAATCTCTGCACCTCGGTGACTTGTTAAGAAATCTCTGGTCCCTGAGAAGCCCAGGCCACAAGAGCAAGTACATCTTCAGGGCAGTGAAGTGTGTTGATCTCCTGAGAGGATGTCACAACTTCAGGTTATCAGCATTTTTAACTTAAGCAATCAATACTTGCACATTAGCACAGGGGTTAGAGAGAGCAAGTAGCAAAAAAGCTGAGAACTGCAATTTTTTTGTTACCTCAGTGTAAAAATTCCATTACTTGATGTGGGTCCACACTGGCATTGACAAGCAAGCATTTGCATCATGTGCATTTTTCACTGGCTCCTAATTGATCCTGTATTTAACATATGAGAAACAGCCAAAATTTACCTCAACTTTAGAGCAAGGGATTCAGTCAGTGGCTTTGCTAGCAAAGTTTATGGCCCTTAGACATCTCTAGGATCTGATTTACAAGTGCAATTAGGTATTTGCAAGTCTGCCTATGAACGCACAGATGCAGAAATGCAGCCGAGTGTGTGTGAGGTTCCACTGGTTCAATAACAGAGCTCAGGCAGCCTTTATAGTGCTTGTTCTAATGGCAGCTTTCCTTGTCTCTGACGAGACAAGGGAAAGCTCCCTTTAGATCTGCAACACTTGAGATTACTTTTCTGTCCTTGAAGTTTATGTGGTAAAAGCGGAAGACAGTACTGCACTGTTTGGCAGTATATATATATATATATATGCACATGTAAATATTTATATGCTGTTTGGAACATTTTAAAGTTGATTTTTTTAAAGGAAAAACTGTCATACATTCCTCATGTTTTCTCAGAGTAGAAGTATTTTCAATCAAGCGTTAGTACCATCTTTATCTCATGCCTGTGAAATCAGCAAGCTGTTCATATGGTACTGCAAAACCTGTGGACCTTCAGAGCTTTCAGGTTGTCTTCATCTCTCCTGGAGTTTTCCTGCAGCTGCAATGTTATGTTTCCAACGATGTGTTTTGCCTTTGACTAGAATTGCTTTCAGTGCATTTGATTTTATTAATAATGATGTAAAAGTTGCTAAAAAATATAAACATATAAACTAAGAATCATGGCTATCATCAGCATGACAGAGGGACCATCACATTAAGTGGAGTAGTATTTCCAAACAAATCAAATTACTTGCTTGCTTGAACCTGTAATTCTCTCTTACACTTCATTATACTTTTAAACAAGCCTGCAGTTCTAAGTGGTCACCACTTTTCTGACTTTCTAATGGAATATCTCTGTGTGTTTATGCAATCTTAAGATTAAGAACTCTACTGTATATTTTTAGTTCTTCATTCAGAGAGCTGCCACAGTGAAAACACAAACTTTCCTACTGTAAATAACTAGTTTGAAGATAGAATGAGAAGTGGGATTTCCCAAACAGCCTGAAGGAATATCTGAAAGATACCGATGTAAAACAAGTTGGTGTCCTCCTAACACGAAGATTCTGAAAAAAAAAAAAAAACCCAAACTGTGAATCCTGCCTTCTGGTTAAGTGCACTAAATTCTATAATAACTTGATGCAAGACAACAGCATTGAGGTACAGATTTACTGGGCTCTGAGTCAAACTCTTCCAATCAGTTTATGCTTCCAGACAAAATGGCATAAAATATTGTCTAGGTTTTATTGTTGTTAAAACATGCAGTTATTAACATCCAGAAGAAGACGTAAGAGTCAGGACTGTGACACAGAAATCCTGACTTCCCTGTGTATTGTTTATATATAAACTTTTATCACAGATCTGCTTGTGCTGTAAAGAGTCTCTTTAAACAGATTCATTAAGAGTGAGTCTCCATTATTTTACTTACTCGTGTACCAAGGCTTCAGATCCTATCAGCATGTGCTAATGCTGGCAGAAGATCCATCAGATTAAATAAGTCACTTCTAATGGAACTCTGTTTTGTAAATGATAGTGACTGGTGGGAGTAAAGTACAGACCCAAATTAATGTAAGTGCCTGGTTAGCATCTGACTACTAGATAACCTTAGAGGGGGACTAGCCCTAGAAACTTATCTCTGTGAAGATGCCTCGCTCAGACTTCAAAAGGAAAAACAAAGTCTGTAATTTTCTTATCTAAGAATAATAGAGCACAGTTGTGCTGAAATGCTGGCATGATAGGGACTGGATCCATGCTGATGTTCTGTGATTTATGTTAACTGTGAATCCTTGCTAAGTATGTTGGAATCCATGAGTATGAGCTACTTGCTACAACAAGGATGCAGCGTGTGTCCTGTATACCCACAAGGAAGTATTTCCTGTATCATCCCTCAGTGTATTCTTGGAGCCAGGCTAGACTTCACAAGACAGGGTGATCTCTTCCAGGCTCCATTCTTTTCTGGGAATTTGACCACAGTGCAATTTGACCAAAGGCTTAAAGCTTGCCAGGGTTATCAGCAGTAAATCAGTTTTAAAAGAGTTAAATAAATCAGCTGCTCTCCTTCGTAAGTATTTATGGCCTTGAGGAATCCCAAAAATGCATCACTCCCTCAGCGTGCACTGCAGTAACAGAGCTGCTGGTACTGGCTCTCTCCTTTGCTGGCCTCTTCTTCCTCCTGGTGGCCTTTGCGCTCAAAGTGGCAGTCACAGCCATCTGTTTTTCCTGCCTTACAGGCAGGAAGGTTGGCCTGTGCCTGCTACTAGTGCCGGCTTTCATATGCATTCCTCCTGCAAACCAACTTAAGTGAAAATCACGATGGGAGTGGAATCAAACTTTTTCCATGTCAGGGCACAAGGCTGTCCTGAAGAGTGTCCCCAGGGGCTCAGACCGCAACTTGGGTGTGCTTTGTGACCCCACCTTGTAGCACACTAGCCAGGAAGGTCAGCCCCAGGGTGCCTGAGGTCCTGTCGGTGCTCAGCACGTTGGGCAGATGTTGCCATCCAGTTCTGAGCTGCAAGGCAGGCCCCCAGCAGTACCTGGTTTTGTTGGCGTGACAGGCGGATGGCTTCTGTCCACCGGGACCCATGAAGGCTTTGGCTTGGGAGCTGTCCATGGAGCTGGCTGAGGGACCAGCCTGGACTGTGGCCTGGTGCAGGGTGCCCTGTGGCATAGCTGGGGCTTAGGGGGATGAGAGCATAGCCAAGGAGTTGGAGGTTTTGCCTTTTCCTGACAGAATTTGAACCCACTGCTTTCCCAGCCGAGGATGCTTCATGTGGGAATGGTCATCACATCTCCTGCTCCACAGATCACACCTGCAGCTGAAGCACACGCTCCGTTACAAAAGCTGCAAATTATAGGAGTGCACAGTTTCAAGGCACAAATGCGTGAAAAAGCAAGGCATTGGGGGTTACTGAACACACAGAAGTGTCTTCCAGCCATGAGAAAAGTTGATAGCTGAGAGCCCTGGTGTGAAACCCCTGTTCTGTAGGCATCCTCCTATGGTGGCTGCTGCTGATGGGATGCTGGATAACAAGAACTCTTGGTGGGACCCAGGAGAGTCTTGATATCAAGGGATAACAGGGCAGCACTCACCTAAGGCTAAAAGATAGATTAGGAGTGTGACTCGAGTAGAAATGGGGTATTTGCTTTCCCTGCAGAGAGAGCCATCACTGAATAAAAAACCAATCCGGGGCAGGGCCGTAATTGACCCATAAGCCATAAGCCATGCCCAGTGCCCCAACCCTCTTGTGAGAGTCACTGCCAGGAAACAACTGCACAAATGCAGCCGCACAAAGCAGTTTCAATTTCCAGCTTCCAGTTTCTCCAAGTGGCCTCACCTCAGGAGCTGGCACTACAGGTGGTCAGGCCTCCCTGGCACATCATATTGCTTAGCACCCTGTCAGCTAAAAATCAAACTCAGGACTATCATTTCAAGAGAGGGAGAGGTGGCAGAACAGATGCTGAATGCTGCTCTCAAAATGGGTACTTTATTTGCCTTCAGGAGCTGCCGCATAGAGGATTACCATGCCCTGGCTGCCTGCCCATGCCACCCTCCTCACTGTACCACATCTTTATTTCCACAGCCTGAAAAAAACCACCAAAGTAGGAGAAGCCTTTGAATTTTGAGGCAAAGCAGAGCTGAGTACCTGTTCCATATTGCGTGGGGGTGGTATGTGGGGAAATTACTCTCATTTTTACAGTTCCCCACTCATGGAGTCACTGTAATGAAAGGGGGCATGAGGGTAGGAGCCACAGCTCAAAATTGCATTTTTATGTAATTCTAAGCAAAATTTTTTACATGACAAATTCTGAGAGAAAGTTCCAACGTTACCTTGTGTTAACTAGGGAAGCCCATGGAGAGGTATTCACACCATGCAGGTTTACTTACTTCATTAGTTTCTATTAGATACTGGTACGTGTACAAAGTGGTGGCACTGGTTTTAAAATTGCCCTGAAACTCATTTCCTTGAGATATACAACAGAAAGTGTCTTCAGCCACATGATGGGAATGCATCCATAAGGTGCTATGGACACGCTGGGGAAAACCACACGGCAAACAGTTTGTTGTACTGGGGGGTGGGAGGGTTTATAGCCCACCTCATATCCAAGCTGGCTTCTGACCTAGGATCCAAATGTTTCATCAGAATATTTCTCTTAGATCTGTTATCTCTAGCAAACAGAACTCAGAGTTATCACCTCACAGTGATTAAGCAACAAACTGCGTTGATTCCCTGGCTAATGATTATCCAAGATCTTTGGAGTGTGGCTAAAGTTTAAACCCTGGAGGAGAACAGGAGTTTGAGCAGACAGTGCTTGTACCACTAAAACAGCTGATGGGCCTTGATGCCAGCCTCTGGAATCAGCCAGCTACCCTTCTCCTGCTGAGGATGGGGCATCTGGAAGCAGCTATGGGACACAGGACGGTGGCAGACATGAGCTGCTGGGAGTAGCTAAGTGGCAGTGACATGACACTGGGCAGTAGGAGAGCACAAGCCCTGGGCTGGGTACCAGGTGCAGGGCTGTGATAGCCCAGGGCAACCTCCAGCCTCGCTGGGTGCCTTCACCACATTCTCTTGCCACTCACTAAGGTTAAGCTGATGCCTTCCTTGCTTCTCTTGATTTCTTCCACTGAAGAAAAGCTTCCAGCACTGTCTCTCTAATGTGATTTACTTTTTTTTTTTAATCTGTAAGTATTATACTTTTTTCATCTTTTCTTGAAAACTAAAAGCCAACCTTCCAAGTAGAAGTAGTTATGTACTTACAGCATCAGCTTTTAGATGGAGCCAAATTCCATCTCCCAGATGATGCATTGCACCTGATAAAATGCACACCTGACAACACACAGCTAGTATTGACAGAGGCATATTTGCTCCGTGTGCAGAGTTGCTCACCATTTTGCCATTTATCATCCTGTTTTACACCTAACACTTCTGTAACCAGCAAGATTGACTTTTGCAACAGCAGGAAATACAGAAAACTTCTCATACTCTTTTTGAATCAGAACCCTAGAGAGGTACTGTCAAAATAATGTCCTTGTCATCCATCCTACCTTTGTTTTGTGAGAAATATGAAATACAGATCCATACAAATCTTTAATTTTTCATAGTCCTAGTAACTTGGAAGTCCCTACGCTCTGCCTTTACTAGAATAAAATATTTTTCTCTAACACAAACAAACCAAACCATATCAATCAGAGGTCTGTATGAGGTTTTTCAGGCACCTCTTGAAACAACAAGCAAATTAAACTTAGTGTCAGATGGGTGAAAGACTGCATGTCCCCTAAATGCCCCAAGTGCTCTTTCCCAGGGGATGCTAGTGGATTTGGTTTACTGCAGTTTTGGAGTTTACTGCATTTTGGATAAATGGCTGTCAGCGGGGGCACATGAAGCCCAGACTACAGCAGGTAAACAAGCTGGAACAGATCTCAAGGACGTGTCTTGAACAAGGAGTGCAGGATCATTCTCACATCCCTGTTCTTTGAATTGATGACCATTTAAATATTTGATACCATGTGAAGCAAGTCCAAGCAGAGTTACCTTATTGCACCCTTGAAGGTGTTAGTTAGGATGCTCTTATCAAAGAAAGGGGAGAGAGAATGGAACTGAACACAGGTCTTCTCTCACATGAAAATTTCCCTTACAATTTGAATACAGTCAACCATCGTTATAAACTCTGCTACATTTCCTGGCTCACTCTGCTCATATTACTTCATAAGATTACACAGAATTATTTTTTTCAAAAGGTAGAGTTAAAATAAGAAAAACTTATCTGCCTTTAAAACTTCACCCTTTCCCATTGTGTTCTTCTTTCAAATCCAAGAAAATTCCTGCAAAGCAGTTTAAAATTAAAAGAAGATACAAGTACCTTGCACTTGTTGAGCATAATGCAGTAATAGGATCTAGGAAAGCAACTACAGTAAAACTGGACTTGTAAATTAATCCAGGTCAGTATAAAAGTATAGTTAGCTGTTCAGGGTAGTTACAGAAGCCTTTTGAAGGAGATATTTAAACAAGCATTCTGCTAAAAAATCCTAAACTTTCAAGATACCCACTAAGCCACCTACAAGAGGTATTTCAGTGTATCATTTACCAAAGATCTCACCACTTTATTGTGATCCCCTTCCTACGAATCTCACTGATAACTTCTAATGCAGTCTGGCATCCCACTGTACTGGGTTTGGCTGGGATAGAGTCAGTTTTCTTCATAGTAGCTCCCATGGTGCTACATTTTTCCTTTGTGACCAGAGTAGTGTTGCTAACCCAGGGATGAGGTGGTTATTGCCGAACAGCACTTGGAAAATGTCGAGGCCTTTTCTGCTTCTCACATTGCTCTGTCAGCAAGAAGGGTAGGCGTGGGCAAGGAGTTGTGAGCAGACAGAGCTGGGACACTACATCCACAGTGCAAAATCCAAAGAGAAGGGCGGAACATGGTGCTGCCCCAGACTGTCTTTACTTATTTCTCAGATACCCTCTTAAGGTTTTTCACTGAGAGGAGTATTTTGTCCTATGACAAAAGAAATAAATAATGTTTTTGAAGAACACTAAGGGAACAAAAACACTCTTGAAGAGCAAGAAAATAATATGAGGTAGAAAGCTTCCAGGCAGTGAGGTTCTGCTGTAAACATGATTTTAGGCTTTCTTATTGCATCATCTGAAGTTTGGGATTAGCAGAAAAGGACAATGGGAAACTACGTGTTGATGTGGAAGAAGGAGAGTAGCTGTTACTTTTAAAATTGTTTCTGCGAGAGAATGTGCTGAACATACCACTCAGCCTGAGTTTACAAAATTATCTGTTGTGTGTTAGGGAGAAATCCTCTGTGAGGAATGTTTTCTGCACTGGAAGGAATTTGTACCACAAATAAATTAGCAGTTAGAACCATTAGGGTTCATTTTAGAGAGAACCTCCTTTGGAAAGCCCTACCCCTCAGATAACCTCTCTTTGTTTATCTCCCACATCTACCTTTTCCTGCTGTGCTCTACAGCCAGATTAAAGGATCAACAGGAATTGAAATACCCCACAGTGCCGCCTACTCACCCAGCAGACTGAGTGCTTTTTTATTTAGAAGAGCTGGAGTTTGACAGTATCTATCTGAGTGCATTAGGTTTGCCTGCTAAACATTAGAAAAGAAATCCAGGCGTTCAAAGGGAAGGAAAATCTGCCTTCAGCATTTTTTTGGGTTTTTTACTTTGGTGACGGAAGGCTTTTTTGAGGTTTTTTGGGTTTTTTTTTCATGTCTGGCTTTGTCTGCCACCACAGATAAGCTTCTGAATCACAGCAACAGAGAAATGGCTGACATTTTTCCTGGTGTTGTTGAAAAGAGAATAAGAGAATTGGTTTGCTATCTTTATTACCAGCAGACGACCAGCTGCTTCCCAGGAGGCAACAAAGGTGTAGTGCATTTCACAAAGCAAAACCATTAAATCATACTTTCAAAGAGTCACAGAATTGCTAGGGTTGGAAGGCATCTCTGGAGATCAACCAGTCCAACCTCCCTGCCAAGGCTGGGTCACCTAGAGCAGGTTACACAGGAACACGACCAGGTGAGTTTTGAATGTCTTCAGAGGGAGACTCCACAACTTCCCTGGGCAGCTGTTCCATTGCCCTGCCACCCTCAGTGTAAATAAATTCTTCTTCATACTGAAGTGAAACTTCTTGTGTTTTATTTTATGGACATTGCTACTCATCCTGTCACTGGGCACCACTGAGAAGTCTGGCACCGTCCTCTTGGCATCTGCCTTTGAGATATTTAAATTCTCTTCTTTAGACTAAACACATCCAGCTCCCTCAGTCTCTCCTCCTAAGAGAGATGCTCTAGACCCCTGATTATCTTTGTGGCCCTCCACTGGATCCTCTCGAGTAGCTCCTTGCCTTTCTTGTAACTGAGGAACGCAGAACGGGACACAGCATTCCAGATGTGGCCTCAAACAGGGCTGAACAGAGGGGGAGAATCACCTCCCTCGACCTGCCGGGCCCCAGAATACCACTGGCCCTCCTTCTGCGCAGGAAAGTCTCGGAAACCAAATCAGACCAAAAATAAATAAAAAAATAAAAAAAATATAAAAAAAATAAAAAAAAAAAGGTATTTTCCCCGGAATTGGAGGAAAACGCCCACCGAGGGGTGGTAGCAGGAGGAGAGCGGTGCCTGAGGCCACCAGGTGGCAGCCCCGGACCGCGCTGTCGCCGCCACCGCCGCCGGGATGCGGGAGGGGCGCAGGGCGGGCACCCGACACAGACGCGGTGGCACAGACGGGCGGCCGAGAGCGTGGAAAGGATGCCCTGACACCCCGCAGAGCCACGCAACAGTCGTCGAGGCCCTTCCAGCCTCGTTGGCGTCTGAAAGGTTTTTTGTTTGCTTAGAAAAGACATCATTAGTGGCATTAAAATGTAGCCAGTGCTCGGTAAAGCCCATGGGAATAAAGGACAAGTTGCTGGACTGCGATACAGCCTCTCCTTTCTAGTGCTCTGTTTTGTGTATGTTACAAGTCCTTTCCAAATAATAAACGTTTTTCCAGCTTTGTCATTGATCTCTTAAATAAGATGTTCTCTGGGAACATACCAACACTTTCGTGCTCCCGAAAGATGAATCCCTTAGGAAGCACTTACAGCATTTGTCTTTCAGAAGCTTTGACACATTCTGTAATGGAAAGAGAAACAATACTAAACCTGATTAATAGAACTGCAGCTAGCAAAAGGCGCCCTGAGGGGGCAATATGTTTCCTTATTGGTGTTATCATCAAGCAATGCCAGAGCGAAGCAGCACGGCTCCATTCCCATTTCCTTCACTTTTCTTCCTCACAACTTTGCATAGTTTTAATCTCTACCCACGCACTGCGCTTATACAGGTGATAAATCAAGCAGCAAGAGGAGGAGTACAAAAAGACATCGCAGCATCCCAGTTCATTGTATGGCTGTCACCCTATCAAAAGGAACAACCTATCAGTGATCTCTCTAGAAAGGGACCTGTTATGGATGTTGACTTTTTAATAGCAAACATTAAAAAGGGATCAAAAAAACCACATTACATAAAACCACACAGGACGACCCCTTAGAGAGAGAACAGTCTTGTTATGTGCTATGCCATACGGTATGTTTTCCCACCCCTTTTCTTTCTCTCTTCTTCAGAGGTTTTCCACAGAAAGCAGTTTTTCTCCTATGGGTACTTCTTTCTCTTTCCATTTTACTCTTCTGGAAGATTTGTAAGAGGAGACTAAATCTGGCCTAGGGTCAAGACTAGATCCTATTTGCCACAAAGGCAGTACTGTGTTTGCTTCATCAGGGTTGTCTTGGTAGTTTTCTTAGCAGCTAGGCAAGGCCACCACAGGAGGGTCCAGAAATTTCCTTCCGAGCAGATCTCAGCCTGGGATAAGAGGCAAATGTAGTTCTAACTGGAGTTTCTGTAAATCACAGCAGTTATATAGGGTAACTTATGTAATTACAAGGTAAGGGATAAATTAGACAAAATGTCATAACTGAATATTCTGACAAATAGCGAGACTGCCATAGTTCTAGTAATTTAGTTTTCATGGGTGCAAGCAACGATAACTCTTGTCAAAGATGGAGTTCAGGCTGCAGATGACTAATCACAAAAACAATAGGATGTGAAAAGAAAATGCTCTCTATTTTTGAAGGGTATTTTTCTTCCTTCCAGAATGACATCAAAAGAAAGGGCCCTACCTGATCTTAGGCAACACCTTTTTTTTTTTTTTTTTCCAAAAGCTGACTGCTTGTGGGGTCAGCAATCAACAGCAGAGTCTGTGTGTATCACTGCTCAGAAGTACACACTGGTCCCTCTGCCTGCTCACTTCTCTGATTTCCACCATCTCCACGTGGCAAGCTCTCCCAGCCCCTTATTTCTGGAGTGGCCCCTAAGCACTGCCATGCTACCTGTTCAGACTGAAGTCCAAAAAAACTGTGCCTCAGATCCTAATGGATTCAAATGAGAAGGAAAGAAAGGGACTAACATCCTGCCCTCATCGAGGGTGCTGGAGACCTATAACATACATGGAAAAAATTTGTTCTGGGATAAGAACTGCAAAGTGAATGTTTAGCTTAGGTTAAAATAGCTGATTCATCCTAGCAAGAGGAGTTCCATTTTTGGATCCACTGCTCTAGGCAGTAGCTACCCTGATGTGGCCAGTGAGCTAAAACCAATCTTAGCAAGCACAGTCTCCTATTTGATAACAGCACTGTTACCTCCAAAGAGAAATTACCTGCAAAGCTATAGCAGAGCAAGGTGACAGGAGCATTACATAAGTTCTTCAGAAAAAGGGAAAAAAAAAGAAAAGAAAAAAAAGACAATGTCTATTGTGTATCCATACCTTCTAAAATTTGAAACAAAAATAGTCCCCCAGTGTCTCCTTTGCAAGGTGCTTTGTAAAGCAGGATGTCCAGCAAATGCAAAGCCTTGAGTAGGCACAGGGGCAGGGTATGTTTAATGTCAGCTACGGTTTAAAACACAGAGGCTGCCCCAGAAAATGTTATTTCAGCTTTGTTTTTTCTTATTGCTTCCCTGGAAGACTTAAACACAACACATTGAAAATACCAGTCCCCTGGAAAGCAGGTATATTGAACTCCGAACAGATTTGCTTTTCTATATACTGGTTTCCCTTTCGATGTTTTATCTGCATGACAATCTGTGTCCATCACCTCCTTGAAAGTGTATCTTCTCTCCCTCCACACAGCCTTCCCTTCTGTTGTTTGTGCAGCTCTTGTTTCTCATCCTTCCTCCATGCCAATCCTACCTTTTATTTCCATTGTTGTCATGCAATTCCTCTCCCCACTGGCTTCTCATCTCCTGTTAAATGTTGGGCTCACATTCCTTCCTCCTCCTCAGTCCCAGGGATAGGTCCCCATGCAACTCTGCCCTTCTGTCTTCTCTCCTTGCGTGGTTCTCCTTGGTGCAGCTTTTCCTACATAAGGAGGCCTTTGTCCTCATGCTTCTATGAATGTACATGCTGTGTACTACCACCCTCTCCTCCGAGCTGACTAAATACATCTCCTTCCCAGACTTCTTCCCTTTCTGTATGCATTCCCAACACTAGCCAACTATGCTGTTTCCTCTATTTTTCTTTCTTTTTTCTTTTTTTTTTTTTCCCTTTTCAGTGCTCCTTTGCAACCCCACTCTAAGGAATTCTGCCAGAGGTTTACTCTTAGCATTTAATAATTATCTCAGCCACTCAGGCTTGTGTCTTTCTCCACTTTCTGAAGCTACTTGACCAGTTTTGCCTGAGAGAGTGGAACACATTAGCAGGGAAAAGAGAAAAATAAATAGGGAATTTATCAATAAAGGAAGCAAATGTTTGACCTATGAAAGATATGAACTCTTTATATACTCTTCCTGCTTTCTCACAAAATAAACCATTCAGAAGGAATAAGGTAGGACTTTAATTTCTAAGACCCCTAAGAGCAGAGACCCTTGGGGTACCCTAGTAGGCAGATCCACTCCAGGGTGCAGAGGCTGAGAATGAAAAGGAAAGGCCAGTTTATCAGGATCCTGACAAGCCCCTGAGGATAAAAATCTATGGAGAGGTGAGACTGAGGTAGGAGCACAGCAGCTAAAACTCAGTTCTCAATAAGTAACTGAAATGTATAATTACACAAGAGCACTGAATAGAGGTTTCTGTTAATCTGTGATCCGATAATCTTCTTTCATTGCCACTTAGCAACAGAATTACAAACCGGGGGTGGAAAGCCAGGTTTACTTAAAATTCCTCTCTTTGCTGGGCAGAGATGACAAAAGGTCCCTTTCCAGGCAGGCACAACAGGTTTTCCAGCTTCTGGTCATACTGCGCCTTTCAGCACTATTATGCAGATACCTGAACTTCAAGCTGCCCGAAGTCCAGCTCAGTTGGGCAAATAAAATTGTTTATAAGAATTGGAAAATTTTACTCACAAAACACAGGATTAATCCAAGCATGCACATCTATAGACTGCATTAAAATCATACATCATAAGAGGGGAGAATGTGGAAGAAGGCACTGAAGTGGGCCAAAACTGCTGCACTGGAAATTACTCTTAACTGATGGGTCAAACAGCAGTCATCACACTTTTGGGGGATCCACAGTGTCACAGATGCTCAAAGAGTGGCGCAGGAGGGTGTTACCCTACTGCAATGATCTCTACTCAGTGTCACTGTCCTTCTTTGTTCCATCTTTGAGAGTTTCTACACCCAACAGAGTGCCAGCCTACCTCAGCCCTCTCCTAGGTTCAGCTATTTTCATAAACATCACAAAAAGTGTTAGATTTAGGTGCCTCTCTTCTTTCCATTTCCTTCTTACCTTTTGTCTTTTCTACTTCTTCTTACCTTTTTTTCCTTTTCTTGTGCTTTTTGACTACAGAGTCGAGCAGCCAGATAAGATACCATCTTTCACAATGTCTCTATGAGTCTGGGGGCAGAAGCAGCTAAAAGAAGTGCTTTAAGCTGCTTAGCAGTCAGGTTCAGCCACGTCTTGGAGTGACTGGTGAGACTGCATGCCCTGCTTGACATTCAGCAGATTCTTCCCCACAGTCCAACTCAGATGCCTTTTCTACTGCACGTGTCATGATCCACAGAGACAAGACTCCAACAATGACAGCTTCCTCCCGCCTTGAGGAATTTGTTCCCTGTACTGTGGAAAGGGTGGGCTCCCATCCCAGTAGTGCTGCCCAGCAGCAGAGGAGAGAGGGGAGGTATTCCAGCCAAAGGGCAACAGACTCAAGGGTGCTGTTAAAATGAAAGTTTGAATTAATATTTACATTTTAAAGGATTAACTTTGCTTTGCTGGGTTTATCTTCAGCCAAGGACATGGCCTCTTTTTTTTGTTTTGTTTTGTTTTTACAGTAGTGTTTTGCTCTGAAACTGAGAAGCCAAGACCTGCCTATGCCAGACACATGGACCCTGTTTAAGAGTCCCTTTGTATCACAACATGACTTTGCTCCAGATTGCTGGAGCTCTTTATTCCCAAGCCAAACCAACCATGGTGGCATGGGTCTGTCCAAGGGGGCTGCAGAGCTCCAGGACTGCTGGGTCCCCTCAGGAAAGAGTTGATGAGCAGGCTAAGAGGAGTGGCAGAATAGGGCACTTTGCTACCTTTTCTCTGCTGTTTTGGGTGGCTGGGTGAAAGAAACAGCTGAGGAATTCTGACTTTCAAAAGAGCCCAGGGGATGGTTTCTCAAAGCAGTTACACCTGTGTAATTACAAAGGAATTACACCTGTGCTGGTAGATGCTACTAGACTACTTATGGACTTCTGCAGGGAATAAGCCCACCATCCACAAGTCAGCTGGATGTATGCAGTTGTGCAAGCACCTCAGGCAGAGGGAGGAAAAAGTCTCCCAAGCCATGCATAGATCAGTGCTTCCATGCACTGAGATTTTCCCAACTTCTGCATGCCAACCTTGGGTGTAAAAAAAGACAAATTGCTTAACAGAAAGGAGTGTGACTAGCAATTACACACTTCTGCTATTTACAGCCTTCCTCACATAACAGTACAAAGAAGGAGCAAAATTAGTATGTGTTCCTCTTTTTATGTGACTTTTTGTACTTTGTGGAGGAACTTCAATAGACTCATCAAGCTGATACTAATAAAAGATCTACAATTCTGTCTATAGTCAAATACTTCCCAAATAATAGTCGTGGGCTGGAGTTATTTGCTGGTTTTTCCCATCTCAGGCTATGCTTCTTTCATCATTTTTCAAAGACTACAACACCTACTTGCTGAGTATCATCCTGAAAGTAAAAGCTAAAATTTGCTTTTTCCTGTCACCAGGAGCCCAGTAGCTAACGATGTCAAGCTCCCTGGAAATCATCCTTACAAAGCAGTAGCCAACTGTGTAGTGAAGTCTAATAGTGAGGACAGAGGGAATCTTTTAAATTGTCTGAAGGAAAGCAGGATAAAGAAAGTTATCTCAAGTGCATAAATCTTTTGTTCTCTATTGTGAGAGAATGCTAGTTAACAAGGGTGGGTAAGGATTTTGATCTGACATTCCAAAGGGCGCCTTTTGAGGCATCCAAGCAATTCTAAGGATTGGTCTATTTGGCCACACTTGAGAGTTTGTTAAAACAGAATATGAACACGAAGTGTGGCAACTGTTCTGCCAGGTGTGGACAAACTGCTGGCTTCATTGCCTTTTCTGGCATACATGAAAGGGATTAACATTCTTTTGAATCATGCTTAGAGAAGAAAATCACAGAGATGAAGGGGATTAAATGAATTTAGTTTACCAGTACATATTTCTCTAAGCTAGTTTCCAGTAACTCCAATATTATAGGCTGTAATGCACTTTCAGGAAGACATGGGATGCTGTGCACTGCGTCATGTAGTAGTGAAGGGACCACAGTACTGCCTTACAGACTGGGAGAGCACCACCTGTCCTCCTTTGAGGCAGAAAATCTCGTGCAGCCCCCAGATCAGCTTTGCATGAACACTGGGGTGATGAGGAGCAGGAGAAGTCCATGAGCTCTGATCTGGGAACTGCTGTTAGAAAGACCAGTACAGCAATCATAGTTCATACCATAAGGACTCCAGATTTTCTTGGATTACTTTAGTCAAAGAACAGTGAATTCCTCAGAGATTTGAAAAACACAAACTCAACCTCTGGAGGAAAAAATGTCCCAAAAGGTAAAACTCAACCTAGGTATATTTTACTGGTACATTCTACAGCATAATCTGCATTATTGAATTTATGGTGAAGGAAGAAGGGTTTAGACTAATGGCATAAATATGAAAGACTTCTATTGAAGCTTAGTCATTGATATATAGCATTCAGTGGACAAACATTCAGCATCAAGGGATTCTTTGGACAGGTCTGCTAACAGCTGGAATTGCTGTAAGTAAGGAAAATGATTCCTTCTTAAAAGTCGTTTGACTTCAATATCTCTTGTCCGTAAGTGGGAATAATTCCCTGAGGGCACCATGCTCATCCAGCACTGCGGATCACTCCACTTGAAGTGTTTTTTGTGTAAAATATATAAAAACACTATGTGGACTCCAGATTTGTAACACAAGCTGTTGGGAGTCAGGAAGTCAAACTTCCTACCTGTTTGACATGAGTACAGGTAACAATTATTTTTCCTAACTCTAGCAGAGACCTGACTGGCTGCTGTAAGCCAGCTACTTTTTCACCCCCTGGACGCTACATACAGCATGACACATAGAGGGTCTCTTGGATAAGGTGGCTGTTGTTCTGCTTGAGTTTGTCCAAAAAACACAACTGGCCTCTGCCTTCTTACCATTATTGATAAAGCATACCTGGATGCAGAAAAACTCCCGAACAGTTGTGAGACTGAAGAGCTTCTCAGCAATGGTGTGTAGTGGGGCCAGTATATTATGCAGACCAAGAAAGAGAAGCTATATGCTCTCCAGGAAGAACATACATGGACACAGAGCAGGGATTAAATGCACACCAACTTCAAAAAGAAGGTTTTGTAATAGCTGCAATTGCAGAACAATGGCACAACAGTCATAGATACAGCTAAGTTGTAGGCTCAGCGGATCCTTATTTTATTTTTGTGCTACAGGAGGTGTTCTGCACCTAGTTCAGAGACAGTGAGCAAAGGCTGCTATTTTTATCTGCAGCAAGTGTTGCATTCAACTATTCACAAGCTTGCACTCTACAAACTTGAGCATGTATCTGTTGTGTGATTAGGATTCAGTCTCCCAGCTTGGCTGACAGTAGGTAAAGGGGGATATAACCACAGAGGCTTCATCATGAAGTACACTCGTTGCCTTTGTTCGTCCATTTAAAGCAGCAACTTGTGTTTGCAATTATGTAAGGCAGGCAGCAGTTTCTGCAGAAAGCACACTGGTGAGTTTGTGTATTTACATATATGAAAACATACAGAAGTTAGATTTTCCCCTACTGTATACCACTGAATGACTGCCAGTTAATCTCCTGTTGACTCATATCCCACTAAATTTCAAAGCGTTCGAATTATTTTTGTCCCACATAGTACAAAACTAGCCCAATTTATGGGCAATATGATGAGAAACACTAGGAATCTCTAAGATACCCATATTCCTTATAAGATGCCTCCACCAAGTTTTTCCTATCATGCTCACAGAGCTAGTTTTTACATCTGCTACATGGATAACTAGCAAGAGCTTTTGGCTTGTGCATCACACTGCTGGTTCCGCAGTGTAGAAGTGTTTAGCCCTTCTTCAAGTTATTGTCCTTGAAATGTTGCAGTATACTTTATTCTTGTTCTTAAAAATTGAGGAAGATTTAAAAAAAAAAAAAAAAAAGAAAACAAACCAAGAAAAAACAAAGAAAAAAAAAAAAAACCAAGAAAATCCAGATGTTATTAATGTATTAATGTATTGCACATGAGGGTTATAATCTGCTCTGTTCCTGCCCTTTTGAAATACTTATTTCTTTTTATCTCTCACAAGATACAAGGTTATTTCCTGTCAGATCCATTTTCATGCAGTACACGTTTGTTTTTGTCAGACCAGTGACATTGGTAAATGTACTTGGAAGCTGATGCAAAAGTTCAGTGAAGCCTGTGGTAGATACAGGAGCCCTGTTTATGAGATAAAATGATTACTACAGCATTTCCTCAGAGCTTTTGGCAGGAAGCAGGCACCAGTTCAATTAATAAAAAGGAAAGCATAGAAGTGTGACTGTCACTGTAACTTGGTGGCTTCCTGCTCAACAGCGTGCCCAGGGGATTTTATTCCAGGGCAGACGGGCTCTTGTTCCAAGGTGGGGCAGATCAAGAGAAGGGATATATGGTCTGGTTAGCCCAGGACACGATGGAGTGCAGTGTCACTTATGGACACACCAGCAACAGTTCACACTGAAGCTGCATCCAGAAGAGTCCATGTGGTGACCTACCCATATCTATGCTGATCTCCACTAAAGAAAGACTTGAGTAATCCAAACGACATTATAGGATGACTAGCCATTAACCAAAGGCTAATTTGGTCCTGTGCAAATTTGAAGAAGCTTTTGAGGAGCCTACTCATGTGGCCCTGCCTGATAGAAAAACAGGCATTTCCTCACACCTATTTCTATCAGGTACCAAAATGAAGTGCCTTAGACTCAGCATTTTGCAATCTTAAACAGCAAGATGCTGAGCAAAGTACATAGCTGCAATAGCTTAGCAAATATATATAACCTAAGAAAAGATTATAATTTAACCCTACAGAACCTTTTTTGATCTTTATAATTAGAGGAAGGTTTTTACTGTCATATCTGATCTAATTAATCTCTTGACATCTGCAGTCCATTGAGAATAAATTGACAATTTATGGAAATTCACTTTCTAAATGTCCTACACTCCCAAAAGAGTCTATCAGAGACAATATTAAAATAGTGACCTCTGTTAATTTTTTTAATTTTTTTTTTGCTATCAGAAACATTTGCATCATATAGTAGATTTACTGTGTACATCTTCCTGTAAGAAGGGCACAAAAAATAAATTTATAATATAAATCACCTAATCATTTTACTAATGAATAGATTGACCTTTAAAAACATTGATCTCATGGCAAGTTCCAGCATCTTTCAGCCACAGGAAATGTTAAGGCATCAGGGCTGGCACAAGGCTGTTCTGTTAGCTTTGTGTATAAACTGAATTGTTGTGGTGGGTTTGTTTTTGGTTTTTTTTTTGCAATCACTTTTCTGGACTGATAGATTAGTATATGTAGACATGAATACATATTAAAGTTGAATAACAGAAGTTTGTTTTCAAGGGATCACAGGGACTACAGGGATAGCTAATGAAGTAGTAATAATCAGTGCCCAGTGACCTTGGAGTTTAAACACTTCAGAGCAAAAGCCCGCTGAGATTAGCAGCTGCCAGGTGAATTCATACACTACAAATGATCTAAAGCAATAATCATCTATTTAGATGGGTTTGGATTTTTTTACTTTGGGCTATGTCCCAGGATGCTCCCTGGACATAACCTTGAAATGATAAAAAAAATTGTGATTTTTTACATCAAGATGAACCCAACTCATCTGTCTTCAAAATTGTTTCCTAACAGTACACAATTCCTCATTTTTTAATTAACTGAATTTGATTTAGGATACGAAATAGGGATGACATTCTTATTTTTCTGTTTAAGATCAGTAGTGTATTCTTACTTCCCATTAAAACAGGCAGTGTTAGTCCTATGAACAAAGAAGTCTGAGAATGATCATTAAAACTCTGAATACAGACATACTCCTCATAGAAAATAAAATGGCAGCAGCAGGCTAATAAACATGTAAAAACCACACATACCTGAAATGCCACTACTTTTTAATGCCATTCTTTACAACCTGAAGTTCATGCTCAGACATGAACCTCCCTGGGCACATTTATTAATTAGAAAAGTATTATCCCTGGCTTTGCAGAGAGAGGAAATGTTATATAATTAGCAAATAGTGAAAGCAACAGAAAATTTCTCACTGGCTTCAAGCAGTTACTGCATTGAGCACTCTACTGACATGCCAGAGCTCTGCCACAGCAACTCAGTTGGCAGACCCCTGGAGTAAAACTCGAAGAATTCTTGACTCTAGTTCAGAAAATTCAGGCAAACTTCTTTGAGATGTAAATCTCAGGTCTTTTCCTGTAAGCCCCTATGGAATGTTACTCCAGAGAAGTGAAAGAAGGTATCACATCCAGTTCTTTATACTATAGAAAGGATTTTTTCAGAGCCAAGGCATTCATTAATTCTTTGAACAGTACTAGGGAATTCTATCCAGATTACTGAAGGGCTTACCATCTATCAGCCCCTTTCATTCCAATGTCACAGGAGAAGCTTACAGCTTTTTATGGTCAAAGTCGGGTATTCCAGCCTGTCTGAGCATTTTGTCATGTAGAAGCAGTTGGCTTTCTAAATAAAGTCAAATAGAAGGGAATGCAGCAGAGAATAAGGAGCTTATCTATGTAAAACAAGCCTAAGTGTGTGAGACTACATGGAAGAGAGAGAAAAATACTGTAGCACAGTGGGAAAAATCCTTGACATAAACAAGAGTATTAGCGGGACATGTTTGGTCTTGACCTGAACACTGTAATGCTTCCAAGCAGGGAACATGCTTTCATTAGAAATAGGCATTAATCCTAATTCTTCAGAGATGAACTTCAACTGATTTGGAATTCAGATAAGCCTTAAAGCATTCACATATTTGAGGATTATCTAAATTTTTCCATAACTGGGGGTCTCATACTTCTTGGCTTTCATAAAGCTGAGGTTACTGTGCACACTAGGGACTCTTTGTCATTCTCTTCTCCAGTCCCCTAATCACCCTCTATGCTGGTGAGCACCCTTTCGCCTGGGTTTTGTATATACCCTAGACCCCAGATAGCCTTATGCTTCCTCCACACCAGAATTCCTAAATATCTCTTTCTGATGAGTTTTCATTGACTCTGTCTACTCTTTCCATACAAAAGGGGTTTTATGCTACTGCTCTATACTAAGACTCTGTGTTGCACCACTTTCCTTGCGCCATGTCCTGCTAGTCTCTGGGAGCTGCCCTGTTTCCTGATCTTCATGGCAGCTTCCCTGCTTCTTCCAAAGCCCTCCTTTCTCAGCCCTGCTTACATCTCAGTGCTCAGCCCCTTTTCATTTCATCTTCTCATATTTTTTAAACTGGAATAAGTTATTTAGTTTACAAGCTTCAGAATCCCATTGCACAGAAAAGGTTTAACAACAACAGGCAACAGTCAATCAGCACTGACTGGATGCTCAGCAGTTACCCACCCCTTTCTCCTTTTCCCTCCCACAATCATGTTTTGATTCTCTATTGAGGGAGAATCATCTTTATCAACTGGCTGTTCCAAATCCCTGAGCCCTCTCATACATTTTATGGAAAACATTACCGTACTGTAATTGAGGCTAACAGTGGAAGGAGGAAAATCTACCTAGCATTGCTTTCATTAGGTTCACAAAGGATTTTAATAGAATTCTGTATAAATTCTAGACTCTTTGTGATTGGAGATATAAAAGATACTGCTTTTTTACCTTCTCACTGAGTCCACCTGTATCTTAGAATTTACAGAAATAATCTAGTTACATGCAAACTGTGTGAATGGAGATTCACAAATACACAAAGAATAATTTCCACTCAGACTGATGCCCTTATTGATAGTCAAAGTATCTCTGTCTGGGTTATTTATGGGATGGTGAGTGTTGGAAAAAAAAAAAAAAAAAACAACAAACCCCAAAAAAAAAAAAAACAGCAAATGAAGGACAAGAGAAAAAAATCATTTTGGGGTGAGAATTTTTCATGTTCCTTATGCACTTTAAAATAAAGCTGCCAAAAGGTCAATATTATAAAAGAGGGAAGCAAAACACATAATATAGACAGCTGAAATGTACTATCCCTGTAGACAAAATTTTCAGAAACAGGTTCTTTGCAGGAAAAACCTAGGGGAAAATCATTATGTTTTAAAGCAATTCTCCCATAGCAGAGAAATTTCTCATGCAGACAACTGCCAATATAATTAACTCCTTGGCATTATTTCCTTGCAGAACAGCTGATAACAAAACACAAGATAGCCTACTTGCCCTAGAATGCAGATGATTTCTCTTCCAGATATACAAAGCTGTATTGCCTCAGAGAAATATTTACAAACAACAAGAGCAAAATAATGAAGAAAATTGTTGGTGTACAGATCTAAGAGCAGAATTTAATTTTCTAAGATCTGAATACAACTCAAAAGTGTTAGATTGCAGCATGAATTGTTACTGTTGGACATCTTGCACTGACTTTTCCATGCAGGCAAAAATGTGTGTAGAATGTTACCTATGTATCAGACTGCTTTGCTGTAAGGACAAAGGGCACTTTGATCCCAGTTCAGGAGATTACTGTATTATAGATTTTTTTTTTTTTTCAAAAATCAACTTTGTCTGAAGAGAACAACTGCATAAAGCAGCCTGAAGGCATGAAAGTCACTAGAGAATACCTTTCATGATTTCTCTTTAAGACCTTCATCATAATCCTATTCAAGTTAGGGGACAAGACTGCTTTTTGTTAGAATACCATGAAATCAGTAAAAAATAAGTGTACCAGCTCCTGACAAGTGTATAGTGAGGGTTGTTTAGGACACAGGGAGAAGAAAATGCCAAAGAGGGCTGTTTCTTTGTGTTTGAACTAGTGCAAGCTACAGTAGGGACAATTTTTATGTGAGGCAGTCGAGGAAACCCAGCTATACCATGCCAGCTCCCTGAGCTGATCTCCCAGCTTAGGTTGGAGCTAAGTTCACCCATGAAAAACCTCTGAAATGTACATTTCAGAGCATAACAATAACATACCCACCATCATAAGAGTTTGACAACTAGAATGTTAGTCTGATGTTAACATAGGCTACTAGCCTATGATAGCTGCCTTGGCTCCTTCTGGGGTGCACCATGCATGAGAGGACTCATTTCACTTTTCTGTTACCTTTAGCTTCCCAAGGGGACAAAACCAGTGACTAAGTGGGCACCTGAAGATTAGGAAAGATGAATCATTAGGAACTTCTGGTGAGTGGCAGATTTTGTCAGATCCCATCTAAATTTGGTCTCAAAAAAGAAACACTGCTCCTTTCCAACACGCAGGGGGACTGCTTGGGAACCTGTTTCCCATCAAGGACCATTAACGCTGCTTGACCCAGACAATGAACAATCTCCATCACCCATATACTGAGTCTGCATCCATATATGGGATCTTGTTTTCAGAAAGCACTGAATACATCGAGAAGAAACAAGGGGTGGGCCAGAGAAGCCATTGGGATGTTATTATGCACAACCTAAGGGAAAGATAAAGAAGATATCCTAGAACTGGTTGGATTTCTGGGTAAACAAAGGTCATTTGCGTTATTTTGTGGAGGGCTTTCTACGAGTCTAATCTCCCCAGGCAAGGGTCATGTTTGTGTCCATTACTTATTTTCTTTGCTCTAGTGATCCTGCAGTCCTTTCATTGACTTCAATGGCAGTGCTATTCATGGACCGACTCTAGGATTGGGCTATTTGCTAAGCAAATAATCAGAATCAGCAGTTTTGGAGTCATATGGGCACCCAATAAGCAGCCTGTTTTGTTGTCAGATTGGCTATAAAATCCCAAATCCCCTCAGCTCCTAGCTGCTGGCACCAAGGCTCACTAACAGCAAACAGAATGGCCTTTCACTCTGTGCTCTTTGTTTTCTTAGCTGGACTCATATTTTTCTCTGAAGCTGCACCACTGGTGAGTCTCTTTGTATTCAAACTCAACCATTACAAGAATGATAATCTAGATTTTTTTAGATGACTAGCATCCTCCTCATCCATGAAATTCTGTAACCATCAGGCTTTCCTGGAATGCTATTTTACTACTGTTTTGTTGGGGGCTTTTTAAGTAGCATGGTCAGAATCCTTAAAACTTCTCTTTTTTTTTTTCTTTTGCCATTTGCCCATCTATTTTAAGATATTATGGAAAGGTCGGGGATCTAGGAGGTGTGACCTTTTTTTCTGTCTTTTTTTTTCTGTTCATGACTCACATCCCATATCTTCAATAAAGAGACACCTTTACTTTCTTTGCCAAACAAGTGCTCTAAAGCATTAAAAATATTTTTGAAGTATGACTAAGAATTCCTTATAGTATCATGAAAATTAAGAAAGGGATGTTCTTTCAACCTTAGGATGTTGTAAGTATTTCTTCATTGGTTTCCCTGACTAACATACTCTGTCTGCACTTGTAAGAATTTTCTGTTTTCTTATTTGTGATCTCATTATAAAGGTGTACTTTATAACATTTTCCTAGGGCCATATACAACTCTAAATATTTATCAAGCAGTCTGTGTTGGCATGTGTGTAATAAAGTTATCAGCATAAAGCTCTAAGATACTTGGCTTAAGAAATAAATGTTTGGGAACTACTTTGAATGGCATTTGGCAAAGAACTTAGTGTTAAGCGAGTGGTTATTCTGCAATTAGAATCCATATTTTCTTTGAAAGTAGGTTTTTGCAGGGTCAGTGAACAGTTCCTATAAAATTTTTCCTCCTTTCCCCAAGGTCTCCCATGGCTCTGTTGATTCCAAATGCCCTCTTATGGTGAAAGTGCTGGATGCAGTCAGAGGAAGTCCTGCATCTAATGTAGCTGTTAAAGTTTTTAAACAGGCTGCAGATGGAAGCTGGCAGGACTTTGCTACTGGGTAAGTTGTGTGGTCTTACGGACCCATTTTCAAGGGCAAACAATTGAGAAAAAAAAAGGGAATGGAACTCTGATCAAAAAAACTAATATGTTTTCTAACACATGCCACACTGTCACTATTAACAGCACATGAATTCTAGTCCATAATCCATTGGATTCAAATGGAACTTATCTGTGACTGAACTGTTAATTGCAAAAATATGTTGAGATGCTCATCTTATTCTTTTTGTAAGGGAATAGGTTTAATACTTAATTTTTCTCATAACTTCAGTATTAACTTTCCTCTCTACAGAAAGAAAAAAAAAAAAAAAAAAAGAAAAAAAGCCTATTTGCCAGCTCTTTGTAGGTAAATCAGACTAAACTACTATCTTCATATGCAGTGAATATAGAGCTTCATGTGCAGCAGTCATATACAGAACCTTCTCTATAACCTTTGTGCACATGCAGATAATAAGCACATTAGTTGTCTTCTTCTGTGTAACAAGTGTGTTGGTTGGAAGAAACTCCTTGACCAGAAAGTTTTAG
This sequence comes from Anabacerthia variegaticeps, assembly GCA_035583185.1. Classification (NCBI taxonomy): domain Eukaryota; kingdom Metazoa; phylum Chordata; class Aves; order Passeriformes; family Furnariidae; genus Anabacerthia; species Anabacerthia variegaticeps. The sequence goes on from JAWWEW010000078.1 coordinate 106,735,033, forward strand.
AGAGTCCTATTGTAACACAGAAGCACAATCTCAATATTTTTTTGTGGTCATTTCTATAGATCTGCATGGCTTTTCCTATAATGACAGCTTAATACCTACGAAGCATCCTTAGAACATCACTGAGGGTCAGGCAATGATGCTGATATCTTCAGTCTGTGAGAAATGTATAGGTAACAGAAGAATCAGTTTACTAAAATTCAAATAGGTGAGGTATTCAGACTTTTAACTTTCATTGCAACAACTCATTGAGTCAGACTTTAAAACAAGCTGAGAAATCTCTAGTAAGCAGAATATTCAAACACTGAATGACAAGCATAAGCATGGACAGGAGTCACCAGAACATTCAACTGTCTTTTACTAGGATTTTTTTATAGCATGATTTACATAAAAGCTACAGGGGAAAAAAAAAAAAAAAGACCCAGAAGAGAATACTATAAGGAGAGAGATATCTTTCTCTCCAGCTGAATGGTTTCTTTTTATAAAATTCAAAACAAAAAATACTTTTCCCCATTGAAAAATAACAAGAAAGGTTACAACACTGAATGAGAAACAGACATCTCCACTCTCAAATGCTGAATGTTAACCTAGGAAGAAATTACTCTAAAAATGGATTTATATACTTTAACAAATGGAGAAACTCCATGAAAAAAAATGACGCTTTTCTTTCAAGAAAAGCGGAGGTAAGGATAATGTCTTATCCCTAGAGAGTATTTCTGTCATTGTCGGAAAACCAAATTATTTCAAATGTTTCATCAAGTGCTCTTCAACATCTAACTCAAAGCACAATTTACAGAGGAATAAGATAAATGTAACATTATTGTTAAATGCCCTCTCTTTTGGGCATAACAGTGTTTTCTTGTTCAGTTCACACTGCTGCTCTCAACAAGCCCAAGGAGACAAATCCCACAGTTTTCAGTCAACTTCTGTTGACCTTTTGTGTTAGTACACCCAATAAAATAAAATAATTTCTTTTTAAATATATATGGAGAAGATTAACCCTGGGCTTAGGTGAGAACCATTGCTGGGGGATGGCAGTGAAGGAACGTTAAATCATAATTGTTATTGCAGGTAAATATTTTGACCTTTCCCTTGACTTGCATCTTAACTAAGGCTTCTTTCAGTGATACCACTGACTTTAGCTGATGACACTTCTTTGAACCTGGTTTTCTTTTATGATGGCATTCTTTTGAGGAAGCCAGAATTTCCCTGTGTTACACCAGGTGAAAACATGAATGCAACTCAGGAACACAATCTGTAAATACTCCTGTCAGATGAGTAATATTTTGAAGTTACAATACCTAGCAGATATATAGGGAAAAGTTACATTTTGTACAAATGTCTATAGAAGGCAATTTTGTACCTTTTTGTTTGCTTGCTTTTACTTTGCTAACACATTTTATGGAATTAAGCAAATGCACCTAGCAACTGTTGAATTTGGAATTGTGGTATTTAAGGGGCATGGGGGAGTTAGCATAACACCAGCTACCTTTATTAAGAGGCTTATTTCGTAATTACTTCAGCTAAAAATACGCAAGAAGAGATAACTTGAGCTGAGACGTATACTGAGGAAGGCTTTAGAGCACAGACACCTTGGAAGCATGTGATTTGGATTTTATATGAGCTGCTCCCATGACCAGCTTTGACCTTTTCACTCCTCAAAAGTTTTTGGAAATCTAGGTCTTATCATGTAGTTCAAGAGTCGCAGTCACCAAACACAGCTTTCATGCAACCTAGGTTACGAATCATTTAAAAAAAAAAAAAATACTGCAGTATATTTGAAGTGGTTCCCCAACCCTCTTTATTTTTTTTTTCTTGAACTTCAAAATAATAGTTCATGTTCCTAACATATTTCCTCAAAAGTCTGCATCTGAGAGTATAGTTTATCTCAGTGCTGTGTGTGTCCTAGGAGTTCATAAACACATTGTACAGACATTTTAGATTTAACTTGGCCACGCTATACAACTAAGGTTCAGACAGTGAAAAAGAGGATCAGGTTTGCAGTCTGGGCTGGCGTGTAACTTGGGTGGAAAAGCACAGCTGTTTTTAACTTAACTGTCCATCTTACAGCAGATGCTGGCATTCTGCATCCTATTAAGAATAAGCAAACATACTATATTTATTGCCCCACTCAGACAGAAATACAAGTGCTGCTCAGAAGGAATCACTTGCAGCATTTTGCTACTAGCACTGAATGCAGAGCATCCTTTTTCTTGTGTCAATGCCCTCCAGGCTCTGAATCACACACTGTCCTGTTGGCAGTCAATGCAGCAGTAACGCTGAAGGGTTTCCTTGTGAGACCACTTGCACTGAATGGCTACCACTTAATAACGAAGATAAAGAAAGTGCCATTAACTTCTGGTCGTGGGCATGCCTTTTCAAGTGAACTCTTGTTTCCAGTTTCCCAGCTGTTCTGAATGGTTAAGGTCTGCAGCTATGGGTCAGCACCCATTAGGAAAAGCATTGCATTCAAGCTGCATGCAAGCATTTTTCAAATTAAACCTTACTTGTTTGTCTGAACAAAGATTTTGAGGCAGGCACCATTTTTCCTTTTAATTTGTTTGTGTCTAGACTATCCAACTTGTAAGCAGAAGTACATAGATTGCTAACTTGTTCTCTGAACACTTCTGCAGTATCTCAGCAATTGTTTCACAGTGTCAAGGACACTTGCCAATGAATTATTCTTCCTTTTATTAAAGCAATATAGATTAAGCCAAGACTTACTAATTAAACCAAAGGAAAACAGATGTGTACACTTCGCAAATTGCCTGTGAGACATGTTTCAAACAGGGATTCTCTGCAGGCTTGGCCTGCCTTGGATACAGTTGATTACACTTGTATTGGACCAGTGAGACTTCTGTCAGTCTTGACATTTAAGAAAACACAAAAATTAGTATACTGTTTTCCATCCTGCTGCCTCTTAATTTAAGCAAAAGGTCTGTCATTCAATCAGTTTCATTCGCCACTGTTAACCAAAGATAACAAATAAGATGACAGAGGAAACAGTGACTGGGAAAGAAAAGCTCCAATAGCACAATTGATTCTGTCTCGGATAAGCAATGCTTTCTTCCCTTCTTCTCCTTCCTCCTCAAGCTTTTTTTGTTTTCTATCTATACAGTTACTCCTTGCTATAAGACAACAAAGTTCTACTAGTTCTTCCAGCCCAGGCTTTCTTAATTTTCCCTTCAACTACATCAGGTGGTTATGAAATGCTATAAATATCAAATAAATATTTTGAGCAGAAAAAAGTCCCAAACAAAAATAAGCAAACAAAAAAGGTTAAAAAATCAGAAAAGATCAAAAAGAGATAAGCAGTGTTTAGGAGCTAAGTATGTAAATATTTAAACAGCTGTCATACAAAGCTTGAAAATCTTCCTTTTCAAACAAATAGGGTGAATTGCCACCTATACTTCCCTACTGCTTCTGGACTTCCTTAACCCATTTTTTGTTACAGGACTAAAACATAGTCTCTGAGCTGGGAATTCCTGTTCCTCATTTATGCAGTACCCAGTGGAGGAGGCCCTTGATCTCTGACCAAGGCATTATAATTCAAATTAATAAAATCTTGTGATGTTAAATTGCTCTTTCAAGACACTACCACAGAGGGTCACATAAAATGACATCAGTGTATAGGCATACAACCTATGGCCTCAATAACTAGAGAACAAAATAATTTTCCACTAAAATTTCTCTTCTTTCCTTAATTCTATTTTGAGATTTGGCATCTTGCCTTTCATCATGACAATCCTTTTCCTAAGACATTAACATTTGGTTCCAGAGGGCACTTGGTACAAGTTAAATGTGATACTATGAGGGACCTTAAACCAGCCAGTTTTGATTTGTGATGTATGTGGGTGAGTTGGTATCAACAGCAGACTCTGCAATCTGGAAACATACGCTACATAGAAGGAGGGAATAATTTCAGATTATTAGAAACTGCTCAATGTAGAATTTGGCACCTCTGCTGTTTAATATTCCACATTGACTGTTTCTGATTAGCATTTAAATAAAATTATAAAATATTTATCCAAATATTTTATCACTACAGGAAAACCACAGAGTATGGGGAGATCCATGAGCTCACAACAGAAGAACAGTTTGTAGAAGGAGTATACATGGTTAAGTTTGACACCAGCTCTTACTGGAAGGGGCTTGGCCTTTCTCCGTTCCATGAATATGCTGATGTAAGTAGTTGCAAATATACTTAATAACCTGTATACACCGCCTGTGTAGTAGCATCAACTAGAAAGAACAAATACAGTCCTTTAATACTGAAGGAGCAGCATCATTCAGTGAAATGGTTCTCTGCCACACAACATTGGGCAAATAAAGGCAGTAAATAGCCGACTAAGCCAAAGGAAGCAGCCAACTTCCCTGCAAATAGTGACACAGCTCTTCCAAAGTGGAGCTGTGCCCATTCACCCATTCATACCAGTAGGGATTTTTGTTCAAAAAGAGCTGCACTATTGAAAAGTAGACAGTGTTTATAAAAGCAAACAAGAAAAAAAAAAAAATAAAGGTACAAATCTGTAATTATAGGGAAAAAACTACTCTTTCTGGTTTGCCTTTTTTTAATGATGTTCAGTACTAAAATATGCCACTAAAAAGAAAGAAGGCAAAAAAATATAAAGAAATAAGCATAGTTGGAAAGGAAAAGTTGGCTATTTCATTGATACTCATATTTCATAAGCAGGCCAGCAATATAATCATGACCCGTGCCTCCTTTTGCTTTCAGCCCTACACTGATTTATTTTGTGCTCTATTCTACTATATTTTCTTAGCACTTACAAAAACCTGTTTCAATTCTTCAGGCTTAATCTGTCATTAAATCTGAGTTTCTCCAATTTAAGTAGTCTGGAATACCTACTGGTAGGGGTGTAGAACATTTTAGTCCATAAGTTTATGAAGCTTTGTGAAAGACTAAAACCGAGGAGTGAGGTCCAGGTCCATAAAAGTCTGAGGTGCAGTTTGGGTGATTTAGGTCAAATAAACAAACCTCTAAAATAATCCCTAACCATTTGGGTGTCTGAAAGTTGTAAGGGTTTCACTTCATAGGGTGGTTAAAAGTGTCTGATTGAGACTGTTGTAGCTGAGCTGTTGAATAAGCTTTTACTTGAAGTAACAGACTACAGATCAGTGAACTAGCCTGGGAAGTGAATAGATTTCACTGACTCCATGTCTGCATACATGGTAACTGCATACATGGTAACTACAGTCCTCACATCCCAGGAGCTTAGACTTTGGCAGGACTGGGACAGTCTAGTCCTCTTGTAGAAAGTATGTCATGGTTTAGAAAATAGATCAAACAATAGGCTAATAAGAGCTGAAGAAAGCTGGAGCTTAACCCAGGTAACATTTTCCTGGCGACTGGTAGTCCAAGCTCCAAGGGACTGATTTGGAGAACAGCAAATTAGCATTGTCTTAGGGCAAGGGTTTTCTCCTTGTTCTGGCAAGTGCAGCCACTCAGTTCTTAATGCAAGCATTGACCCATCTCCAGCAGTGTTAAAAACACAAGGGGGCACTAAAGTACAGAAAGCAGCTTTGGGCTCCAACTTGTGCTTCACTTGGACGCCTCAAACGGAAGTTGTATTTAAATTCACCAGGTGGAATTTCACCCCATGTCTTTCTTATTGGTCATTTGAGATACCTCCCCCTCATCTTCCCATTCCACATCACGAAGTAGTTGCCCGGCTCAGGTGTAGGTATCTCCACCTAGCTTCACCACAGGCTCTTTGTGGATCTCAGTCCAAATCTCACAAATTTCTCAGTCCTCAGCAAGCATCACAAAGCAATGGGGAGCATTACTTTTCAGAAAGGTAAAATCACTAAACAGAACTGGCAGAGTACTCTGCAGATGAAATGGCAAGTGCTTCTTAGTTCTTAATACGGTAGTTTTGAACGCATGTTGTTCATTGTGATCACAAGTTTTCTCTTTTCCAGGTGGTGTTCACTGCTAATGATTCTGGTCACCGCCACTACACCATTGCTGCTCTCCTGAGTCCTTTCTCTTATTCAACCACTGCTGTTGTCACTGTTCCCCAGGAATAAACATGTACTGTCCTTACACAAAAACTCTCCTCCTCTAGAACTATTATAGGCTTTTAGGAGGAAGGTTTTTCCTACTGCTAATGCATAACTTTTTGCTACATTAGGTTGGTTTTTTTCCTATTTTTTAACCTTGCAAACTTCAGACCAGTCAATAAAATATTACTTCTTTAAAACAGTTTTGACTCTGTTGGTGAAGTTTTATTTTGTTCTAAGGTATCATGACTTTTTTTTATTTGTGTTGAAGTACAAAGGACTTCTGAAAAACACACACAGGATGGCACTTAATTTAGTTATGTTACCTCCACCACCTTAAAAAAGTCTCACCAAGTACACTGGTTCAAAATAAGGAACTTACAGAGTTGTACCACCTTAAAAAATTTTACCAAATACGTGTCTTAAAAAAAAAAAAAAAGACATCCATACTGTTCCTAGTTTACACATGGAAGAGATGGTGCCATTTTCAACTAGGTCACAGGGTAAATAGGTGAAATTCTGAGCACCTAGCAGCAGAACAAACAACTGTTTAAATAAGTAGGTCCAGAGAAACGAGAGTTAAAATCTATGTACTTTTATTTAAAGTTTCAGGTAAACCTCACCACTTTGATGTTTCAAGAGGGAAGTTTGCTTCTCAATCAATCAAGGGAGTTCTGAAATAATTTCAATTAGCACCATTTCTAGCAACTTTTATATTAAAATAATTATTTTATGTAATCTAGTTATACTGGCTACCTTACTCCAGTGCATTCCAATTAAATCTCTAATAGTCAAATCTCTAGCCATCATTAAATAGAAGCCTTAAAACAGAAGCATAATTTTAATATTCTCTTCATATTTTTATAAAAGGGAAAAGGTAAGCTGTAGAGTGACTGTGATTCAAATAATGTTACTGATAAACTGACCAAAGTCTTTCAGGGCATTAGCAGTGATTTCTGTAGACTCATGGCCTATTGTATTTAAAACATTCTGAAGCAGAGGAATTGTTTTTTAACTACATTACAGAAATTGCAGAGAAATATAGTGAAATCACAACCACCACTCATTTGCAACTGACCTTGGAGTTTATCTCTACACTCAGATTTTTCTGGAATATTGGCATACCGAGTGAACTCACGAATTACAAAAGCTTGTCTTTAACATTTCACTATTTGGTTACTTTTTCCCTGGACTTCTGGACACCACCATAATTACACAACCCTTGTAAACAGTTCAAATAGTTTTGAAACAGCACCCATCTTAAAAGCATGGAGAGAAATTTCACGGGATCCTGCTGTTCTGGAGCTTGAAAATCAGTAGGTTTGATTTGCAGTGGGCTATACCAAACCCTCAAAATAGGAGCTAAATATGTTCATATAGATGTAGTCATTAAAAAACAAACAAACAAACAAACAAAAAACAAACAAACAAAAAAAAACAAACAAACAAACAAAAAAAACAAACAAGTACTCTGTGTGTCTGTGTGGTCTGTGTGTAGTCGTCCATCTGATGACAGAGTAAACCTAGTAAAAGAGTGTATACATGTGTTTAACCAAAGATCAAAGAAAGACAAAGTTTAATTTCAAGAAGTAACACTTCCCTAAAATGAAGAAGACACTTCTGGTTAGGAGCTGACTTGAAGTTGAACAGTGAGAGTCCTGTAGTGATCTAAGGAACAAGTAAAGTGATAGGACTTAAAACGTTGTCCAACTGTGCTTCAGAAATGGGTGTGTAGGTATCCACTTATCATGCTGGAAACCAACATTTTTTCCTCCACAGGGTTGTATAAGATAACTAGATAGCCCAGACATTATCCACTTACCTTTTATTAGAGGTGGGAAGAAGGCCACTACAGAAAGAAATCTCTTAATACGTAAACATGGGAGACTCAGTTAAACCATGCCATAACCACAGAGAATTTCTCACTGAAAGAGGATAGTAGCAAATGGGGTAACATCAGACTGACAACCTGTCACTACTGGGGTTCCACAGGGCTCCATCTAAGGCCCTGTGCTCTTCAACTTCATAAATGACTTGGACACAGGACTGGAAGCGATACTGAGCAAGATTGCAGATGGCACAAGACTTGGAGGAGCTCAAAGGCAGGAGGGGCCTGCAGAGAGACCTCAACAAATTGGAGAACTAGGCAATCACCAGCCTTATGAAGTTCAACAAGGGGAAGTGCCAGATTCTACACCTGGGATGGGGCATCCTGGATGTTTGTCCAGACTGGAGAATGAGGTGCTGGAAAGCAGTGCCACAGAAAGGGACCTGGGGGTCCTGGTTGATGGCAAGATGCAAGATGCAAGTTGCATTTGCTCAGCAGTGCCCTGGCAGCCAGGAGGGCCAACCCTGTCCTGGGGGGCATCAGGCAAAGCATCGCCAGCCAGATGAGGGAGGGGATTGTCCCGCTCTGCTCTGCACTGGGGCGGCCTCACCTTGAATACTGTGTTTGGGCACCACAATGTAAGAAAGACATTAAGCCATTAGAGAGTATCCAAAGAAGAGCAACAAAGATGGTGAAGGGCCTTGAGGAGAAGCCACATGAGGAACAGCTGAGGGCACTTGGTCTGTTCAGCCTGGAGAAGACTGAGGGGAGATCCCTTTGCAGTCTACAACTTCCTCATGGAGAGGAAGAGAAGGGGCAGGCACTGATCTCTTCTCTGTGGTGACCAGTGACAGGACCCGAGGGAATCGCCTGAAGTTGTGTCACGGGAGGTTTAGGTTGGGTATCAGGAAAAGATTCTTCACCCAGAGGGTGGTTGGGCACTGAACAGGCTGCCCAGGGAAGTGGTCACAGCACCAAGCCTGACAGGAGTTCAAGAAGTGTTTGGATGATACTCTCAGGCACATGGTGTGACTCCTGGGGATGGTCCTGTGCAGGGCTAAGGGTTAGACTCAATCAGTGATCCTTGTGTGCCCCTTCCAAATCAGCATATTCTGGGAATCTGTGAAATGGCTAAGTTGACAGAAAATTAGTATTTCTCTCAAAATATATGAGAATGATACAGCACTATTCCTCAATAAAAAAGGGAAAAATGTAACAGAACAGACATTGTTTCAAAAAAAAAATTGATCAATGTAGTTGAAGTAGGCAATATTCACAGTATTTCTACAATCAAGGATAGAAGAGACTTATTTTTGCAGACAAGGTTCATGTTTGTATGGGTTACTTATTTTCTCATTGTTTACAAGGTAAACAGTATGAATCTGCATGTTGAAAGTCATATGGGTTTTCTGATAAGTAGTTTCATTTTACAGATCTTGATATAAAAATCACAGATCCCACTGGTATCTGCTTCCTAGCACTGAGACTTCCTAGTGGTAGGCAAAATGGCTTTTTATTCTGTATTTCTTGTTTTCTTAACTGGCCTGGCATTTTGCTCCGAAGCTACACCATTGGTAAGTGTCTCAGCACTGAAGTCCTTCTACTGATGTAGTCCCAGCTTTTTTATCTCATTATATTTTAATTAGTGTAAGCAAAAAAATAGAATATTCTATTTTATTGCAATTATTTTGATTTCATAGTATGTATTGACTGTTGTTCTCTGCTGCTTTTTTCTGGTTCTTCTTTCCCCTTCTCTAGTGATTAATGAGAGGACTTTATGGTTAGAGAACTAGCACTTCTCATTAGACACAGCAACTATATGAAAAACAGTGTAAGACAAGAAAGGAAAAGCTATCATATTCACTACACAGAAAACCTTGAGCCTGTTGAAAAGTAACTAGTAGCCTTCAAAACATCATGAATAAGCTGTGTCATGAGGGATTTCATTTCCTGTTGTGATATCCTTTCTGGAGAAAGGCCTTCTCTAGACTTCTGCCTTACTGCTGTACCCACTACAGCTCAATCTCATGAAAGGGATCTCTGTAACACTCATTGATGCAAGGAAAGGACAGAGCAAAGTCAGGATCCTTCTTTCCAAGGGCTCATTTATTTCAGCAAAGTAAGCTAACAACACAGATGTCTCAGCCTGAAATGCTCCTACAACAGCCTTGTCTCTCTCGTCAACTACTGGTTTTTCTTCAAGCTCTGATCTTTGGGAAAATTAACAACTGCCCAACCTTGTTGAGGATTTAAGACTTTCACTGAGCTTCCAGGGTGTAAAAGTCACGAAAATCAGTGGTGGCAGTGCAGCCCTCCTTGCCAAGGTCTCACAAGAAACACTAGTGAGCCCCTCCATGCCAGAAAGGGAGTGTGAGGAGTCTGGGCATACAGGTGCTATAGACACATGCTGGATACATTAGAAGGATACAGGGAAGGGGCCCTGGCCCGTGGGGTGTTCAGTACATTCCAGACTGTAAGAGGGGATGAAAGAGAGGGTTCTTAGTTTTTAACCATCTACATCACGATTCATTTTGCAATGATTAAATGGACCAGTGACTGCTATTTTGAGATCATCCCTGATAAGCACCTTCTACAAAGCTCTATTTTCTCACTTTTCACCTGCAGAATCAGGTAATGGAAGGTCAAAGCCCTGATGCAACTCTATCTTGGAAGAGGTAAAACATCAGGGTATAACTACTACTTGTAATGAACATGCTGGGAGTGAAACTATAGCCATCCCATCTTTGAAGGAAGGTTTTCCCCTCCTATCCCTGTGTAGCTGCCAGGGCTGACAAATCTGATTCAATATGCTGTAAGGAAAGAGTCTGTACATGGTGCTTATCAAGTTTACAGCAGAATGAAGATAACTGTATGGCAACAAGGTATCAGAGATTTCTCAAATCCAGAAAGCTGTGCTCAAATTGCCACTTCAAAATACAGAGGAAGAGTTGGCAGATTTTTAAACTACCTTTGATGGTTTTATGATTTCCTGCTGAGGCCACAATTTAGTTACAGCTTCGTGCTAGAGATGACGTGTAGCCAAGCCATGCCAAAGAGAAAACAGAACTGTGTCTCACGGATGCAGTGTCTCCCTGGTATACGTGGCCACACGATCAACAGCTGACACCTTCCTCCCTGGCTCCACCCTATCCAGTCCTCAGACAGAAAAAGATTCAGATTACATTGCCGCAGTACACAGTGATCTTGTTGTGGAAAATACAGTCTATACTGTAGATATGAAGCATAATATTCCTTACTGCTTTGTGATGCACCATCGCATACCCTTCTTGCAACATAAAAATTCTCTTTTCCTATTGAAGGACTCTCCTGACTCCAAGCATCCTCTTTACGTAAGAGTTCTGGATTCAGTCCGAGGAAGTCCAGCTCCAAATGTTCCAGTTAAGTTATATAAAGAAGCTGCAGATGGATCTTGGGAACTGTTAAATTCAAAGTAAGTCCTACTGAAATAATGAGTGAAAGACAGAAAAGGGAATGGGAAAAGTACAAATAGTTGAAAGACCAGTTCCACATCCTCTAACATGAGATGTCTTTTTTGCTCAGAAGAAAGATAACATACTTTTGAATTAATTTGCTGTAGACTGTCTTTTAAATGTACTACAATTTCAACTACCAAAATGGTTTTGTAGTACTTTATAATTCCTATGAACACAAGAAAGTATTTTAAACTATCCTTTAATTCAATCATAGTTTCTTCTTCAATTTCCTTACAAAGGTTTATATTGCTTTTTAGAACCCAGCAAAGAACAACTGCATTGTTAACCAGAAAAATCAGACAGACCCTTAGTTTGAAACTATGACTCTGATTGAGAATCCTGCCTTTGATGGCTATTTTTCTGCTTTCTAAATGGAGTTTCATTTCATGCAATATCACAGTTGTAAAAAGAAACTGGTTTGAATATTTCCCACATCATATTTGATAGCCTTCTTTACTTCAAAATAAAGGACTCAGCCAAAAGGAGAAAATTTGGGGATAAAGCTTTCTCGCCTCCTCCTCCACAGGGAAGTAGCCGCATCTCAAATAACAAAAAGAATCTCCAGATATTAAAACATCGCCATGTCTCTTAAAAAAATATAATTGTAGAATTTCAAATGCAGATTTTTTCTTTAATTGCCCTCAATTTAAGTATATTAACACTTTAAAAACTCAAATGCAATTTTTATTTCAAGTATAATCTGAAATGGAATTGGAAAAATTCCTAGGTGATACACAGAATGTGCATTCTTTATTCAACAAGCAATATTCCACCTCCACACTTACCTCTTTTAGTTGCAAAGTCTCACCTGAGATCTTTCCAGATATGTTAACAGTATATTTCACAGAAGAAAAAAAAAAAAAAAAAGGAAAAAAAAATCAAAAAAAAGAGAAAGGGTTCCTAAGAGCTAAAACTGGCATAGCACAGGAGATTCACCATTGGGATCCCAGACGCAGACGCAATTCTATAAATTCCATAAGAAACTGTACATAAGTGGTTCTTTGGTGTCATGGAGCAGTGGACTAGCAGAAACAACACTGCTTTTATATGCATCCTTAAAAATATAGCTACAGTGAAGGCCATACATCATTGTACAAGGTGGGGAAAACAATCTATTCACATTGTCCTATATAAATTGCCTCACATCCCCCAAGTGTGAAGACAACTTTATACATACTCTGTCCCTGGAAATGCTTGAAAATTTCCAGCAAGAGAGCATTCAATTTATCTTCAAATCTGAGCTTAGAGAATTTATATGAAGATACTCATCTAAAGAGCTGAATGTTGGGTGAAGCCTTAAAAACATACTTAACATTTGAAACAAAGAGCAAAGTAACCTCAAGATAAGGTAAACAAAAGTCATGCTAATACTAAATCATCCTCTCCAGCCTTGATAATTTGTAAAGACTTGAATGCTAACAAAAGATTTTTAAATAAATGTTCTCAATTAAAGTTTTGTTTTGTATTATCTGAGAAAGCTTATTAGAGAAGTGACCGATTATTTAACAATGATTAATCTATGGCAAAGAAAAATAGTGACAACTGAATGGATAAAAAATTCTGATAACTGACTGCAGAGCATTTTCTAAGATACAAATGATGTTCTCTCACTTCACAGTTACAAGCTATATTAAAGAACAAATGGTAAGTAATGCTCTGGACAATGACTTTTTTTTTTTTCATCTGCATGCAATTTGCATAAAATCTGTTCAGAAAAAGATCTAGCAGGTAGAACACAAAACAGTCGTTGCAGCTAATAAAATCAGATGCTAGCAGTTCTGTTATTTGTGAATAGCCCACCTAATAAAAAACTAGTATTGTAAAACTTATTTCACAGAAAGAGGTTTCAAACAAAAGACATGATTTAGAGACAGCATTCACTATTACTTCTGGAGTCCTAAGTGGGTTGGTGTTTAAAGATGTACAGTTTCAAGCCAGTATTAGGGCTTTGCATAGCACTGATAGAATCTTCAAACAAAATAATACCATGTTTGTTCAGAATGGAAAACTAACTGGCCAATACAAACCACAGGGAATTCCATAAGGCTACACTGTTAGCTGACATATGGTCATTTCAAACAGCAGATCTCAATTTCTAATAGCCAACTGTAAAAAATATTTATAAAACAGCACAATACATTTAAATAAGAAAGAAAAGTATGGAAAAAGCAGGAGAGTTGACCCCACTTAGTTGCACAGTAAATGCATCACAGAGCTTCCACATTGCTTACAGCAGCAGTGAAGTTTTCCCTCTGAGTGGGTTCATCTAATTAACTCCAAGACTCTGCCAAGTGTCTGTGAACAATAATGCCAGTTTTTGGCTCACCCCCAAACGATGCAGAGTAGTGACATGGCAAGCAGCCATCTGCTGTGGTCATTGTGGAAGTAGCAAATGCCACGATAAGCTCTGAAGCGTCCATAATACAGATGGAAGTAAGCCATTCCAGATCAATAGAAGTATTCATCATATTACTTAAGCGACGCATCACTCAAGTTCAACTGCTAAAAACTGCATCTTTGTCAGGCTTTCAATCAAAATATAAAAGTGTGTTTTTCTACCACCACACAGACAAACAAACGACAAAGGAGGTCTCCCTGAGCTTACAACCAAAGAACAATTTGGAACAGGTGTATACAAGCTTGAACTAGACACAGCCTCTTATTGGAAAAGTCTGGGTTTGAATCCCTTCCATCACCATGCTGATGTGAGTATTCATTTTCTCCTGTACTTCAGTTGCAAAGAATAAAGATACTTAAAATGTCTATGCTTTAGTTACTAAGTGCACATGGTGAACTTTATTTCCATTTTAAAATATTTTCATGTTGACACTTTAAAGCCACAGTCTCGAAGCTTTGTAACAACATACTCATGACAGAACCTCGTTACTTTCAATAAGCTCTTAGATGCATTACTTACAAAGAGGTTTTCCATCCTTCTACCTCTGCTTAAGCCTGTGATTCTTCCTGTGACTATCCTAAACACTTGAGGGAGAACAGGTGGATTACTCTGCTAAGTCTCCTGGGAAAAGGATTTCTCTTCCTTTTGGACCCAGACAAAGTTTATAGTTTAGATTTTTAAAGATAATGGAAGTATGTACTGTATTCTGAATGTCTGTATCCTCAGTTTACAACAGGAGAAAAAAAAAAAAAGGTATAACATGCCTTTTCAATTTGTACAGGACAAATAAACTGGTTAGACAAAAGTGGTCCAAACCAGATAGCAAGCGAGGCCTGCTGCAGGATTTTGGACTCCCTGGGGACTGTCCCCTTTCCCTCCACAGCACCAGGGCTTTCCTGTGACCCTTCAGTATCAGTTCTAAATTGTTTGACGGATTGTGACAGATCCGCTCAGCCATTCCTCATGTCCTTGGAGAAAAGGTGGCAAACACCTGGGTAAATTTTGTTTCTGCCTCCCTGAAATAGATGAAAGATTACATTCTTTTACTAGGCAATAATGAAGGTTAATGTTGGATAGTCTTGCTTACTGTGATAACTGAAATACAAGAGAGAAGATGACAGATTTACAGCATGCGAGTAAACTGATATATATCAAGATAATATTTAAGTCTACATGTGAGACTAGAAATTAATTTAATCTAGACTGCAAGAGCCTTCTTTCTTAAAAATAAACCTCAGGAGGATCATGTTTTGCTCAACTCACTGATATACATCTTTTCTATTAATATTGAAAGGAGTACAAGCTGTGCATCACAGACTGTATCAAACAGTGTCTATTTTAAAAGTTGACACTTCTCATCTCACAACACAAAATTATGTACTATGTAGAGAGACAAATCAAAGGACAGGATGTGTGCTGATGGGGAAATGTTAATAGGCCTGTAGTAAACCATTCATATGTAAGGTTATTCTCATGCTGTGGCCAAAGAACTAATGCAGCCCTTAACTACTAGATTTGGAAGTAGAACTAAAGAAACTCAGGGTTTCATACTTTGGTCTAATGATAATTACTGTTGCACTGTTTAATTCTGTTTCTCAAATTTGAGAGTTTCATAAGACCGACACAAATACTGAAACACTTGAAAGAATGGTTCTGGTTTGGTTTTCTGTTGTTGGTTTTTTTTTTTTTTTAAGTAAAGACAATTTGGATAATAAATAGATTTTAAAATATATAAACGTATTTAAAATAATGTGATATTTATACTTTTAATAAAGAATATTTAACCACTGGAAAAACTGTGTGTTGCAGATAGTCACAGTTCAGAGTGAGAAGGTTTCTGAAGTTTTGTGTGAATTTACATAAAATGACAACAATGGTTCCATCTAGAGATCACTTCTCATTTTTCTTGTATTTGTTTTTTTCATTTTCCAGGTGGTGTTCACAGCTAATGATGCTGGTTATCGGCATTACTCCATTGCTGTTGTCCTTAGCCCCTTTTCTTACTCAACTACAGCAGTAGTTAGTGAGCCAGTGGAATAGAACTTGACATTAAGCATGAAAATTCAGATGTATGAATTAAAATTTCCATAAATGATAAGAACTTAGTATCTGATTGTATCAACAGCTTTAGATTTCATAGTAAATCAATAACAGTAAGAGTCAAGTTGTTTATTCTCTTTGTTAACTTCAGGAGGAATATGTATTAACTTTGTTTTTAAATACTCTTCTGAATAAAAGTATTCTGTATTTCTGTATTCTGTCAGTATTGCCCTTCTGAATAAAAGCTTAGGGTTTGAAAAACACATTAAGCTTAGGAAAAAATGTATTGAAATTCCATTACTGGGACTGAGAATAAACCAAAGACTTCCATAAAGTTAATAAACTACATTTCTTTTTGCAAAGGAAGTGAACAAAACACATCTGAAAGGTGTCTCATGAAAAAAGCACACAGAAAATACAATCCACCACTACCATCTCCTATACTTTATTACTGAAGCCCACAACAGATGAAGTCCCACCGGACTACTTACTCAGGACCTCACATAATCAGATAAACTCACCTCTCAATTCTGATTTCTGAGATACAGAAGCAAAAGCAGCTTAAAAGTGACAGCAAGGTAGACTAGCATTTATGGATGCTGAGCATGCTACACATACTTAAAATGCCTTCTTTCCTATTTTTCAATATATCACAACTGGTAACATTTTCAAGGAGAGTCCATAGCCAGTGTTTCAGAAAAGTATATCCATCAAACATACCTGGAGAGGTTTATTCATGTGTTTTCAGAAAATTCTGCAAACACATTTGTCCCCAGCCGAAGAACTCCCCAAAATTACCTGCATACCTCTAACCATCGGACACTTCAATAGCTTAAACATACAAATAAAAATAACTGATGATTCCTGAGAAAACCAGTTTCCTATTTTATGTCAGGAGAAATATGAATGAATCCTCCTATTCCCATTCTAGTAATCCATTCATAAGAAAGAAGCATTGGGAGATTCAACAGAATAGGAACTCTGTCTTGCAAAAGTATGCAAAAACACTGAATCATTTAGCCTAATAAAATCAAAAGCTGAAAGGACATAAGTACCAAAAAAAGGGAAAACACTGCTAGCCTAAGGCTTGATTCCATCACAGCCCAAATTCATGTATTTGGACAGGTGTATCCCTTCCTTTTGCTGTTACTTTGGGAGTCTGAGCACTAGAAAAATGAGCACTTTGTCTAGAAACAAAACATAAAGATGGTATGTTTTCCACAGAAGCTCAGAATAAACAAACCAACACAATTTTTAGAACATTGTATTTCATAAAAGACAATGATAAAAAAGTACAAACATTTTCATGAACAACAGAAAGAAAAAAAAAAAAGAAGAAAAAAAAAAGAAAACCAAACCAAAACTATGATAGCACACAGGAAATTCACAGCATTTGTTTCAGTGCATTTTTCATTAAGCCTAATTTATATAGCTCTACAAATAAAATAATCTTAAGTACACTTCCTCCTGCTGATATGCAATGGATGTTTTTTAAATAACTGGCTCATTAGTAACCCACTACAACACAGTCATTAGTAAACACAATGATAGAAAAATAGACTGTCAAGATCCAAGAAAAAGGACATTTTGCACTTGCTTTTCAATATACTGTCTATTCCAAAGTGGACTTTATGTTTTATATTCTCCTACTTAAATCTGAAATATAGAAAATGGGGTTAAGTCTATCTTAGCATATCAACCAGATTCCACTGTTAATACTTCTGTAATGTTTTTACTTGTTAATTTGCAAGACCTTCAGAATCTTGTAAAATATACTCTTCTCTCTCCGTGTTCACTCCTTGAAGTCCTTAATTTGCATTGTCAGCAATAGAAAAGCCAATGTGATTGGCTTCGTTCTACATTTTACAAGAATCATGAAAATATCAAAGGAATGTGCACAACTCTTACTTCTGCATTATATTTATTTTGTTTGAAGGCACTGTCTATGTTAAAATTCACTACAGAAGAGTACTGAGTTCAAGCAGGTAGTATACAAATACTATTTTGATGTAATTTAAGATGGCAACTTCTAAAACTTCCCAACAAAGTGATAAAAGGTATTTAGAGAAGAGTGTTGGTCAACAATTCAGAATTTAACATCCATCACTTTGGGGCACCAAAATGTAAACTTCTTAAGAACTCAGCTATATGTCACAATTCATTCACATACTGGTTTAAATCACATTTTTCTAGGACCATACATGATCAATCACTTAAAGCTGTAAAGTTATATTAGTTCAGCCACAGCATATGTGTAATATAGTATGTATATATGTAAGTATATATACATATATATGCATTAGATCTATTTTTTTAATTGCACATAAATTTCACAGAATGCCTAACAAATGGGCACAAAAGCATGCTTCAGGAAACAGTACAGACCTATAGTACCAAAGGATGCTTCATAATCACAGGTGTGAAATTGAAGGTGAAATTGTACTGAAAACTAGGAATCACTTTGAAATTACATCAGGGATTTAAAAATTTATTCAACTGTTCTTAAAGAATTATATTTGTTATGAAATAAGACTAATTTTATTTTGAAGATATAATTGTTCATACAGTGTATTATCTCCCTTTTCTTCATATGCTTCAGAATATAATCTATATACTCAGCTATAAAAAATCTACTAGGAGGTGATAAAACCACTTAAGCATGCTTTTGAAGGATGTTTTCTTCATTTTATGCTTTTAGATATTTTCACTGTATTACATCATTCCTAAGATTAACTGGTAGATTTTAAGGTAATTCCAATATGGTATAAAATATCCCTTACAATTGTTCTCAACTACTTAAATAATGACATTTCTACTAAATAATTGGGATGTCTACAACTAAGGTCATAACTTTACTGAAGAATGGCTAAGGGCAAAATTTGCTGCTGAGAAGTCAAAGAAATAAAGGTGTTTATAGCAAACTTAAAATACCCAAAGCACCACATCACCTGTGGCAGCAATTCAGGAAACCAACATACAGTAATGACTTAAAGTTAGTGTTCTTTGTCAACACTCTTGAAGAACAATCTGTGGATAAATAATCCTTATTATATATACTTCTTTCCATTCTTCATGGGAGCAGAAGTCAGTCTTTGGTTCCTAAAGAGTTAAACCACTGTGACAAACAAAACAGTTTAGTGGATCTTGGTCAATATCTTTGCATTAACATAGAAAATAAATGATCTGGTCCTTTTCCTTAGTATTAATAAGGGATTAAAAAAATATTAGGAAAGGATAATAATGCTTAGCAGTGGGATACTTTTAGGTAGCATAACATTACAAGCAAAGAGAAAATAACAAGATATGTTTTTCATTATAAGCTGAGGAAAGAGGCTAGTTACTCATACATATAACACCACAAAAATAGAGAAACAGACAGGACCAATTCTTAGCAGGCCTGCACAACCTCAATCTCATTGACAGTCATCGACTTGAGGATACTTAGTGCATCATAGAAGCACTCAGCACTCTACCAGAATAGGCCCTCAAATAGCTATATTGAATAATATATTATGAGTGGAATTTTAAAAAGCACTTGGGATTGGCCTGCTCTCGGTTCCACTTTTGACATCACCATCCTCATCAGCGGAACAGTGTGACCAACACTGTGGTTTTGAAAATCCCACACTGCAAGCATCAGAACTATTAGAACTATGTTTTATTATTCTCTTAAAAATCTAACTTTAATATTCTTCCAATGAAGACACATTTTTGGCTCTTCTGATTTTGGAGGAATAAAAGTGCTGTTTACTAGGTTTGTTTTTTTTAAAAAAGGAAAATACCAAAATACTGTACGCACCCAGACACATTGTTTTAGGCATTAAAATCCCTGACATTGACACTAGTGGCACACTTGGAAACAGTTAGAGTTCCTGTAGATCATAATATGCAACAACCGTAAGATTTTCTGTAATACACATGCAATATGCATATAAATAGGATTTAGATGGCAGGCAGGGTATCATACAATTTTTCTGGCAATAAATTAAATTAAAAGCCTTTTTTCTAGCAAGTTGATATACGAAACTGATCTTTCTATATAGATATGCAGGAGGCCTAGAGCTCAAAACTAGTATAACAGTTTACAGTCATAGCTGGCCAACAATTAATAGTTCCTTCATTTTACATAAGGTATAACCTTTTTATAAGCATACTTACATTTTACACTTGTTCTTTCATGCTACTAAAAACATTCCTATAGAATTCAAACAAGAACACATTCAAATACATACTGAAGCATAAAATATTGAACAACTGAAAAGCAGTATACACACATTAATTTACATCACATATTTACAAAACACAGTTTAAAAATAAACAAAAGCATTAATTTAAATACGAGACAGAGACAGTTTAGTATAAAAATTCCTGGAAGAGACCTCTGTCCTTACTTCCAGAGAAGCTACAAGTCTGTTTTCTGTAGTCTATTTAGCTGAATGGTTAAGATAGAGAATATGAAGAATGAAGGCTTGAACAGTAGTCTCATGCTGTAAACATCTGAGTGGTAGCTGCTGGCTTTTCTTTCAGAACAAAATGTGTGGTGCATACAATCATTTCACTTCTCATCCCAAATATGCATCATCAAATGGTCAAAAAATTCTAATTCTAAGCTGCTGTTTGTTGGTTTTGGTTTGGTTTGGTTTACAGTTGTCTATCAGTAGCTTCCGGTGTTAAAAGTTTATTCTGGTAAGGTAGCTTGTCATTCCACTTCCATCAATAGTCTCTAACAGGAGCAAGTTCTGGTATGAGATTAACAGTTATATTTTTATACAATCTACTGACAATTATTTTAGGAGTATATACTAAATTGTTCAATCCATCAATATATTGACGTTCTCTGGAATACCTCAGAAGTTTATATCTGCAGAGGGAATTGGAGGAAGAAAACATGAGAAAGATTTGCAAGAAACAATTCAGTTGATGTTAAACATGATACTGTGACCATCATTTCGTTTTGAAATACATCTTAAAGATTTTTAATACAGTTAGATTTTATGGTGACATATATAAGTTAGTAGTAAGACTAAATAAAAAAGAGGCATTTAATACATATACTTTTTATGGTCCCAAACTAAGCAGGTTTTTAAAGATTATTCAATTTCTTCAAGTTGTTTTGCTATAAAACTCAACTGGGGAGCTCAGGGAAATATTTAGGAAACCTCACTGTTCAGCATTATACACTTAAATGTCTGAATTGTTTTTCATTTCATTCTTGAGATTCCTGCATTTGCAAACATCTAAATTTGAAGTGATTAAAAAAAACAGTTCCCCTCCTCCAGATTATCAATGTATATGTTTTAGTTTCATGTAACAGATTTACTCATGTTTACTGTACATGTCTATTTAAAAATTATAAATAAAACAGAAAAAAGATGCTCCCAGAGAGACACTCACTGATAACAGAATTGAGCAGTACTTCTAATTACCTGAAAACACATCATAAACCCTTTATTTTGTGCTTCATGTTCTAATTTTTCCATTTAGCTCATCAGCTGCATTCTGGTTGCTATTCTAGTCTAGGGCAGCCAAAACCTATTGGCCACTTAAAGTGTTTTCCATCTTTGTGGCAAAAGAAAGGAATCCCAAAAGGAAAAGTTTATGTCAATGTATTCAAGAAATGAGAAGACCCGTATCTTAGAAAATAATGCAAGATGATGGAAGAAACCAATCCTTGAGGAGTTTTAAAGTCTGTTTTCATGCAGGAGTCATTTGCCCCAGCTGTACTCTTTCCTTTTGCAAAATATCCAAACTAACCAACTAATGGAGCCCTGCCAGCACTAATGCCCAAACTATTATGGAACAATAACATCTGGCATCAAAGATTATGATTCTAATACCTTCTGACACACAAACCCAGTCTCTCTCATGGTTAAATAAGAAATATCTGAACAGCAAACATAATGTGTTTAAAAAAGTATACAATTTAGCATCAAAAAGGAAATAGTACTGATAAACACTGACTGCTTATTCAGATATGTGGTTGTAAAAAAAAAATTTCACATCTTTAGCAGTAGCACTTGAACATTTCTCTGTTTTTCTTACCGTCCTAAAAACTGAACTTCACCTCTATGATGATGAGGAATGGATTTGTACTTCCCTAAATCTCCCTCAGGTCTTGTTACATTGTATCCAGCATAGTGAACCCTGTAGTACAATACATAAATATTTGTAAAAACATCTTTTTAAACTCTTCATGCAAGTTACAGCAAAACTGAAAAATATGCATCAAATATTTTAGAGTCAAGTCTTTGCGTTCAGTGACATTCTCTTCCTAAAAAACCCATAACATTCCTAACCCAACAACTAAAATGCTGGCAAAACACTGTAAAATAATAATACTTTGATATTTGGTATCTTCTGCTAGTTCTTAAAGCTCAGTAAAGTGTAAAAACATGAAAATAGCAAGAAAAAAGAATAAAAGCAAACTCTTCCTTTAAAAGATACCTCTTCATATATAAACTCATGCAGACACTTTGTCTCAAAAGCTCAGTTGGAACATTTTAGACTTATTTACTGTAAGCAGTTAGTAATGCCATGAGCATTGCTGTCCATTGCCCAGTCTGGGACTACAAATATATTCACAGATTAACCTCTCTCTCAAACACTGCTCTTTAGATATGAAATTCATGCTTACTCTAAATGTCTGTGGGATGGTATTCCATAATACTAGCAGCAAGAGAGATGCAAATTAAAGGCAAAACACGGAAGACTAGAAGGAATGGGATTAAATATGCTTAGTATTGTTACCTGTTGTTATATGTCTTGTTACAGGACCTATGTCTTAAAAACCTGTTCACTGTTCTCAGGCCAAGAAAAAAGAACATAATACTTATTCCTTCAAATGGTATATTGATATTTCTGAAGCAAACTCTTTAGAATTAAAATTTGCTCATTTAAAATAAATTACCAAAAGTTAACAAGCAACAGAAAAAATCCACCTAATTACTCTCAAAGGGTGGATACCACAGAACAATGAGAAAGACCTAAGCCCTAAACACTCACCTGTTCCAAAGATCATCATCTTCTCCACCCCATCCCCAAAAGGCATTCGGAAAACCATTGATCTTCTTGAATTGTTCCACTGTCAGGCCACTTACACCACCGAAGAACTCATTGTATGGAAGGCTGAAAACAAAAGAAATTCTACACTATTAGCCGAACTTTCATAGGTAGCCCTGTCCTTGTACAATACCTTTCCAAAAAAAAAAAAGAACCCTAAACTAAGGAAATTAACAGATGCTGAATGTATTCACTATGGGAAACTGGCTCACAGATTGCCAGCACTAAGTAACATACACCAAGTTGCACAAAAGGTTTGCAGTAATATCTGATTTGCATAAAAAGTGCTCTTAAACTGTAGCTTAAATTAGCATCACCATATGAAACAAAAGTCTATCTGTATTTCAGATGGCTGTTTTAGACCCATAGCTGCAGTGTTAAGTGAAGCCCTCAAACTACCGCATTTTGACACTATTCAACTGAAAAAAACCCTTTTTAATCAACTGAAAAATTACATATCAGCAATGCATCAATTTAATAATTGTAATTCACCACTATATTCTACAAAACTGTTAAAACAGTTTAACGGTACATATTCAACTACAGTGAATTACATACTTATTTAAAAATATTTTCCAGTTTTTAGAAGATAAACTTTTGAATCAAAGGAATCTACAGGCTTTTCTGTCAGTAAGCAAGAGTAATTTCTGACATATATTGTTAAGTAATAAGCAGTTGGCCAACATGTACAGTCACTGTATCTATATAACATACTACGCCCCAGGCAGTGTCATTTCCAGTCCTCAAAACACTTTGTCAGTCTAAAAAAAAAGTAGACTATTTAAGTATCTCTATTTACTTCCATCAATATTGACTTGCATCCTTAACTCAGAAGCTGTTACAGTAAAATGTGTTCCTTTTTCACAAGCAGCACACCACTTCATAAAATAAAAGTCTCTGATGAGACGCTTCTAAATCTGGAACCTTCAAGGAGTTAAGACTGTCACAAAAAGATTTACCATTGTTTAGGACACAATTGCCACACTGAAGGACAAATAACTCCAGAATGCAAGGGGAAAAAAAAGCAATACACAGTCATGTAACTTCTGATCTCTGTGGAAACACAGGATTCAACCAAATCTTAATAGCTTTTGGGGAAGGTCATCACTATATATCCCTTTCAACATTTAACTGAAATAACAGTTGTTCTAATCCAACCCCCAGAAAAAAAACCCCTATATATACCTCTAAAACAACCAACCAAAAAGCACCACCAACCCAAAACCAGATCACCAACCAAAACCAAAACCAACTGCAGTATGACAGTTTAATGGGACTGTTTGAAGTTTTTATTCATATATATGTATGTGTGAGCAGTACGTGTGCACTTTTTTGTATATATACATAAACATATATTTACATTTGTATTTTATAAATCTGGATTTATTTACACATTTACCAATTTTGTAAATACTTACCTATTTAGACATTTTACAAATTTATGTATAATATATAAGGTGTTTTGTAAATACATATGAAGATAGATGAAATCGCTTCTATTTACATGTGTTCATTTATGTATTTTTAAATACATATGAAATCTTTAAACATTTGACTGATGATTGGCTGACAACCTGAAGTCCAAGCACAGAGCCATGTTTTCAAAGCATTGCTTTAGTTGACTAGGTTGTCAAGTTGACTAACTTCACAAATAAAGTTCAGGATAGCAAACATATGCATGTAGCAAGCAATAAGCTACAGCTTTATGTGAAGTGATTTGAAGAATGTCATGAGATAGCAAAGTGTTAAAAAACAAGTGACACATCATTAATGTAAAATGGCAGAAGGAAAGGAGCTAACAAAACTGCAGGTCCCACTACATTCATCAAATGTCAATAGAAACTGAATACAATAAACAAAATGGTCTAGCAGTAAGAAAATCTTTTTAAATAGCACTATGAAGCAAAAACAAATAGCACATTTTGAGAAAATTAAAAAAGACATTTTTCCTGTGGTATTTTGCTGCAGATTATCTGCTTATCTTTTGTAACAGCCAGCACAAAGGCTTATGTAGCCAGAAAAGATTTCTAATAAGCTAGGTAAGCTTTTCCCCATTGACACATAAAGCCTTTTTTTTTTTCTTTAAAGATCAATCTCACTGCCAAAAGTTCAACATCAGAAATTATAAATAATACCTTCTAATTAGTAATATATCAAATGTAGACACTCAAATCATTCTTTTAATAACTAAATAATGATTTCTGTAAACAGCATGGTAGGATGCTGTTTTATTGTTTTCACCTACTGTACATATTGTCACAAAACTCATACACATTTTAAAAATATTTCTGGGTATTTAAGAAACAACATGAATAAAACATTACTTACATGTACATGTATTTGTCCAGCTTTGCTGCAAAATGGCGTGGCATTTCTCCACATCCATAATAATTTCTGTCGTTTTCAGGTAAGTGATCCACATCATGAAATATTATGCAGTCCCAGGGTGCATCCTTCATAGCCTCTTTGAAGCCAACATTAAAGAGCATTGCACGATTAAAAGGTTGTGTACCTGTCTTCAAACAGAAAACAAAGGAGACACTGTAAAAATCAAGAAGAGACAAAATTTCAATACTATGAAAAACACATAGCCTATCACAGAAACACACACGCACAAAACAATTGTATTGACAAATATGCCTCTTTTGACCAGCTGGTGATGCTGCATTTGATGCACTGCAGGATGAGGCTTGCCATGCTGGCTGCCGGGGCACACCCTGCTGGCTTATGTTGAGCCTCCTGCCAAACAGCAGCCCCCTACCCTTTGCGCAGAGCTGCTCTCCAGTCACTCCTCTCCCAGCTTACACTTGTGCCTGGCTTCACTCCATCCTAGCTGAAGAATCCAGCGTTTTGACTTTTTCATTTCATCCCATTAATCACTACCCAGTGCTCCAATATCTCTAGATCCCTCTGCAAGGCATCCCATCCCTCAAAAGTCAACAGCACCCCAAGTTTCGTATCATCACCAAACTTGTTAATGGTGCATTCAACTCCTGTATCTACAGAACTGTCACTTGAACTGAGCCCTGAGGAATGCTGCTGGTGTCCTACATTTTTTGCCCTTGAAAACGTACAATGACAATACATACTAAAAGGCCATGCTATCACCTATAAAATATCATCCCGTACTCAAAGACAAGTAACATGTCCACTGCTTGAACTGGGGAACAGGGATGAACTTTCCTTTTTCATTTAAATTCTGGATTCATCCAAATCTTGGCAAGAAAAATCTCGATAAGTCACTTTTCAAGTAAATGCTGTTACCTGTTCAACAACATAGAAGGCAAATTCCAGCCGTTGCTTCTGCAATATAGGTATCAGATGACGGAAAAAAATCGGAAGATGCTCATGGCGATTCCGAAAAGGAATGAGGATTGCCACCTTCAAAAAATTATATATATATATTTAATTATTAAATCAGCATTTTAGAATTTTAATATTTCATATATAGATCATGTTTCCCATGGCTAACATAGGCTTTTCAACTTATACATTTAAATTGGCTCAGTGTTTTACCCTTTGATTCCCAATAGGAAAGTATGTTGGAAATTTCCTCAAGCAATTAAGAAAAAAAACTGGAGTAAAATATAAGTAAGATTTTCCTTAGATGTTCGCTTGTGTCTACTTATACATCAAGTAACAGCCACAAAGGACAGGTATGCATTCATATGATGAAATGTTTAGTAACCACAGTTAATGAACCTTTAAAAATTCCTGATAATCCATTTCAAATTTTTCTCCAAGCTTTAGTTTCTTCTAGAGCATGTCATAATACACATGCTATAACATAGGCATATTTTAGATATAGATATATGGATATAGATTAGATATAGATATATAGATATATATCAGCAAAAGACTGCATGCTTGCAATGGTAAACTATTCCAACGTGCCAAAAAAAAAAAAACAAAGCAAAACCAAAAATCGGCATCTCACCTTCCACCGTGGTTTACAGTCTTTTGGTTTCCAGTGTCCTCCTGGTTCAATGTCTAAATCTTTTGAAAACAGTTGCTGAATTTCATCAAAACTAATTTCACTCATATTGACATCGATAAGGCCTCCTAAAGAGAGGAAAAAAAACCCCACTACTTATTAATTTCAAGTAAGACAACTGATGAAACACTATATGTTATATTATAGTCAAATAGCATCAGAAATTTGTTGTTACACTGCCTACAGATTAAAAAAGAAACAATTTATACTATCCTCTTACTATTCATTTTTTACAGAATGAATGTCAGTGTTTTCCAGTCTAAACATTTAATCCATAAGACCTATAAACAAAATACTCATATTAGAGGACACAGAACAAGCAAAGTAGTTTGTATCTATTACAGAAAATTAGGGTTGCCTTTCATTTCAAGTACCACTGCTAACAATTCTACATCATCTGCACTACTGAACCTTTACTCAAATTGTGTGTGCCTTCCTACTGCACTTCCACATTAATAGAAAATGCATCATCACTACACTCAACAAACTTCCTCAATTTAAATTCCAGATTATTATGCACATTTCACGTACAGTCTTTATCCAGTAACTCACCACTGTCTTCTTCAAACTAAATCATAGCAGGCAGCTGGATTTGAAAATCACCACTGCTAGAACTAATGAGCCCAATGGGAAAAGCTTTCACAAAAGGCTATTGATGAGAGTGGAATTCAGGAAGTTATTGAATAAAGATCATAGTATGGTTTAAAAAAAAATCAGATAGTCCTCACTATGAGAAATATGAACACTTAGTTGACAGCTAAAAGTTGTTGGTCATTAGCTTATGCATGTGAAAAAAAATTCATAACTGGAGATAATTATTTGTAGTAAATACTCCCAAAAGCAGTAGAAGGAATCATGAAAATCTGGGGAGAAGAGTGTAACACTCATAAACCAGAAGCTCAGGTTGTTCTTCAGTAACTACGTTGTTCTAGATCATCAAACAAAAATCTTGTAATATTCATCTGACCAACACTATAAAATAGTCTATTTATTTTTGTCTAAAAATTTAAATATTTTTGTAAGGGTTGGTATTTTAAAGTTAGTCAAAGAAATCACTCCCATTTTCTCTCCCGTACCACACCCAAAAGATTTTATCTGTGCCAAAAGATTCTATTTGTGCCAAAAGACTGCTTCATGTCACTGAATTGACTAGCTATCTAAATTTTTTATAAAGCTTGAAATTTTTGAAAAATACTAGGAATAGCTGTTGTTTTCAGAAGAAAGCAGATGATACCACAAGAGCAGTTTTAGTTTTGGATATGATTAAATATAATACTAATTGTAAATGAAGAAGGTACCTTTTGTTTTTTTAAAGTAAAACTATAGACGGACAAGTATCAAGAGCAGTTCAATATGGAAATCTTTCAAGAGCAGATTTAAAGAAACCTACATTTACTTGATTATTTTACAAGAAAAAGGAAACCTGGCAGTTACTCAAAAACCTGTATAAATATACACCAGAACAAGCTAATCCTACAGAAATTTAAATAAAAGTTTTAAAATAACTAGAAATAAAAATAATCATTTAAAAAAAGAAGCTTAGATGATCATGTCTGAAACTCTTCAATAACCTGAAAAAGAAATCTTACACGTAGAATCAAGTGCAATCAATGAAGGACCAGTATATAAACATGTACAAAGTACATCATAAAATTAAAAAACACTAAATCTATTTCAACTACCAAGAGACAGAGAAGCAAAAAGAGCCTTTCAGTTTATTTACAGAAACTAATTGGAAAATAAAGATAAATAAAGTTCAATTACTACACCAGAAAAGGAAGCAATCTACACACAATATGATGTGACTCAGATGTCTTAGTCTCCTGAGAAAAGTTTAGAGGTGATCAGTTGATTACAGAGTTTAAAGTAAAAAAAAAAAAATAAACAAAAAACCCCCGCCATATCAAATGGCAAAACAGTGTTTAGACAAGGCAGGTACATCTGACTTCATGCAACATGCTGGAATTCCTTCCAGACTGTTTAAAAAGTAGCTATAGTAAAACCTGAAGTATTGGTACTAACCATCAACAGTACAAAAGAAAAGGGTCTATAGAAATCAGCACTTTTTCCCTGTCATTGGTGAGGGGCAGGAGAAAACAACTCTAAATATCTGGGATTAGTATTCACTACTTCCATTAGCGTCTAACATGCTGCAATAAAATATATTTATACAACCTATATAAAAGGAAAGCTGAGGAAGCAAAAAATATTTTGAGGAAGAGAATCAGAAAACAAAATGATTTCAACAGATCAGACACATACAGAAATCAATAGAGTGAAATTAATAAAAAAATAACTATGGATTGTTACTGAAAGAGAAATGAAGCATACACAGACAAAACAGGAAATACCTGGCTATGCTGCAGTATGTAGAAAGATATTTTTACAGTTTATAATGGATTTCCTATTAATATGAGCTAATGCAATGAAATGCAATTGCACAAAAATAGCAAATCCCATCCTGGAATATGTTAACTTCGTTATATGAAAGACAGAGAAGGGAATTACTAGTTTCTTTTGTAACCAGGGTTTGAGCCAGTTATGACGCTTTAAAAAGAAATCCAGTTAGATTTAGTCTATACTACAAAAAATCAAGAATGACAAGAGATTTAGATACTAAGTAGTCTAGAATGGTTTAAATCACCAGTTTATCTACAAAGGAAAAGACAGACAGACAGACTTATACAGCTTCTATCTTGCACTAGAGGTGTCCTGCTTATGAATTACAACAGCAATGTTCAACAAGTGGATTAGAACCTGAAAGACTGAGTCACACACAAAAGGCAATAGCTCTTCCTATTTTAAGAGTATATGTACTTGGGAGAAAACATGATTTTCCCATACTCTTTTCATTATACAAATTTGGCATGTGGATATAAAGAAGCTAACTTCTATAATAACCTTAAATATGTCAAAATATGGATGATTCTAGAATCTTTCTTCCCTGGCTATCTCAGGAATACCTACACCATTTCATCGGATTAAACGGTGTTCATAGAAGCTTTAGGTAGATTATAATTAAATACAGAGATGATGATTAAAAAGGTATACATGAAAACCAAGGGGTGAAACACATATCCCTTTGTTGAACAGCAACTTAGCCAGTGAATTATTTTCTATTGAAATTATTATTTCTCTTTTAAACAGGACAGAATAAGTACAAAGCAATTACTAACAACAACAACAAAAAGATGGTAAAGAGAGAGCAGCAACAAGGAGCTGTATAGAGAAATTCTGGTAAAATTACATATAGCAAACATAATTCATAGCAAGGATAGCAGAGCAGAATGCACCCCTACTCTGGCAATTCTGAATACCTGGCAAATCAAACAAATCTGCATCAAAGATTTCAGATAACATACTGTAAGTAAGCTGGCATATAAGGTACTGCAGTGACTTCTGACTTGTCTGATTTCTCCACTCCTGGACAGCAGACTAATACACAAGTAGAACAGGTGAAAAAAGCCAATACAGTTTTGAACTGATCTGATGTAATTCCAACTGCCAGATCCCTTGAAGGTGCCATTAAAAATACTAATTTATATGCATTTTTCAATCACCATAATCATCATTCTTGTTTCTCAGATTATCCAGATTTGACATTTTCTGGATTTTTTATCTGTTTCCCAAAGTAGCATATCTACTATTGGTTTTATATGTTTATATGTGCAATACTATATAAAAATGTGATTTTGAAAGTCAAACCCTATATCTGAAGGGAAAGAGACTGAAATAAGGATATTATCACATCATGGGGCTAGTTACTAAATTGCTCAAGACAATTTTCCATATAAATTAGTTTCCTAAACAACCGCAACTGATCTGTACTTTTGGCTCCATGTCTGTATATTTACAATGTTAAGAGACAAAAGTTTAGAATCTGGTGGTATTCAAAAGAAACACAGATAACACAGTTTATGTATTCTTCAACAGATAAACTTCTCAGTTGACATTTTAAAAAAAAGTTATAATGGAATATAGATATCCTAATAAAATCCATTATTTTTATTGAAGAAAAATTGATCAGAATTCAGTTTGGCTGTCAGCAATGTTGTTTGGTACAATATGGATCTGAACTGCTATTTTCAATACTTAATTACTTGCTCATGCTGAATGACAGCCCACAGACTAAGTCATCCGTTAGTCTAAAAGACAAGAGTTTAGGATTCTGGAATGCATCAGAAACTATTTTAAAATTTCTCTCTAACAAATTGGTAGTTTAATTATTTGATTTTAAACATTGCAAGTAAAAGAAACATGTTACTGTAACAGATACTGCTAACAAAGCCACTTCTAGTAACATATTTACACTTATTTACAGAGAATTGTTGATTCTTTTTGACACCAAATGAGACAGTTCAATTTCAGTAATTATCTGGAGATACATACTAATGTTACCATTAGTTCTTCACACAAAAATACTGTCTACAAAACATTTGCTAGAACTTAAATAATTCAATGGATTACTGACTCAGGTTCTGATTTCTTCCAAATTATTTAATCATCTTTTGCTTCCTACAGCAACTCTGATAATCTCACAATTCCTAACAGAGAAAAAAGCTGAAAACTCAAAAGTGGTTTCTATGAAGGAAGTTTGCTTCAGTCAGGAGACTGCAATTTTATTAAGGTTAAATATCAGAACATTTTATAATAGCAAACAATCAGTGGTGAAGGTCAATGTAAAGCAGTCATCACCAGGACTGATTTGCCTCTTTCTTTTTACTGTTCAAAACAGGCCAGTATTTAATAGGTGTGTGGTCTCTAACCTAATCCTTCCTGTTTTTTAAGGATTGCTTTTTCTACAAACTGAGAGAGAGCAAACAATGCCCAGAATTTTGTCTGAATCTGAACAATGTCAGGAAAGGGGAATTCACATGATAATTTATGGGTTTTAACAAGAATTTTTAAGAATATTCCCAAACAAAGTTACACTTTGCTTACAGCAGGGAAAGTACTCCTCTCTCTGAGCAGCATCTGTGGCGAACTGACCATAAGCCCCATTCCCCACCTCCCTGCGCTGCTGTGGGAAAGACGAGATAGAACTTGAGACAGAGGGAGGGGTGGGGGGGAGGAGTTTTTAAGATTTCTTTTACTTCTCATTACCTTGCTCTGACTTTGTTACCAATAAATTTAATTAATATTCCCATTTCAAGTCTGTTTTGCCCATGACAGGAATCAGTAAGTGATCTCTCCCGGTCCTTATCTCAATTCATGCATCCTTTGTTGTATTTCTTCTCCTCTGTCCAGTTGGAGAGGGCAGAGATAAAGTAGCTACGATGGGTATCTGGCATCCAGACACAGCCAACTCGCCACACCTATTTAATAGCTTGGGATCTTAAACATCTGCATTTGGAAGTCTTATTTTAAAATTTCCTGAGGATTGCAATTTTTCACTTGTTATGTAAGTACTTATTCCCCATTATGGCAGGGCTTTGTCACTTTCTTAAGTCCATCAATTCTCATTTTACTACACCATCCTGTTCAACTTCCTGTATATTGATGTAGCTATGATTAGCTGATAAAGATTTGAGAACTGGTTTCTGACTCATGAATCTTTCTATTAGTTATACCATTTCAAAAAAGGAAATTTTTAACTATCCCTCAAAATATGCAAATCTGACTGAGTACTTTTTAAGAAGTTATTCTCACATATTCATAAAAACATTTATTATTTAATTTGTAGAAACTAAAATTATTTGTAAATAAAATTTAAAACACATTAGCTGTCACACCAGACACATGGTGTGACTCTTGGGGATGATCCTATGCCAGACTGAGTTGGACTTGATGATCCCTGTGGGTCCCTACCAACTTGGGACATTCTGTGATTCTGTGATTAGTAAACAGGTCAAAAGCCGTAGCAACACACCAGTTACAGGCAAACTGCTGATAAGCATCATTGTCCATTATCACATGCATTTTATTCATTATTTTCTGCTATATACTTGGGCTCCTTGCAATTATATTTTATATTAAAATGACTGTATTTTGTTTAAAGTACAATTCAATTTATTAGATAAATATTAAGGTCAGTTTAAAACTTACGCATGTAAGGCAGCTTCTCTGGACAAGGCTGGTAAGGAGAGTAGGTGAAGTTCTCTGGAAGAAACATTGTTGTTTGAGCAACACAGTCACTAGAATTGTTTCCTTCAGGATAATCTAAAACAAGAAGAGTTGATTTTTGTAAAAACCTATGTTTTCCACTGAATTTGTAACATATCATCATGCAGGTGAGAGCACTAACTTTGTAAGCAACAAATTCACACCCACCTGATTAAAAAGCATCTTACTGCACTAAAGGAAGAATAGTTGAATGACAGTATCTTTGTTACACCTGTGACAAATATTTCTTACTAAAGTGAACTGATAAGTAGTAATTATTTGACATTCAGTTACAGAGAAGTAGGATTTAGGTCTAAGTTTTCATAAACAAGCTTTGTCATTACTGTTTGCTTCTTTTAAAAAAAGCTCTTTAAAAAATGAAATTAAATAAGATATATGCTTACCTGTCCCATTCAGTGTAGTATTTTTGTTAGTGTACAATCTGATCATGTGTCCTATTGTTTTTACATTTTCTCTCAACATTATACCACGAGCTTGCACCATAAAGAGATACGTGTTTGCTGATAAAACAAAAAGCAATTTTGAATTTGAATTAAAATAAGATATTTCCAAATTATTCTAACATACATTTATAATGTGTTCAACAATTGTTACTGTGTCTGAATCTATGGTTAGTGAACACTAGTTCTTCAAGGTGAAGGTCCATGCAGTGAAACCTAACAGCAACTACACAAAATAATAAAATGCATTCGTAACCATAGATCTGTATAAAGCCCAAAACTATAAAATGTCAATAGACACTTGATATGACACTTTCATTTCTTTTTACCTTACAAAAACCAACAGAAATTGACAACAAACAATTTAATTCACCAATAAAAAAGTTTTCATACATAGATACATCCCTCATATATACATCTTCATGTACATCATTGAAATATAGGACCAAAAAAAAGTCTAGAAAATCTTTTAGTCCCATATAATGGTCCCTCTTTTTACTCTTTAGTTAACACAATTTTCAGTCAAAATGTACTGCTATTCATTCACCCCAATCAGCTGTTTTGTTATACAACTGCTACAAATCACTGCCAATCTCAAAGTATTAATGATTGATAATGATATATTAAATATTTATTATAGGCATCAAGCGTGAGTAAATCAACATTCTGAGTAATTAAGAGACTCACTAACAACGGTATGAAATATTTCTCTGTGTCAGCCATGTACCCAAAGCCCCAAATCTGATCTCAAGACATTACTTTGTAGTATACAGAAAGTAAGGTAGAAATGAACCTGAATTTATATCTGAGTAAGAAAAATTCTATCCAGGACTCACAGAGCTCAAAAAATATTGCAAAGGGAAGGACAAATTTCCTTTACAGAACAGTTTTTACACTGGGTAGCAAAGAGAGTCAAAGGGATCATCTGTCACTTCACCTATGTTAAGCACCCAGTTGCCTGAGGACTATTTGGCTTGGAATCTTTGTAGGAAAGAACTAAACGTACTGTGGTGGAGGAAGGGGGGAAGAAAAAAGTTAGAAAATTATCTCAGGAACTCCACTTCATCAGATGACCCAGTACCAGTGGCATGACACAGATCAAGTGATAACTTCTTACAGCCCAACACAAAGAGACCAGAGCTCCAGAGTTCTGTATATAAAGGACTGGGACATTTCCAGAGGAAAATACATGGATTAATTCCACCACATTAGCAAACAATACTGACACCTACAGAGATACAAACACCAACAGAATCTGTCAAGGAATATTATTTGCAAGCCCTACAATAATGGAGTTTTTTAAAGAACAGAGGGGTCTTCCTGGCTTTCAAAGAACTCCTTATTAAACACAGAATATGAGAGGTTCTGAACATCCCAGGTGCTATGCATGGCATGGGATACTCAGACCCTTGGCCAGCAAGACTACCTGTTTTGGTTAACAGGAGTTCACATCTGTAAAAAGTTACTCAGTTGCTAGGATCCTGAAGTTTTCTCAGTATCCCCTGGATACTAAAACTGAAACAAAACAAACAAAACAAAAAAAACTACGGCCTTGGCCTGATGACAGAGGTAGGAAATCCCACAAGAATGATTCTTAATGGGATCCAAGACAACTGATAAGATTCATATTTCCTTACAGAAAACTTGCACAAAAACTTCTCAGAATTTTCACCCAATTAATACTAAAGTAACACTTTGGGGTTCCAACTAGTTACATTGGTAGTTTTCTGTTCAAATACTGCGGCGAGGTGGGGGGGTGGTAGTGGTTTAGGATGCTGTACTAAACAATTCAGGGCATTTGTACAATTCTTGAGTTCATATATCAAGTTATCTACTCAAGAAACCTCCTTTAAGAATCAACATAAAAGCAATTTGATCTGTTTCTTGAACCATTTTTTACCCTCAAACAAACAATTTTAACATTCAAGGCTTCCCTGAAAGTAGAACTAAGTGGATTTTTACCTTTCAAGTAGGACAAAAATTTCCTAATTAACAACTAATTACTTTCTTCAAACTTTCAACATATTTCAAATTGGTGTCATCCCCTCTCTTTTCCCCATATAGTTTTTTTCCCTATAAGCACAGCTCTTCTCTTCAGTATCTTCCTATTCCAACACTAAAATAATGTTATTTTTTAATATAAATCAGTTAGCAAATACTGATTTCGGAGATAACCTCTGCACACTGTGTGCTCTATTCTCCATTTTAATATCATACCAAAAGCCAAGGTCACTTGAGTCTTTATCTCTGCAGAACAGCAGGTTTATAGAAGCATAATCTTAATTCATATATATCAAGTGTGGTGAGTTGATCTGGTAAAGGGGTAAGTCCTCATCCAGTTGCTTGCTCACTCACCTGCAGTGGGATGGGGGAAACAATCAGAAGGGCAAAGGTCTTGGGAACCTGACAACAACGTAGAACTGAGACTAAGCCTTTCAAACTAGTCCGCAACAAAGTCAAAAGGACCATGTAAGTGTTCTCAGCTTTTAAGGAAAATGTTACTGCAGTCCAGATAATGTAGCCATAAACACTGATAAAACAGATTTTCTGCAAAAGCATTTGTATCTCCCCTTCGTTGATGGACAACTTACCTCTAACAAAGGCGAAAAATTTGAACAGAGAAGACCTTTGTGAGAGAGAAAGCTAAAAAGACATTTGTCTCAAAAGCAGGCACCATGAAAACACATAATGAAAATTAAAAAAAAAAAAACAGGTAAAGCCTGCTGCCACCTTGGCTTAAGTATTCAAAAGTTGCTCTTGCTAGCAGGAAGATCTAACCTTGACACGTTTTTATCAAGCTACTCTTGTAGTCTTCCCCATTCTGACCTCCCCTTCCTAGCTGATCTGCTTGTCAACTCACTATCCAGCTCTACCCAAATACATTTACACAATGAAATATTCCCCTCCTTTCTGTGCAGTCTTTGTCCCAGCTACCTGGGTCTCCAGCACAATCAGTTACAAGGAGCACAGATCTGATCAGTTTATTCCACTATCATTCAACAGCTGGTTAGGTAGCAGCAGATGCTTGAGCAGCCAATTAATTACGTCAGAAATGAAAAACATTAGGAAAAAATCAGATATTCATTTAGTCCTAAAAATAAATCTCATCTACTGGCATAGGTTTGTTGGCAGAGACCTGTGAAAAAGAGTACAGTTCAAATGTCACATCAATCAGCAGCAACAGCAAGCATTTAAGATAATCCACACCAGCCAGAAGCATAACAGAGAAATACATCTTTTCTGCTAGTGTGGTGGGAGACAACTGACATCAGAATACCAAGAGCTGGAGTATGATGACTCCCACAGCAATCTTGCTACTTTAATACTCATCAACTTGCTGAGCTTGGCACAGGTTTCCATAAACCTTACCTATGCTGTCATGCCACATTTCTGAGAACTGCATGTGGTTCAACAGGGCAAAGTGCCAGGTCCTGCACTTGAGTCACAACAATCCCATGCAGCCCTATAGACTGGGGGATGAGTGGCTTGGGAGCTGCTCAGCAGAAAGGGACTTAGGGGTGCTGGTTGACAGCTGGCTGAACATGAGCCAGCAGTGTGCTTAAGTGGCCAAGGCCAATGGCAACCTAGCCTGTATAAAAAATAGCGTGGCCAGCAGGACAAGGCAAGTAATTTGTCCCCCTGTACTCAGCGCTGGTGAGGACAATAGCTCAAATATTTTAGCCAGTTCTGGGTCACTCACATGAAAAAGAACTTTAAATGTTGGTGTGTCCAGAGACAGGCAACGAAGCTGGTGAAGAGTCTGGAGACAAGTCTTACATGGAGAAGCTGAGGGAAGCAGGGTTGCTGGGCCTGGAGGAGGCTCAGGGGGACCTCACTGCTCTCTACAACTACCTGAAAGAAGGTTATAGTGATGTGCAGGTCAGTCTCTTCTGCCATGTCTGAAGTGAAAGGTTGAGAGGAAATGGCCTGAAGTTACACCAGGTGAGGTTCAGCTTGCGTATTAGAGTTGTTAGGCATTGGAGTAAGTTGCTTATGAAGGTGGTGAAGTCACTGCCCCTGGAAGTGTTCAAAAGATGTCTAGACATGGCACTTGGGGATATGATTTATGGGTGATGCAAGATTGATGGTCTGACTGGCTGATATTCAAGGTCTCTTCCAACCGTGATGATACTGTGATTATGTGAATATGACCTTAACACGCTGGAGTGCCCCTCAAGTGTTTGTATACTACAGTGTGCAATTAACAACAGATCTCTGAGCAGTAACAGGCCTACAATCTTACCAGGAATCACAGAGACAGGGTGGGATGGCTCCCATGACTGCAGTGTTGCAACAGAGAGATACAAGCTGTTTAGGGAGGACAGGAAGGGAAGCTGAGGAAGAGGAGTCACCCTTTATGGCAAAAAACTGCTGGTATGCATGGAGCCCTGCCTGGGGATAGAAGAGAAACCAAGTAGGACCTTATAGGTTAGGATTAAAAGTAACATTTTAGCAGGCATCTGCTACAGTTCACCTGGCCACCAAAATGTAAGTGTATCATGCCCTCTACAGACAGATATGAAAACAACCTCACACTCACTGGCCCCCAAGAACTCATAGCGTCTTCAACAATCCAATATCTATTGGAGGCCCAACAGAGCCAAATAAAACTCCAGGACATTCCTGGAATGCACTGGTGACAACTTCCTGACACAAGTGATAGAGATGTCAGTAAGGAAGGTGCTCTGTAAGACCTCATACTCACCAAGAAGGAGGGGTTCACTGGGGATATTAACACAGCTTTTGCTGCAGAGACCATGAGATGGTGGAATTCAGGATTCTATGGGCAGAAAAAAAGAAGAAGAAAGTTTGCAACCTTGGACTTCAAGAGATCAGATTTTGGCTTCATCAAACTTCTACATGGTAGAGTCCCATGGGATAAGGCACTCAAATGAAAAGAGGGGCAAGAAATTTGGGTAATAATCAAGGATATTCCCCTTCAAACTTAAGAGAGCTTCATATCAGTGAATATGAAGACAGGGAAAAAATGCCAGGAGGCCTGTATGGATGAACAAGGACCTCTGGGAAAAAAATCAAACACAAAAATAATACAGAGAATGGAAGCAAGGACAGGTAATGCAGATGGAATACAGAAACAATATCTGAGCATCCAGGGATGCAGTTAGGAAAACTAAAGCCCAATTGGAACTGAATCTGGCCAGGGTTGTTAAAGACAACATGAAGGGTTTCTTTAAGTATGTAGGCGATAAGAAGAAAACTAAGGAAAATGTGAATCCACTACTCAAGACAAAAGCATGGATAAGTCTGCAATATTGAATGTTACCTTTGTCTTAGTCTTTACCAGCAAGACCAGTCTTCAGGAATCCCAAGTCCCAGAGACTAGGAGAAAAGGCTTGGAGCAAGAAAGATGTACCCTTGCCCTTCATGGAAGACAAATCAGGTCAGGGAATACTCAAGCAAACCAGACACAGGTAAGTCCATGGGTCCTGATGGAATGTACCAAGTGCTGAGAGAGCTGGCAGATGTCATTTCACAGCCACACTTGACAATCTTTGATCAACCATGGTGAGTGGGAAAAGTGCCCCAGGGAGGAGGAAAACAAATGTTACTTCTAATTTTAAGAAGGGCAAGGAGGACCCAGGGAAGTACGGGCTGATCAGCTTCAGCTTGATCTCTGGGAAGGTGATGGATCAGCTAGTCCTGGAAACCATTCTTCAGGTACATAAACAAGAAGAAAATCATCAGGAACAGTCAGCATGGCCTCACTAAGGGGAAGTCATGCTCAACCAACTCGATAATCTTCTATGACGAAATGACTGGCCTAGCAGATTAGGAAAGAGCAGTGGACATTGCCTACCAGGACCTCGGTAAGGCCTTTCACATTGTATCCTGTAAGATCCTCATAGACAAACAGCTGATGTACAAGCTGTTCAAGTAAACAGTGAAGTAGATCAAAAGCTGACTGACTGACCAAGCCCAAAGGGTAAAGTCAGTGACCAGTGGTTACCCCAGGGGCCAGTACTTGGTTCAGTCCTATTTAACATCTTCATTAGTGATCTGGATGACAGGCAGAGTGCACCCTCAGAAAGTTTATTTAAGATACAAAAATAGGGTAAGCAGCTGATATGCAGAGAGCCATGCTGCCATTCAGAGCAACCTCAGCAGGCTGGAGAAATGTGCTGACAGGAACTTCACGAAGTCCCACATGGAGCAGTGCAAATTTCTCCATCTGGGGAGGAACAGCACCATTTATCAATATATGCTCAGGGACACCCAGCTGGAAAGCTGCTTGACACAAGAGACCTTGTGGACATCAAGTGAAACTTGAGCCAGCAATGTGCTGCAATGAAAGCCAACGGCATCTTGGGATGAATTAGGAAGAACACAACCATCAGGTCAAGGAGATCCTTCCCAGCCTCCACTCAGCATTGGTGAAGCCACACTGGGAGAACTGTGTCCAATGTTGAGCTCCACAGTAGAATAGAGGAGAACTGGAGGGCACCAAGCAGACAAAGGGACTGAATCATGTCTCCTAAGACAAAAGACTGAGAGAACTGTGACCACTTAGCCTGAAGAGAAGGCTCAGGGGTATCACATTAATGTATACAAAGGGTTGGTGTATATGTATACAATGTATACGACAGGAATGTGCAAAGAGGGTCAGAGCCCGGCTCTTTTCTGTAGTGCCCAGTGACAGGACCAGAGGCAGTGGACACAGACTGAAACACAAGAGGTTCCACTTGAACACCAGGAAACAGTTCTGTACCATGAGGGGGATGCAGCACTGGCACAGGTTGCTCATAGTGGTTGTGGAGAATATCCTCAGAAATATTCTAAAGCAGTCTGGACATAGCCCTGGGGAAATGGTTCCAGGTGGCACTGACTGAGCAGGGAGGTTGGACCAGATGACCTCCAGAGGTCACTTCCAACTCAGTTATTCTGTGATTTTTCTTCTACTATTGTCTTTCTGCATTTGTACCAACTAGCACTGCCAGAGTACAAGGAAATGCACAAAACAGGAAGGCAAAATTTTGCATGTAACCAAGGAAAACATCTAACAATGCAACCACCTAGAACCAGTTTTATTCATATTCCCCTTACTTCACTGTACATGGTTCACAGTAAGTGGGAAAGAGAATTTCTGACTCAAGAAACATAAAATACACTGTCACACAGTTTACAAGGTAATCGAATGGGAAGTGCAGGGAAGAATAAACAACACACCCATACAGGACACCTTGGAATCAATACTATACTCAGTGTTCCACCTAAAGGAACGGAAGTGTAAGCATAGGCTTATACCTAGTTCAGATGAAATTTTACTATCAATTGATCCAGATCTGTATCAGCAATCATGAACACACAGCCAGTGTCATCAGAAGTCCTGGTTTTAGGGCATTATTTAAAACTCATTCTGATAAAGCACATTAGGGCATTAGAGGGATCATCCTGTATTTCAGAGGACATATTAAAAATATCAGATGGCTCATTTTTTGTCTTGATTTTTTATAGCTCGCTAGTTATTAATAGTGTTCAAGTGAAAACAAGATCATTGGGGCAGGTGGGGGTCACAGCAGTGCATTAATTCCTGAAGTATAAAAATATCTGTTAAAATTGCTCAATGTTTTACAGCAAGCAGCTTTCTGTTATTTAAATATTCACCCAAAGACAATTTACACCTTTTTTTAAAGAAAAAGGTCTCAATCACAGATCTCTCTCTCTTCAGGAATCAAGCTCCTTCCAAGCAGTACACCAAAAATTAAAGTGCTTCTCATAACACTGCATTAGTTTATCATCCCTCAGCTTCACAGAAAAAGCACAAGACTCAGTTTTACATAAAAACTTTTTGTCATGCTGTACACATACACCAAAGCAAAGCCAAAAAAATATGCCACACACTTAGAAGCAACCAACATAGCAACTTATACAACAGAACAAGTGAAGCTGAAACTGGATCAATGACTGAAGTTCTGAACAGCAGCAGGAAGTTAGAACTCTGATTACTATAGCAACATAGAAAAGCATTGATTACAAGTGATGATTTTTAAATACCAAAGCAAAGATGAAGAAACTTGGAGATCACAGATTTTATTTTAAAATGTATTTTTCATCCTAAACTAAACCAAACCAAAGACAAAACAAAAAAACCAAAAACAACCTAACAGATGAAAACAAACTCAAAAACAAACATGGGAAAAGCCTCATCTCCAGAATGCTTTCAAAGCAATGAGCAAAAGGTAACACCGCACGACCTTAAAAAGTAGGAAGATGATCAATCATCTGAGCAGTTGTAGCAACATTATACACTGATCTTTCAGGGGGAAAAAGATTGCTGAAAAGCTCAGATGGGAGATACTACATAGAGAATCTGCAGATACTGCAGAATTCAAATGCAATAAGCACAGCTTTACAGAAAACAGGTCTTGCAAAATCACCACTGACCCTAAAGTTACTCATCTACTAGTCAACACCCGTTTTCACAGGACTTCTGAAAAGCACACTCAACATAATGCATAAAAATTGGATTCAAATGAGTTAACAGAAAATTCTCCACTAGTAATTGTAAATGGGGAATCATCTCATGGGGGCATTTCTAGACCACATCCCACATGGATATCTTCTCATCTCAAGGTTATGCGATATTATTCTCAGCAACAGTACAGATATAAATACACTATTGGCAGAGTTCATGCATGGCAAATTATCACAAAAGTGTTAAAGATTAAATTCTACAATTAATCTAAATATACATATATCTGATATATAAATATATCAGCAGAAGCTTTGCTTCTAAATATCTAGGATCTAGAAATATCTTCCACTACTAGATAGTGACTTTAGTCTGTAAAATTGATTCATTAAACAACTCAGCAGTGAAGGATGATACCTAAAGTACTGTAAGACTGCTGTTAAATGGTTCCTACTCACAAACTGAAATTTACAACGAACATCAATAAATACAACTTCCTTAAGATTTTATTTATTTTTACACATTTGTTGTTAATCAGAAATTGTTTTTAAAGCAGATGCAACAACCAGAAAAAAAGCAAAAAAATGCATGCCTTGAAATATATTTACTTGATTTGTTCTTGAATATTTAAGCAGTTTTGCACTATCTGTAAATTAACAATAAATTCAAAGCTCTTCCACAAGGGAGGCAACACTGCATTTGAGTCTGCATATGTATACCTCCTCATAAGAAAAATATATTACAAAGATACTGATCGCCTCAATCTACTGAAAATACCAAAAGCTACCAGTATTTCTGGAGGTTAATAGTGATCATTCACATGGTGCAGATGGACAAATCTGTATCAGCTGCAACAGAGAGCCTTCAATATTGTTTTTTTAACACTTCAGACAATCTCCATATACTCACTGCCACGAAGGATATAAGCTAAATGGATGAGTCCTCTGACTGCAAGTCTGAGGAACTAAATACATGTCAGTTCACTGTTTATTGGAGACAGTAGAAGAGGGAATCTCAATGATCAAGTTTCCATTTACAGGCAAAAAAATATTAAATCAAAATTTTTTTCCCTGGCAGTATTTTTAAGCATGATAAAGGATACAATGTTCAATATAATTTCTAACACATTTGATACCATTCTATCTTCTCAGGATACTAATTGATCACAGAGCAAGCCATAAAACAGTTCAATAAATGCACAAAGAACTGAAGGTAAAAGACAACTGCAAATCTAAGAAAGTGAACTGATACCTTGCAAAAAAGCATCTTTTGTATCTTAAAGTCCTGAAACCAATCTCTACACTGTGTTCACAAGAACCTAGCACCGGATCCCACACAACGCATAATCATTGCATGCTGCTTCCAGTAATATCATTGCATAATTCGAATACAAAAGATTACCTAAAACAGACTAAGAGCTGTAGAAAAGCAAGCAGAGATAGTCACTTGTAGAAATAGTCTTAGTAATGAAAAACCAGTAGATAAGCACACAGAAATGTGGAAATGGTTAA
This sequence comes from Anabacerthia variegaticeps, assembly GCA_035583185.1. Taxonomy (NCBI): domain Eukaryota; kingdom Metazoa; phylum Chordata; class Aves; order Passeriformes; family Furnariidae; genus Anabacerthia; species Anabacerthia variegaticeps. The sequence continues at coordinate 106,778,369 of JAWWEW010000078.1, forward strand.
CATTTTGGCCATGTCTGTAAAGCATCACAGTTCAAATAAATGTCCCCAGGGAATACAATCTCTCCTTCTCAACCCATGAAAAAACACATTCAAATAACTGGCTGGCTTAAGTGAAAACTCATTTCACATGAGATCTCATAATTACTTTGTCCTTGTGAAGTTAGCTGCACATAGTAAGTGCCTGGGTTTTTTCCCTTTTCTAAGAGCAACATCACCATCTGAGTACTCATTGAAATCTTATGCAGGCAAGTTCCCTGACTAATAACTACTAATACGTAAGGACTTTAGGAAAACTATCAGATAAAGATGCAAAACAACTGATTCAGAAAGAAACATGCGTGTTTAGTCACAGATAATCAGTTGGCAAAAGTGAAAGACAGTCATGAATGACCAAATTACAATAATTTATTCAGCATTAGGTACTAGGAATGACTGCACAGGGACAATATAATGGAAAAATCTTTTCATTTCCCAGAATAAAGCAGAAAACTTGCCTTCCTGAGTTCATAATGAGTCAAGCTGTTAGTCAGAATGCTGAAGAACATTTGATCACTGGAAATCAGAGATAAGGCAGACAATGTTTAAACCTCATTCTCCTCTTTGCACAAGAGAAAGAGGAAAGACCCCATTAATCAGAAAGTTGACTAAAATGTCTCAGTTTAGGGATTTGATTATAATTTATGAAACTGAAGTGAAAAACTGCAATGCAAGCAAGAAAAATACCTCTGCAGTTAATGAAAGTACTCTTGCCCCCAAATGAAGCCTTCAATAACAGGTGAGTTTTAATAATGGAATATAGCTGAAAATAGCTCCCAAACAACAACGAGGTCTGTAGTACAGACATTTCCCTGAAGAAATTATGAAACAATAGGATAGACAAGTTTTATTCACTCAAGAAACTTGGAAGAGACCCATGAGAACAATTCCCTAGAGAGGAGTAAAAGAAGACAAAACTGAAAAACAAACAAACAAACAAACAAAAAAATTAACATCTACAACTTCCTGCAAAACTCATGAGCATTTTATCAGGTATTTCCACACCACACAGAAAGAGAGTAACAAATTATTTGTTTTGTTTTAAAGCGGCTAGTTGTATTATTCCTCTTTCAGTGCAGCCGTTGAGCTGCAGTAAACCCAAACAGAGGCTGTATTACAAAACCCTCCCACAAGGTATTGCCATCCGTGTATCATTGTGGCAAACACAGACAACAGTATGCTGCCCTGTATTAACAACAGCATAACCAGCAGATCTATAGGAGCAACCATTCTCCTCTATTTAGCAGCTTGTGAAACCCTGCTTGGGGTACCATGTCCAGTTTGGGGATCTGAGTAAGAGACAGATATTAACATAGCAGAGTGAGCCCAGAGGAAACCTTCCAAAACGGAGCATATTTTGTACAAGGAAAAACTAAAAGAAATGCGTTTGTTCAGTCTTAAGCAGAAATGGCTAAGAGGCAGATATTTTTTTTTTCTTTTGCTGTCTTCAGCTGTATTCTAGAACTGTACAGCAAAGGCTAAATTGAACACCTGGGAGGTGAAAAGACACCAGGCAGTGAACACAAGCTGCAAGATGGGGAATTATGATAACATATTACAACTTTCTCACACGTCAAACACTAGAACAGATTTCCCAGAGAGAGCGCAGGATCTTCATCCTTGGATTTATTCAAAACCCAACTGGACATGGCCCTGAGCAATTTGATAGAGAAGGATCTGCTTTCAGCAGGAGGTTGGATCAGGTGACTTCAAGGGGTCCCTGCCAATCTAAATTCTTGTATAATCAAACAGCAAGTCTTTAGTAATACCACGACTGTCACAGATGCCAAGAACAAAGAATATCAGCACAAAGGCTGTGCCCACATTTATGGGCTCAGCACATGGAAGCACTAGCAAACACTTATCTTGCTGATAGCACTTTCAGCACTCTCCTCCATTTCTGCACAAGTTCAAAAAGGAGTGATATCATCCTTCCTACTAGTAAAACTACTTCCTAGTAACAGAATAGAAAACAGATTTATATTAAGTTGTAAGCTAAAACCAGTGGAGATGTTTCAAACTTTCAAGTAGCCTGCACCACAGCCCTTTGGTTAGGAATGCCAGAGAAGTAGCAAAATTTTAATAAAAGAAACAGAAAACCATAGGAAAGAAAACAGTAGCTGTTTTTAATTCCTCAGTCTCATTTCATCATTCAGGATTCTGAGTTATTGATGCCAAAGGAGACTGCATCTTCCTTGATCACCTCATTGTTTCAAAATCAGTTCTTATGAGAACTACAAAGGTCATTGCATCCAAAGCAGACAAGTTAGAATCATAGAACATGCTGAGTTGGAAGGGACCCGCCAGGATCAAGTCCAACTCCTGGTTCTCTGCAGGACACCCCAAGAATCACACCATGTGTCTGAGAGCTTTGTCCAAACGTTTCTTGAACTCAGACAGGGTTGGCACTGTGACCACTTCCCTGGGTAGCCTGTTCAAGTACTCAAACCCTCTCTGAGTGAAAAAATAGATTGCAATTGACTACAATATTGAGAACTCAAAGGCACTCTTCCACACAGACTGGTAAAGGTTCTCTGTTGGAATCAGACAGAAAGGAATAACCCAGAGATGAGTCTTATCAATATTCAGATTGGTTTGGCAGTGAAATAAGACCAGCAAATGCTCTGTTGGTCACCACTGCCTTGTTCATTTGTTGTATTCTCCTCATCTTTGGATCCTTTCCAGGATGTCAACTTGAACATACATATATGTATTATGGATAACTGGCAGGACCAAACACAGACTATCTCAGTCTCTTTTATCACCACTGTTACCTACAACACTGAAAGAGAATGTATGGGTGCCAAAGATTCTTGCTTTCTGCTAGCTTCTTCACTCTTTAATATATGGATATTTGTAACTTCCAGTAAAGTTTCAGAATCACAGGCTGTCTTTATTGACTAATTCAAAATCAGAAACTTCTGTTTCTATCTTTTACTTTTTTGTACCAGAGAAAGAGCATCAGATGAAGTTCAGTCAGAAAAGTGGTCTTTCTGGAGAAGCAGCATCTGTTATCTGCTTTCATTGAATACTTGGGACTATTACACAGAAGTATCATTAAACATTTACATGAAGCTTTTAAACTTTAAACATTTTAAATTCTTTTCCACCATTTCAACTTGCCATCCCAGCCCTCAAGGTTTTGCTTCAAAACATCCACTCAATTAAACAAGAAAAATGAAAATTAGAAAAATAGTTGTCTTCTCTAATTAGCACTTAGAAATCGATCTGCTCTCATTTTTGAGCTCCTCTGACTATCAAAAGACCATCAGGGTACTAGGTAGGCTTGCAGCCATCTCTACTTCATCCAGTTGTCTGTGCTTACAGAAAAGGGAAGAGGAGGCACATGAAGAATTCCAACATAATGCATGAATTCTTCTCAACAATTTAAACCCCAGATTTTTGTGTTACATGGAATATTGTATGTCTTAGCCTCAAAACACAGAACCACATCTGAAAATATGAAATGTAAATGCTTTTCCTCCCCTCGTATTCTGAAATACATGGGATAATAAAAGCTTCTATTTCTCAAAGACCTCACATTCTGAAAGGCCTCTTAAAAAAAAAAAGTGATAGGCTTATGTTATTGTAATATCTGTAATTATTGTGTAAATAAAAACTTTAAAATATTAGACAGAAATAATTAAATACCCTATAATATGCAATTAAGATTTTAAACAAATTGTCAGTATTTCAAGTTGACCCAAACTGTATTTGTCACAAAACCTGAAGTTTTGCTGGAAAAAAATGCAGTAATTCTTTTTTTTCTAAATAGCATGAAGGACAGAGAGAATGTGATGGGGACCTCTTTAAGAATTCTTCCAGTGCTACGGGCTTACTTGGGCAGACATCTTCTCTCTTTGATACACCATGAATTGCTTGCTAAGAGGGAATCCCACTCTATGAGCCCATAAGAATTCTAATTTTCAACCCACTCTGACATCTCAGGAAACCATTCTTCTACATAAGCCACTTATTTTTCCCCTCCCACCTTCCAGTACACTGCTGCTCCATAAAACACTTGGGAATCCAACTTCTCCCTCTCTTTTCAGTTCTTCTGACCACCAGGAAGAGAAGCCAGTCAAGGAGCAGCTTCCAGTTCCCTGCAACACAATTAGAATCTTCTTCCTCATTGACACTGCGCTTTGTAGCTCATTGAGGAAGAAAGTGTCCTGATGAACTGAAACATCATCAGTAAAATATATCTGTACACATAAATTATGGCAGATCCCTACCATTTATGACTTAGCTGCAGAATATATTTCATGAAAAGCTGCTTGCAGGTAAGGTGGTTGAGCTTCCATAAGCAATCTGAAAGCCCTGTTCCTTTTCATATACTCAAAATCAGCCTTGACTTAGATACATCTATTTCATTACACTCAGTGAAAAGGAGCAAGTACAGTGAAATATTCTATTCTATCACAATATGCAAATGAACACACAGCATAAGATTATTAGATGAATCATCTGAACTTGGGTGTTCCTAGGTTTTTTGAAAATCTTCTGTTCTTACAACTTACATTTTGCCCATGACTACTGCCAGGATGCTTGTTGGTTTTTAGATAATATCTGACCTCCTTTCTCTCCATTCCACACAGTGACATTTTCAGGAGCAAATTCCTGGAAAATCAGCATTACATCTGCAAGCTGATAGGCTGAGATTTACCAGTGTAAAACCTTCCTATTGCCCTTTACCATTTTCTATATTCCCCCAGGACTCCCCAAATCAGCACAGCCTGGTAGCATTTCAAGCTGGATCAAAGAAGTGCCACAAAGAGGAACTTCAGTATTGCAGAGTTTTGATTTAAGCTGCATGAGCTCACAACACAACGGCATACAGTTAGGGCAGCACAGCATTGATCAGTAGCTGGAAAAAGATGTAAACTCACAAACTCATGGAACTACCCAAGATTTTTGTATTGCTAAACCACAGCTTGAAGGGGCCAAAGACAGTATTTATGTCTGAGATAGGAAGAGAGACCAGTCTGAGTATGACTTTTTACCTCAAAGCTAATCAGACCTAATTAACCTATGCCAAGAACACTTATGGTACATACTGTTGATTTAATTTCATTCCTGGTACAAAGGAAACACATAATTCCCAAAAGCTGAGCAGCAAGACAAAGTCAGGAATAAAAGTATCACCACTGAAGGCTCTGATTCTGAACAAGATACTGCATATGCCTTGCTTAGTAAGAAGATGTTCTTCCTAAGAAGATACCCATTGAGAAGACACATTTAAATAATGAACTAAAACTCCAGCTGTGTACATTATGTAAGGTGTTAATAGTTTCACTTATAAAGATGTGGAAACTGTATTCTGCTATTTAATTCATACACCAAATACTTGTAATTAAAGTCTACTTTACATATATATATAAATGTATATATATATATATCCTTTACCACTGTCTCAAAGACCTAAGAAGTCTAAACGGACCCTAGAAGCATCGTTCTCACTTGCATCACATCTGTTTCAGCAGGGAAACACTGACAGACAAGAAAGGTCAGAACTCCAACCCATTATATGTTCCTCGATTTTTTTAATATATATTTATTTGAGCTAGAATAATAATTGAGAGACTTGTCAATATTGTATGAAGTATATAAATACAGGAAGACTATAGAATTACATGAGAACTACATAGAACTACAGAAGTATAGGAGAAGCAATTGCACCTTGAAAGTGTTTACAAGCTAAACAGAAGAGAGTGAACAAGAGGGAGCCAAACACCATAGGAACAGTCAATAGGAAACAATTCCTGCAGATTCAGTGGTCAAATGAATGTGGACATTTCGTAGTAATGACTGCAGAGAGGAACTTCAAGCACAGAGGGCAAAGCGAGGTGATTTTACAGGTATTTAGGTAGCACCTGATAAGCAGGAAACATGTAAATGAAAGTGGACACGTAGCAACGTTCCATAGAAAAAAAAACAAAAAAGGAAAATATTGTGTTGCCAACAGACCGCCCAGTACAGTGAAAACCCATAGAGCACCATACAGGATACCACTGGCATCAACTCTGGGGTAATGCTAACCCGTTCTGAAAGGATCATGCAGCAAGAAAAGGTCTGATGGTCTCCCAGAGCGAACTAAGGAAAACAGCTCTTTCTTTTTTTTTTTGTCTGACACAAACTTGCACAATTATTTTATGAAGCTTCGCCTAAATCAACTGTTTGTCTCCCATCTGCAGTGGAAGTTCACAAACTGTAACGCCTGTGACGAGAGATCGCACTGACGGAAGTAAACAACGAATATTCAAGCCAGTCCTTAATTTTTGTTCACACGTGCTTTATTATTACTGCAGTTACTAACAATTTGACAGATGGATACATTCAAGTGACTCCAGCAGCTTTGCAGCTTTTTCCTCGTTCCTGCCATTCTAACACGGTGAACCGGCGAGCTGCTTTTGTGCTTCACTTTCCCAGCCTGTGAACCAAGGGCAGCATCCACCTACCTCGCGATGGCAGATGAACCTTCTAGAGCGTGTGAGAGCAGCAGAACAAAGATGCGGCGGGACCCGCGCAGGATGCCCCCGCCGGCCCCGGCGCTCCCCCGGAGGGCGGGATGGCGCTCCGACCCCCGGGCCCGCCCTGCCCTCCCGGCCGCGGGGACAGCCCGGGGGGAGCGGGCGCGGCCCCCACCCCTGCCCGCGGACCCCTGCCCGCGGACCCCGACTCACCGATGCCGGGGGCCACATAGATGAAGTAGAGGCAGGATGAGGAAAAGGAGAAGAAGAAGATGAAGGCGAGCATGGAGCGATTGGAGACGCGCAGCGCCTTCCGCAGCAGTGGCATCCTCCCGGCGCGCCGGCCGCCGGCCGCTCCGCTCAGTCCCGGCGAGCCGCGGCGGCGCTTCGCGCAGGGAGGCGGCCCGCTCCTCCCATGGACGGGGTGGCGAGCAGGGGGCAAGGGGGCTCGGCTGGCCCCCTCCCGCCCTGCCGGGAGCGGGAGCGCCGGAGGGGCAGCGCCGCGCCGGGCGGGCGGCCGGGCGGAGGCGGCGCTTTGTGGCCGCTGCTCGGTGCCCTGGCGGGCGGGCGGCCGGAGCGGGGCTGCCCGCGCTGCGCCGCCGGGGACGGGCCGCCCTAGCGC
>JAWWEW010000078.1:106785754-106834100 GCA_035583185.1 Anabacerthia variegaticeps
CGCCGCCGATTGGCTGCTGCGCGCGAGAGCGCCCGTGCCGGCGGTTGGCGCGGGGAGAGCGGCGGGGCGAGCCGGGCCCGAGGGGACGCTGGGCGGCACCGGCACCGCGGGGACACTGCCCGGCACCGCCACCGGCACCGGCACCGCGGGGACACTGCCCGCCACCGCCACCGGCACCGCGGGGACACTGCCCGGCACCGCCACCGGCACCGGCACCGCGGGGACACTGCCCGGCACCGCCACCGGCACCGCGGGGACACTGCCCGCCACCGGCACCGCGGGGACACTGCCCGGCACCGGCACCGCGGGGACACTGCCCGCCACCGGCACCGGCACCGCGGGGACACTGCCCGCCACCGGCACAGAGCCGGCCCGCCCCGCCGGTGCCTGCCTCTCCCCTGCCCTCCCCAGCCGGTACCGCTCCTGTACCGGCAGCGGGAACGGGCGGGTCTCGTCGTACTTGCGGCTGGTTTTAGAGCCGAGCCGTGGGAAACGGGAGTCGGGGCTGGTGGTGTCTCTCCTATGACCTGTTTGGTCTAGAGAAGGGAAGACTGAGAGGGTATCTCATTAATGCATGTAATTCTCTCAAGGGCGAAAGCCAGGAGGATGGTGCCAGGCTCTTCAGCGGTGCCCAGGGCGAGCAGCAATGGCTGTAAACTAAAACACGAGAAGTTCCACCTCAGCAAGAGGAAGAGCTTTATGCTGAGGGTGGCAGAGCACTGGAACAGCTGCCCAGGGAGGTCGTGGAGTCTCCCTCCAGAGACATTCCAAACCCACCCGGACATGATCCTGTGTAACCTGCTCTAGGTGACCCAGCTGTGGCAGGGGAGTTGGGCTGGTTGATCTCCAAAGGTGCCTTCCAACCCTAACAATTCTGTGATTTTGTGGCCCAAAAGTTCTCCATGGAGCAGATTAGGAAGCTTTGCCCCAAGGTTTGCTTACACTTGTGCTTTCCGACTTGCTGTATTCAAGTGTGGTGATCTACACACTTCATTACCTGTTCACTCCCAAGACCATTGCTCAAAAAGAATGTTTCTTAAAAGTTGGCAATAATCAGACTCACTGTTCTTGCTTCAGCAACTAACTTGGCTGCCACAGGTTGCTGGGTGATAGGGTCAAGTCAGTAGTTGTTCCATTCGTCCACAGAGTGCTGTCACAGATAGGAAGATGTGTGCCAAGGGGTTGGCAGCAGGCCAGGGCGTGCCTGAGTGCACTTGAGATGGCAGCAGGATCCAGTTGTGTAAGAATTCAGGTCTGTGTTGTTAGTCTTGTCTTTAGCCAGATACAGGGTAAAGAGAATGGAGATACAGAATTGCCTCCCTCCCTCCAGTACAATTTCATCTCCATCACTATACTTGCATTATGGTTTTTTATGCAATAGATATTACTAATACCTTCATCTTGTTTCAGTAATCATCATAGAATCATAGAATGGTTTGGTTTGGAAGGGATCTAAAAGATCTTCGAGTTCCAAATCCCCTGCCTTGGGCAGAAACACCTTCCACTAGACCAGGTTACTCAGAGCCCCATCCAACCTGACCTTGAACACTACCAGGAATGGGGAATCCACAGCTTCTCTGGGCAACCTGTTCCAGTGTCTCACCACCCTCTCATTAAACATTTTCTTCTAACATCTAATCTAAACCTAGTCTCTTTCAGTTTGAAGCCATTCCCCTTGTCCTGTTACTACATGCTCTTCATCTTTTTTCAGTAATAACAGACACAAATTATTTTGTTCACCCAGCACAGCTCATGGTCAATTGGAGTTTATCTTTTAGGGTGAGGAGATGACCTTATCACTTCCTTCACTTCGGTCACAAACAAACTGCTTCCTAACACTCTGCAGGCTTCCATATCAGTATTTTTGTGTCACAAATAAGAAGCTCAGGTCTGTTGACATGTAAATGTCAGACCTAGAAATACAAACTGATTGGTTAATCAGTGAAGTAGCAATGCAAATAAGTGACAGTAATAACAAAACAAAATGTTTACTTAGAAGGCCTACTTAAACTGAAAATCTTGCTGGATGTTGAACATTTCTTTGTACAGTAGGATTCAGTACACACAGCAGTGATCTATAGCCACATCATGGGCTTCCCTGATTATCACTTTGATACAGAGTGTAGACAGAAGGATTTCCCAATAAGGGTTTCCATAGCAGGGAGAGAAATTCTGAAATAGAGATTTGTCAGTTATATTTTTATGGATGTTATTGCAATGGTTGTCTGTGCTGGTTTTGGCTGGGGTAGAATTAATTTTCTTCTCAGTGGCTTGTATGGGGCTAGGTTTTGGATTTGTACTGAACACAGAGTTGATGATATAGATGTTTTTGTTATTGCTGAGCAGTGCTCACATGGAGCCAAGGTCTTTTCTGCTTTTCATACTGCCAAGCTGGTGAGGAAGCTGGGGGTACATAGGAGGTTGAGAGGAGACACAGCCCGGATAGGTGACCCAAACTAACGAAAGGGATAAACCAGATCGTATGACATCATGCTCAGTATGTAAAGTCAAGTGATAAAGAAGAAAGTGGGAACATTTGGGGTGATTGCATTTGTCTTGCCAAGTAACCATTACGCATGACGGGACCCAGCTCTCCTGGGGATGGCTGAACACCTGCCTGCCCATGGGAAGCGGTGAATGAATTCCTTTTTTTTTGGCTTTGCTGGTGTGCGTAGATTTTGCTTTCCCTATTAAATTGTCTTGTCTCAACCCACGAGTTTCCTGGCTTTTACCCTTCCAATTTTCTCCCTGTTCCTGCTGATGGGGGAGTGACTGAGTGAGTGGCTGCACGAGCTTAGTGGCTGTCTGAGGTTAAACCACAGCGTCAGGTAGAGAGATAGACCGTGTGATGCATTTTGTCACAAAATTCTGAATTGCTGATGGCAGCTTTGTAACTTTATGTGTCATTTATTTTATTGAGAGCAGTGCAAAACTAGCTATAGAAACACAATATTGAACTTCTCTGTAGGTATATGATTTAAATGTGAAGCTTTACCTGACAGTAATGTAGGACATGAACTTGGGTTTATGAAGTGAAAATGTACTGTCTCTTTATGTCTTGTCACTATCTCACATTAAAGTAAAATTTATTTTATATGTGATGTAGTGCTAGTACTATTTTGTTTTTATATATTAAAGTTATTGATTTACTCTATTAACTGTAATAACCGACTATTAATTAACACCTGATTCCCCCATGGTCCACTTTTATTAGTGTTTTTGTTGTAGTTTTAGAAGATCTATTTCTATGCTGTAAATATAGTGAACGACATTAGAAGATCAATACGATGACAACTTGCAGAATCTTGTCAGAGACAAGAGTGAGGTCTATGGTACAAAAAATTTTAAGTCTCGTCCTAACTTTTGTGTGGAGGAACATTAAGTGGAACATTAACTACACAGCACTGTCTCTGCATAAGTAAAGGCAAGGGCCGTGTCTTCAACTAAACAGTGTTAATTCCAGTTTAATTGCTTAGACTATTAGGTGCACTTTTGTAAGAGTTTAAGTGATTACTGTGATAAGCATGAGAAAACCTGTGGAATAATGTCTTAAATATATAGAAACATTTGTGGAAGAATATCAAAATGGAATTTCAGAAGATAGATGTGTCATGTTTTATTGAACCTTGAGCAGCAGGACACTGCAGGATCTGCAGCATGACTCACACACAGTTGTGGTAGATGACTATTCCCAGGTATCTGCTCTGATAAGAATATTTGAAATTTCTTCTTTAAATATTACTTTTTTCAGTAAAAGTCTTGATGAACAATAAGTAGATTACTTGTTTGAACAAACAAGGTATTGCACTTTACTTAAGAAGGGGAAATTCCATTGGATATACATTGCTCTGCTATGGTTCATCCTGAAACGGAATTTATTCAAAAGAGTTCTTAAACTATTGTAATTTACTCTGACCGATGAAAACTCCCTCCTCATTTCTGTTTTCTGTCTAACCATCCAAAAGTGGATTTTCTATGGATCAGCAAACACAAAATCAAACAAGATCTCATCAACAGCTGCAAAACGATCAATGTCTCCAAAGCTACAAAAATAAACACATCTGTCAGTCATTCCAAAAGGTCATCTATTTCATCAAGTCTAACACATGCTGCCATAGAAAGCGCATGCGTGAAATTAAACAGGCTTCCGATGTAGCACCAGAACAGTTGTGCATGATAATGTTCTGGTAACGAAATCAGGGCACTGATCTGTTGAAGAAAAGTGACAACACTTTTTTTGGATAGAGAAAGAGAGAGAGGCTTGATATTTTTCATCTGTGTCTTTTCTGGAATCCATTTGAAAGATTGACACCCCAAACCATTCTGACTTTGTAATTGTGGCTATAGGATGCTGTGAGACAACTAACAGGAAAGAATGTCATAAGACCCTGAGGGAAGCAAAATTATCTTGAGGTACTGTCATCAATGAGTGTGAGACCTGAGCCTGACGTAAGCATCACTGAATCTGTGTCAGAGATTCCACTATTCCAGAAGCAGAGAGTGGTATATTATTTAGAGTAGCATATTGTTAGAGCTGAGTGTTAAAAGAATACACTGTGAATGTGCTGCCCGTATAACATCCAGTTTTGCAATATTAATGTAAAATCTCACATTTGGGAATCACGGGAGTTATTTCACCGTAACTTGTACAAGTGAAAAATAAATGCAGAGGAAGACATAATCACCACTAACTAACGTCCAATACTGTTTTTACAGAAATCAGAATTTAAATGTCCTGAATTACTGACATCAGAATTAGTCTGAAACCTCTATTTGCTACCTTTGGAGTAATAGCTGTTCCTTAAAACATTCCTGAAAAAGGACAATAACTAAGAAATACTAAGAGAGAACTGCAAGCTAAGCTCACATTCTTGGACTGTTTCCCTAACCTCACTTTTTAAGATGTTATCCAAGTCTTAAAAACCAGAGTACAAAACTAAATCATGCAGTTTGGCTGGTAATCACTTCAGTGGTGAAATAAATTAATAGAAGATTTTGAGGAAGGCTTGAGGACTTTTGCTTTGCTTTGTTTTTTTATGGCTAAAATCTTATCCTCAGAGAAGCAATTCCTTTGCATATATAAATAGAAGCAATCTATTGCACTCTTTCCATTGCAATTAAGAAAAAAGCAATCAGAGTTTGTTAAACAGACTTCAGGGAGAGTAGAATCTTACGTCTTAGAAGACAGATGTTTTCTGATTAAGCTTTCTATCACGGTCTCATTTAAATTGCATAAGTCAGAGATAACTTTAGCAAATGTTACAGTTGGTGGAATTCCACTACTTTGTTCAGTTCTCAATAACAGCTTTATTTAGTTTGTGAGGTAGTGTTTAAATAGATTGAACCTTCTTAACAACTTCTGTCCTCATAAAAACTCTTTGGTATACTGCAAACCTAAAAAATAGTCTGAAGTTTTCCTACAGAGTCATCTTGCTACTTTTCTGGTATGAAAAAGAAAAAAGAAAGAGTGCTAAAAATTAGTAAGTGTGTTTTCATGAATACAACCTCATTTATTCAGAGGGTCATGTACTGACAGTTATGTAGAGATGGCGATGCTGACTATAACTGTTGTTGGTTATCCTTGCTACAAAATTTCTGTTTATTTGATTACCATTTAAGTAATCTTTAATTTGTTAAAGCAAAAAAATTCTGTGTGAAGTGTCTTTCCTAGGTCAAAACAAACAAACAAATGAACAAACGAAAACATAAAAAATGAAAATCAGCCAAACTCTTCACGTGTCTTGCTCCCTAAGACAAAAACACCACGCTCATTTGGTCATAATTGAAATTATCTGTATTTTGAAAGACAAATAGTGGCCTTTAACCCATCTGTTTGTTCAGTCATGGGCACAAACATCTTCCTAAATGCAGCTGATTTAGAACAAGTGAAATTCTAAAGATTCCGTCCCTACAGAGCATTTGCCAACCTCTCAGAGTTTCAAGAACTGAGAGTAAACATACGTTTTGCAAAAAGCTTAAACATTTTAACAGGGTCGCAGTTACTCCTTGGGGAAGTGAGACATTCTGGGAAGAAAGGATGCTATATATGTTATATCAGATACAAGAAACACGCAGACTTTGAAATTCTAGAAATAGTTAGAAACTCCAGTGAGTGTTCCAGACAACATAAGAAGATCACCAAATTTGGAAGGGTTGTTTGTTTGGGGTTTCTTTTGTTTGGTTGGTTTTGAGGGTTGTTTGACTTTTTGTTTGTTTTGTTTGTGGGTTTTGGTGGTGGTGATGGTTTTATTAGGGTCTTTAAAAATCATGTTTAGTTCTAGGTTTAAAGTAGATTTTAAATCACAGTTTTAGGTTACCTTTGTCAGAGTTAGCTAAAACTTGTTCCTTCTGTGGGTAGCTTTCCTTGCAATACATTTCTAAGTATGCTTATAGATTAGCAGGGATGTGGTGCATTATGCCAGAAGACAGTCTTTCCAGTCTCCAGGCCGTAGCACAGTTACAAAAATTAAGACTGAAGAAGGCAAAAATAGCCTTTGGCATAACCTGCAGCAATCTGAGTCTGATCTGCACAACTATCAGAGGGTTTCAGCAGGTTGGTTTTTTCCTGCTAGTTCATTTCCTATCCCAGAGACAGCAAGGAATAAGTATCCTGCTTAGGATAGCCATTTATTCTAATTATTTATTATTGGTATTGTAATGGTGCCTAAAAAATGCCAGGCATAGAAAAGAACACAAGGATTGTCTTACGGTCTGTATAAATGAAAAAAAATAAATTAAAATAAACCCTACATCAGGAATTTATGTTTATTCTATATTCAGGACATGATGATTGCATTTTAGGTATTTAGCCACATCTACACATCTACATCTTGCAAAAATGTGAGTCTTTTCATTCACTTCTCAAAGCCGTTACGTTATCTTGCTCTGAATCACAATGACAAAATTGAAGTCCATGAAGCTCCATATGCTTAATAAGAACAACCAAAAACTGCTGTGGAAATCAATTTTCCAAAAACTAATTAGATGCTCTATTTGTGTGTTGTTGCTCAAAGAGTTTTTCACTTGTGAAAACTTGTTAAGATTAATTTTTCTAAGTGCCTGTGGTAAGACCAGTGGGAAATATTGAATTCTTTTGAGCTGTGGTTATGAAATTATTTTTGTGTTGTCAAGATTACCAGAACCAGTAAGATCTTAATACATATTTTTAAAAGAAAAAATAAAATAAAAGCACTAAAGCAAGAACAATATCTTGTGTCTGAACATTTTCTGAGCAAGTGTCTATTTTTTCCCCCAAGACATTTTGATAGAATGACATTACAAGTGTTTAAATACAAACTGAAGATGAAGATAAAATAAAAGAAAATACAAGGGAAATAGGTTCTGCATTTCAGAATACTTTTGAAGAGAATCAAACAGACCAATTAATGAGTAGGAAATTATATTTAAATTGAGGATTAGTGACATGGCACAAAATACACATCAAGCCAGACATAGGGAACCTGGAAAATATTTTTTATGAGAGAAAAAGGTCTTTTCATTCATAATACCTTCTATATATGAATGCAAGTGTTCTCTCTAGCTTACTTAGCATCTACTTCCCATGGCTAATACACATATTTAAAGAGAAGTCTGAGTATTCTGAGGGAATTGGACTTTATGCCTAAGAGGGCAAGATTATCAAGGTAAGTCACTGTGCATTATACTGAATGACTAACATCCTTCTGCTCTGCATTTTTCCTATTATACTGGAGATAACTTGAGTATCTTATTTACTTTGGAGTTAGCATCTTCTTTCTCTGTTTGCCATAAGGTTTTTTACAGGTACCTTTTTCATATCACTGGGTACCCTCCCCATAGTTCCCAGCTGTCTGCCTAAACAAAAGATTCCAATTCAATTCTGCTAAAGGAAAAAAAAAATGCAACTTCTGTGAAAAGCAAACAAAAAGTCACAGGAAAAATTTTGTGCTGGAGAAACTATGCAGAAAGTGACCAATCAAAACTGTCACAATTACCCAACATCTACATTGTCTGTTACTTAAATTTCTAGTCCTTTCTGTTTGTTTTGTTTCATCTTTCTTTTTCTGTATTGACTTTTTAGAAAATACAGAAGTTCACAAAAGAAAAAAATTGATGAACAAAAAAGGCATTTGAGAATATATATACCTGTAACAAAAAATAAAATTACTAATTTATATTATTTATGGTTCAACAGAAAATATTTTCTTGCTTTAATGTTCTAAAAGTCATACATTCATTTTAGTTATTCCTGTATTTGGTGTGGCTTAGTTCAAAATACTTAGCTGATGATTTTAGAGCTCCTTATGTTCGGCTAAGTCTAGAAACAGTTTAAATGACCCAAATGCTTTAAGAGGCAACACTAAACTATCAAATTTCCCTGGCTGTTCTCATTATCTTAGATTCATAGGGGATTTGCAGAAAGGTGGAAATGAAAATATCCAGAAAATATTCTGTTGGAGTCCTGCAGTGAATTTATGTTGTTTGTGTGCACACAGGTTTCATTGACAGATCAGGAATTAAGTAGGAAATACAATTTTTTCAACTTCTCTTTTTTAATGGATAAATTCCTGTTTGCTCTTCTGATAATTGCATCTCCAAAAAGCATAATTTAAAAGGGTACAAGAAGAAGTGAAGAAAGAGACAGAGCTGTGGGTGGCTTTTGTACAAAGAAAACTAAATGGGTCAGGATACTTCAGTTTGAAAGCTAACAGCTAGGAGAAGGTAATTAGTGCATGATTATTCCTTTTCTTCCCCTCCAAACACTGAAAGTGGGAATCCTTCAAATAAATGTTCAGACTGCAAGTTTAAAGCATACAAAAAGAAGTATATTTTCATGTACTGCAAAATTAAATTTTAGAACTCACTGTAACAAGGAGATATAGGGGCCAAATTTTAATGTGTTTTGAGGAAAATTATTAAAAGCCAGAGGAGATACATTTAATAAAGGCTGATAGATTCAGTGGTTTGGTTCAAGTAACCCCCAACCTGCTGACCACAGAAACTGAGAAATCCTAGAGAAGTAAATACATCCACCCTCTTTATTGACATAGCCTCTCTGTCTGGGAAAACAGAGAGCAAGGTGAATCACAGCCATTTTGGACATTTAACATTTTGCAGTATAAATAGTCACAGCAAGTTAATCAAGCAAATAAACAGTATTCATGGAATGCAGTAACCAACACTTTAGATCTGAACAAAATTTGTGAAATATTTGCTGGATTTAGCATAATAGAGAAGGTCTTTCACACATACAGGAGCCACATTATGTAGCTGTTGTGCCACACAGATCTGGAATATGGAGAGCTAAAATTTCAGTGGGAGTTATCAGACAACCTCCCCAGGAAGAAGAAAAGCAAGGATGAAGTCCTACATTTTGAAACAGGATTAAATCACTCTTCCTTTTTTTACCTAGCGTTATTTATGCTCTTGAAACCACAAGCCATGCTGTGACTTCTGTGATTAGATCAGTCCCAGGCTCCTTTTTAAATACTTCTATTTGAAAGGATCAACAACTAATAATCTGTATTAGCCAAAGTTATAATTATTATCACTTTACTGAATATAAATAGACATTAAAGATTACAGTTCAGATTGAACTATTATTTTTTGCAGACACAACGATACAATACATAGGTAATCACTTTCAACAGTGAGGTTGCTTGTGAAAGAACAGCTTAAAAACGAAAGCAACATCTAAGGCTCAGACTTGCAATCCACACGATTTTATAACTGGCAGGACATTAGGAGGACTTATGCTAACTGATTTTATATGTATTCTTAGGCCCGGCAAATGCAAAAGTCTCAGTAAGATTGCATAGGAAGTCTAAGTCAAGGCACTGGATTGCTGTTGCCTGGTCCTGTGCTATGTTCTGTACAGCTGAGGAAAAAACAGCAAGGTCAGTGCATTTTATTGTGCAGAAATAATTTTGGGTGCTAAAGCTCAGATTCATGATTTCACCCTTATTCTTCTGTCACCTGTGCACCTCAAACTACTCCGTCTTCCAGGTCTGTTGATATACAAGTCTGCGTGTCAGAGTCAGAACGATGCAGAGAAAGAATGATGGCATCTCTTTTTTCTAAAGAATGGGGAGCAGCAGAAGAAAACCCTCCAAGTCCCTGTCACAAATGAGTTTGTCCCTCTCCACTTCCAAGTCTCTCCTTTTGTCTCTTAGTAAAAAAATGAAAATAAAAAAGAGATTTTTAGACCTGATTCTTCCATTCCCTTAACACTCATGTCAACACACTGGCTCTCCTTTCCCACAGACTTGTAGGTTTGCTGGATCAACTTGCTCAATGTCATGCACTGTAATAGGATACAAGTATTCATATCATCTAAGTATCTTTTCTGTTCCACCCTTGCTCTGCTAAGCTGCTGCAGATGCAATCATCTTTTCCATGAGCCTGAGGAAGTACAGTGACTTTTCAGACAGAATTGGGATTGATTTTCCAAATTTTCCTAAAATAAAAACCCATGCCTGATAAAGAAATGCTAATGACACTGTGGCATTAAACAGTTAAATTATTAAAATTAAAAATTAAATTAAAAATAGTAGTTTTTAAACGCCTACTCTTTATTTCAGGAGGATCCACTGAATTGTTTGATAGTGTGTTTTTGTTAGTGCTTAGGATTTATGATTAGAAGGCTGTGCTGTAAGGTGGTTGCCATACCAGCATCACAACCAAACCAATAATTTTTCACCACGGACAGGAAAGTACATTCTTCCCCTTTACCCCTTCTCTCCCTCTCCTGGTTGTTCATTTGTCATGACCAATTCCCAACCTTTATTCAGGTATCTATTGCTATAAAGACTTCTACATACTGCTCTCTCTCCATATATATATATATATATATATATATATATATTTGTAAAAACAGAATTGCATTACATTAATGGGGACATGAAAACTTTGTCACTGAAATAAAGTGACCATAAAGGCTTTTTTTTTTTCATTTTTGGAATTGTCAGCCCTCAAGTTTTACTTGTAATGCATTCAGATTTTCTTATAAGGATACGTAGTGAGAATGTCAGCCTTGCTGACAATTTAAGTCTCATCTATTCTGCTCCAGATGGCCTGTCCAGGCAAGGGAAGGACAGATGGCTTCAGACAATTCGGTGCTCGGAAGTAGAAAAAGAGTAAATTTTTTTTCTGCATGTGCTTTTCTGGTTTTTCTTTTTCCTGTAAACAATTTTTATTGCTGCAAGACCAGTTAAGTGATCATGAGTGTTCATTTAGTCCATTGCCCTTATAGTGGATGGACTCCAGGTCTTAGATAATAGCTGAAATGTCTATAACAATCAGAGTCTCTCAGATGAGGGGTTTTTTTCCTCTGGCAAGATTATATTGCAGTCATTAAAAGGGCACGTGTGGGAGCAAAAGAAAAAAACACATTGATCTCCAATTATTATCTTTTTCTTTTTTAATCCTACTAACCAATCAACTTTTTCCTGCTAGGAAAGCAATCTTATCTGTGGCAGTGAACTCAGTAAGGTTATCACTTCTAAAAGTTATTCTATAATTATTATTCATAAATATTTGCAGAACTGCTAAGAGCTTAACGGTTTCCCTTTAATGATTTCACTACCAGCCCACAAAAAAAGTAAAACAACAAGATTTCTGTTTTTCTTTGATTACAATAAATCCCAGACAGAATTCAGCAGTGATTTTTTTTCTGTTAAAAAAAAATTAAATCTGGAGTTGTGTTCTCATAAGCAAGCATGAAGTGCTGTGAAACTTCACATCAAACTTTGAGTTACAACTGTCACATATTCACAATTCAACAAAGGAATCTGTTCTTCAGACACTAATTATAGGGTAATTAGTTAATCCTTGGGTGAGTAATTTAGCCTTCCTCAGGTCCTTTTGCAGGTCACTGGCTTCTGGCCTGCAAAATCGTGGCATTGCTGTACTGAACATGGAGATCGTCAGATGAAAAGGCATGGCATTAACTTATATTGCTAAATGTTTTATTAGATGATGTTTGTTGTCATTTCCTAAATTATATTCTAAGTGTTGAATTATTTGCTGCAAACATTGCATTTTGAGATACTTCCTAGACATACGGTATTAGCTTTTCTGACAGGAAACCAGAAACCAGAAAACTGTCGAGACTCTCTTGGTTGCTGGACAATGTCACAGTTCCAGTAAGACAAAGATCAATCAGCCTATTTTGCAGATTATAAAAGACAAACAGAAATTCAATCTTTAGCAATGGTCAATATTTGCTCTTGCCTCAGTTTATAAAACAATAAAATGTCATAGAGTCTGAATAGAAGGGAATAGTTTTCAAAATAAGAAGAGGGAGAGAGCAGAATTAATAATCTTTCTTACAGAATTCTTCCCAATGAGAAAGAATAAAACCTGTGATAGAGACACTACATGTATTAGAAAGATAAAAGGGAAAAAAAGTAATTGTGTAGCAAAAGGAGGGCAGATTCTCAAATAGCATCTTGTGCATATACTGCGGGAGCTTCCAGCAGAGATAAATGGAGCGTTTTTCTGCAAAGCATCAGGATAAATATGATATCCATCTTCCAGTCTGTGGAAAGAGACCATATTCTTAGATTTTAAAATTGCACAAAAAGTACACAACCAGCAAAAACAGAGGGGGAAAAGAAAGCCCTTTTTTACTGGAGAACTGCAAAGAGAGTGGAAGGAGAGAGAAGCACCTCATTTCTCCAGGACGTTAAAAGCTAGAAATTATTTAGTGGTGCCTAATCAGTGTGAAACCAGCAGCCTGACTCCATTACCTTATGCCATGTAGGTCAACATGAAAGACAGAGAGAGACAAGTATTGAAATTAGAGATTATTTTCACTCAGCTTGCATACATGGAAATCATACTTATGTGTTTTGCTACTTCCATGAACAAGGCAATGAATTTTCATATTTCTGCCTTTAGAATCCTATAATATTTTAAACATCTAACTTAGAACGAGTAAATAGCCCTTAGGAAATATTTGGGGGGGGGGGGGGGGGTTATGCCTTTCTACGCTCTGCAAAACCTAGACAGCTTATGAAAATATTGTGAATTTAGTCCCATCTTGAGAGTTTAGGGTTTTTACATCTGTAATTTTTACTTTACTTATAGATGGCCAGAGAACATCAGACTTCTGAAAGACTGGGATAAGGATGAAAGGAGATTAAACTTGGCCAAAAAAAATGGTATGTGTGAAAGTTGTCAACAACTGTATGTTGACTGAAGCTCATTGTAGGACCCATCCTCTTGATACAGAATGGGGATTTTCCTTCACAGTATCTTATTCTGATTCCATCACCTCCACTGATTGCTTTCAGTTGGCTTTCTCACCTGTTACTAGCACCACTTCTAAAGGTGCATTTTATTTCCCACATATATTTTGTTATGCTTCAATTTCATGTTGCAGAGATCTTGTGAAAGAACATTGACTTCGTGGTCATGGGTCACACTTCAAAACCTCAAGATGTTATTTAATAGACTACAAGATGAGTAAAGCAGAAAAGACACTCTAAAAGCACTTTATAGCAGTTATTTGGAGCAAACACCAGTTGTTAATGACCCAACACAAAATGTCATCTAGATTCCACATACTAATGATCCATTGTAACCCAGGTAACTCATTTAATAACAGTTGCTAAAACAGAAATTGCAGGTCTTTAAAATTAACTGGAAAAGTGGTATCCTTAATAATAACCAGCCTAAAAATTAACTATTCATTCCAATAACAAACAGCTGATCCAAAAATTTACTACTACTATCTACTGTAGTTGTATGTCAAATATCTTTGTATTGTCTGTTCTTTTTATACTAATTTTTTCCATAAAAATAAAATGCTCCAAATGAAAATTATTAACAGATAATGGATACATCATCATTTAAAATCGTGGGATTGTATCTTTTCTCTTTTTTTAGTTTTATTTAATATGACATATGCCTGATTTTTCCTTTAAAAATCTCAGATACATGATTTGGAGGATTAGAGTCCTTTGAAATATTTTAAGATATTAAGACAGTATGAAAGGATGTCATTTGAATTTAATTACAAAGGAATAATGGAGGTTGCCTTGTAAGATGACCAAAAAATTATCTCTTATCAGCATTTATTAGAATCATGTTGTTAATCCTAACTCCACGGATTTTTATGAGACTTTTAGAGCACTTAGTTTATTTGTCACTTGGCTGTCATTACATTAAAATATGGTTACACATCCACCTATGTATATATTTGTTTTTAGCAAAATTCAATTAAATACCTAGAGATACAGCATACTCTGAGAAGTAAGCAGTTAAATTCACTAGGTTCACCCCAAATCTACAAGGCTGTCTTTTTGTACTTCATAGTCTTAAGCAAGTAAAAGACCAATTTCTCATGCTTGTATCAATTACATTATTATTAAATGGAAATTGAAATCTCATTGCAATAGTCACTTTCATATGCAATGCAGGAAATAGAATTTGCCTTGAAGAATTTTTTGCTTAATGCAAAGGACCTTATTGATGCCTTCAAATGTAAAAAGAAAGCAAGTCATGTTCCAGATATTCTAGACTTTTCAGTACAGAAAGATAAAATGCAGTACTGTATTTTATAAAGTCTATCTTTTGATTTTTAAAAAAAAAAAAACTTCTTTCTGCCTCATTCAGAGGGAGAAAAATCTCCCAAAATTCTTTCAGCAAAATCTCATCACAAAGAAAACACCACAGGCAACAGCCGAAGTTCAAAGGAATGTTATTTCTATTTTACAACTAGATAAGTGAACTATTAGATATATGAACTATTCAAAAAATAACCCACGGATAAGTTCATTCTTCCCTTTTGATGTTAAAACCCTGCTATCTATTGACAAAATAGAATGTTCTCAATGCTTATATATGATCTCTTTTTTCAAATAGATGGATTTTGCTTTGTTTTTCAAAAAAAAAAAAAATAGAGGAAATTCCCAAAATACAATTATTTTCTTATCTGATAATTTATTTCTGTTTGATTGTTCCAAACCCAAATTGTTCCATGTTGTGCATGAGTTCTTTAAGTGTGAAATCAATAACATTACAAATTAATACCCTACTTTTCACATATTTGTTATATTTTTCTGAAAGGCAAGACCACTTTTTCCTGGAAAAGTTGCTATGTAGTTGAGTTTGACAAGGATGAGCTTATTTCAGCTGCAATGAGGGCACAGGGAGTCAATCTGTTAATTTAACAGTGAGTAAGCCATATAGTCAAAAGGGGAAAGCGTGGCAAAAGGTTCTGGATATATTCATTGGCAGATGAATTCGATGAAAATAATTCAGCTGATGAATTCCATGAAAATAATTTAGCTGTGGCACTGGGACTAAAGATGGATAAAAACACTTGTTCAAGTAGCTGCAATGTTTTTTGCAGACTTTTGCTGTTAAAGGAAGTTGTTGAAAGGTAGTTAGGGTGCAATGCTTAACCTAAGGCCCAGCACTACAGAAATGTGTAACCAAACATGTACAGGAGATGAGACTTCAAACTGGCACATAAACTTGGATGACCAAGGTAATGAACAGCAAAAACACTGGTTATTATATGAAGGTGGAAGATGCAATTAATGTTCCAGCAGCACAGAACAATTCTAGTACTTGAGAAAATCCCTCTGTGATTTTAAGATATGATGCCAAATGTACTAATACCTTTCTTGTCCAGAAAGTTAATCTGGGGTGTTACTTGCACATTGTCCACAACTTGGCTACTGGGTACTGAAAAGCTTCTGATTTAGACTTACTTGGGTTCCTCGCATTTATAGTTTAGGAGGTTGCTCATTCTAAAGGCAGAGAATTTGTGCAGAGCTGATAGCCCTCCAAAATGCTCCAGAAAATTTCAGGTCCCCAATACTGACCCAGGCGAGATGGTGCATAAATTTATGAACAGTTCAGGAGACCACTGAGGTGGTCACCTATTTCTCACTCAGTTAAACCAGTTATTCAGAGTAGCCCAGCAATGAAAATATAACACTAGCATTTCTAGCATTTTCCAGCTATGAAAAGGATCAGATAACTTTTTTTTAACCACCCAGGAAAACTCTGAGAAGACCAGCAATATCATTTCTCAATCACATATGTTTAATTTACTTACCCTTTCTGTAAATTCAGGCAGAACAAAAAAAATTATTCAGCCTGCTTAGAAGATTGAACATTACTCATAAAGGACTTTGTAAGCTAGTGGTTCAAAACATTTTTACAAAAAAATGTATTGCACATAGTGAAAGATGGTGCACTGGTCACATAACTGGGATATTAGGAAAATTAGGTTTTGTTTAACATGCTTGCTTGAGCATATTTTCAAATTGCTGAAATAGACATAAAACTAGGTTCCATAAAAAGGCATATTCTCTTCTCTTTTGTAATTTCCAAGTGTAAATCAGCAAGAGTAACTAGAGAGAAGTAATAAAAACTCCCTCCAAGTGAAGTGGACATGTTTAAACTTTGGACCAAAATCCCTTTCAGCTGACTTTGGAAGGAGAATCAGGGTCTTTGTTACCCTGCTTGCACAATGTTGCACCTCACTTCAGTCTGCAGGCAGTGAGAAATTAGGCTAAGAACAGAATGAAGTGGAAGTACTGCACAAGTTGATTGCTTTATGGACAAGCATATGCTCATGTATGATGAAGAAGAAAATCAATTATCAAAGACTAATAAACTGTAACCTTGAAATAAAACAGGAAATAAAGTTTTTTAATTGACAAAGTGTATATGATGTATTTTAAGACAGTCACACAGTGCAAACTCTTAAAGGTAATTATATATGCCCATCTGTTTGTAGGGAACTTAAAACTTCAGTGTCTCCTGAGCATGAACAGTCACTTGGGAGCAGTATATCTTATAGGAATCAACCCTCAACAGTACTGCACAAGACAAAAAATGAACTTCAGTTACAGATACCCAACTGGAATATTAGCTGTTACTCAGTTTTTTCTCTTAGACAATAGCAGCATTTCACTGCAGAGAAAATTTTCCATAAAAATCAAATCCAGCTAAACAAGCTTTCTGATTTTCTGTGTTTTCCTGAATCTTTCTAGGTTTATATGACTCCTCTTACCATCTCAGCATTACTCCAGCAATTACATCAGCACAGGGCACTTCTTTTATTGAAGGCAAATGAGGAAGGCAGGAAAGAATCATTTTCTATAGAAGTGAGGTGTTTTTGTGAAAGCTGCTGTTCTCCATTCAGCTACTTCACCTTGTTCTCTTCAGCCTCATCCTGTTCAACGTTTTGTATTTTTGTAGAGGAGGAAAGGGGTAGCCAGGACTATTTTTAGAAGCACTGATTCACAGTCTTTTATGCTTCCCTGTTCACTTCAGGCTAAGTGCTGGTTATTAATAGAGTACAATATCTGGCATACACTACAACAATAGACTTACAGCATCACCTGAAATTACCTTAGGAATCTGCCAAAACAAAAAGACCCACACATTTAGTTAGCATGTTGTGCTTTCTTTTTAATGAGTTAGACTCATAATTCAGAGTTTATTTTAAGCAAGTATTTGGTACATTCTTTTTTTCCAGGTAATGGATATTATAATTTATATTTGAAGGGACTCTCTTAATCACTTGCATGAAGAAGGAGACCATAGATGTTAGCTTTGTCAATAACCTCAACCAGTGTGAAAACAGCAGAAGGAGAGACAGAAAGAAGCACTAAAGCAGAAGTTATTTCTTAGTCTGCAGTATTCATTAATATTTTTATTCATTTCTGTTCTCAGCCAGTTGAGTAGAATACATTTTATTTTTATATAGCTTCTTATGGCACAAATGTCTTTCTCTGAATTTCACTTACGCTTAATTTATAACCTCCAGACCATGCTCTTTGACATTTGTCTTGTGCAGGGGAGCTCCATTAATTTCTATGGAATTATTTCCAATTTCAAAGGAAAGAAGAATACATCCTTCCTTCATTCCCTCTCCATTAGAGCAGAAAGTGAGCTGGAGCTGTGCTCCTTCTTATGCTCTGCAGGGAAATGCCTTCTAATTCTGTCTGACATAGCGAGGTAGGTATGAGATACCAGCAGACGTGCAAGGTGTTGCTTGCTTTAGTAAAGTACATTTCTCTTTGCCAGGGAAAGCAGGAACATTAAATTTAGAACACTTCACCCCACTTACCAAAGAAGAGGAATCTGGCTTTATCTCCATTACATCCTTCATACACAAGAGAATCAATACTTCGCAGCTGAAATTTTCTCATTTAGTACCCATCACCTGTCAAAGGCAATACAAGCACTGATTCCATTATCAGATTCAAGGAACGCCACCAGCTCTGGCAATTGTCTTCAAGTGGCTGGCTCGTAGATCTTGATTGCATCTAAATGCTGCAATCTGGCGCAAGGATTGCTCTCAGTCATTATATTGGAATAAAACATGTTCAACTCCCAGTCACTTTGGATCCCACTATTTTTCAGTAAAACCAATATGACTTAAAAAACCTTATATGGAGAGATGAACACTATTCATGGAGAGTGACATGTTCTACATTTGTATTTCACTTAAGAATTGCCACAGCATACCTAGGCAGATTAGAGAAAAATCAGAGGACAGCAATTAAACTTCTTCTTGTGCATTCATTGTGCACACAGGCATAAACACACTGAGAAACCCTGAATTACAGTCACAGAAAATCTGTTCAAAACCACACTTGAGCATTGCTCAAGAGTTGAAAACAGGAGGAAGCTCGGACAGGGAGCAAATCAGTGTGGGTCTGATTAGAGTACACCTCTGGGTATTTGACAAATCTTCATATTCCAACTGAAATTAATAGAGACAGATGTTTTCTAAGTAGATTCAATTATGACATTTTTACTTGACATGGGAACTAGAAAGTCACATAGTATTTGTTTCAAACTGTCTGAGATGCTGAACATAATATACAGCTTAGCATGTGATGCTTATAACATTATTACACTTTCTGTGAAAGTTTTCAAATGGCTCCCACCTGAGTTAAGAAAATATAAAGTCTTGATTTAAGACAACTGCAGCTAAGCAGCTTGCCTGCCTGTCAAGCAAAATAGATTTGCAGTACTGTGGTGGTATGGAACTGATCTTGTTCTCCTCGTAAAAAGATGAAACATATGCAAATTTCTTTAATATATATGATAAGCCTATGATATTAGAAATCTTTTACTTTAGTGTAACGTTCCTGCATTAAGCATCTTTCATGGCCAGAGCATGGCAATTATTCAGGCCATTAATTTAAGTTCAGCTTATCAAAACAAAAAAAAAAAAACAAACAAACAAAAAAAACCACCTCAAACACTAGCAATGCAAGAAGATCAAAATACACAATAACACATTTCTGAGCTGTCAGAAAGTTTTCCAGTAAGATATTAGACTTACTCCAGATTCTGGGTAAAGGAAGTAAATCTCATAATGAACTATCTGGAGGGAATTTGGGCAAACCCACTCACTCACTTGTTTTTTGCAGCAGTCAGAACCCCCTGCTTTTAGCTTTATACACCCACACAGAGCCTAGCTGATTTCAGCGAGGCACTGCAGAGAGCAGAGACCCACCCATTATGCCAGCACTAGACTGTTAACTCAGGATTTATTAACATGAACCTTCTGGATATATTCCACTCTCTTTAGGTCTCAGCAATTCAGTAATTTGTATCTGTCTGAGGAAAACAAACAAATAAACATAAAACCAAAGCAAGTAAATATAAAGAATATATCCTCTGTTAGAAGTCACATTTCCATGTTTGTTGTAACTACTATCAGAATATTTTTAAAAAAATACTTATTATTGCTCTCTATAACAACCTGAAAGGAGGGTGTAGTGAGGTGAGGCTCAGCCTCTTCTCCCAAATAACAAGTGATAGAATGAGAGGGAATGGCCTCAAGTGGAGCCAAGGGAGGTTTAGAACTGCATATTAGGAGAAATGTCTTCATTGAAGAAGTGGTCAATGATTGGAACAGCCTGTACAGGAAAGTGTTGGTGTCCCCATCCCTGGAGGTATTGAAACGTGTAGATGTGGCACCTGGCTACATGACTTAGTGGTGGACTTGGAGTGCTGGGTTAATGGTTGGACTCAATAATCTTAAAGGTCTTTTCCAACCTAAATAATTCTATAATTCTATTATAAACTCCAACATTCTTTCCTAAAGAAGGGATAATGGCTGAAATAAAGAATCAGTTCTCTCTGGGTTGTCAGGCTTCACAAGCTTAAAGAAAGATTCACTCTTCTATCTATACTCCTAGTTTCCCTGCTCCCCACATCTGTAACAACACAGGACTCATTTTGTCACTGCAATTACCGTAGGTGGTGATTAGCCAGAGATTAGTTCCTCAAAAGACATTATACTGAGTGAACACATTTCCAAACTTAACTTTTATTTAAAACATTTCTTATTGCAGAATGGAGTGCATTATTGATTACCAGTAAATGTTGGATTGGTTATCAATACAATGCTGAGCATTGCAGTGAGCTGAAGGGCCAGACTGTCATGCAATTAGTGGGGTAAATGAGCAAAATTACATCCTTGGTTTCAGTGTGGTGTCCTTTTGCCTGTGTTTATATAGTTTTACTCTACATCATTTTTTTGTATTTATTATCCAAAAGAAACCCCTACAGAAGCTGGCCAGAGAGTGCAAATACCCAGCCAAACGCGCAGTTTAGAATTTGTGTAGACAAATTTGGCTTTTGTCAAGAAAATGTTTGGTAAACAATGTCTAGTAAATATTAAAAAAAGCTTTATGAAAACTGTTGATTTCATCAGTATCCATATCATCAGGTTTTAATATCCCATGGGAAACATTTTCCATTAAATTCAGATTTAGTTTTGTTGAACAGAAACTTTTCTGGGATAATTTCACTGAAATTTTAAGGGGTTTTCTGCCAACGCCCTTAACACAGAGCACTATTTTTTCTCTGAAAGCCTATCATATCAGATACTATCTGATACTGACACTGACATTTTCTGACCTTTTCAGTGACTGGTTCCCTTGTAAGAGATGCCCACACAGAGTGAATCAAAGCAAACATTAAAATACAGACAATCCCAATATATTCTTTCCAGGCTTCCAGTTCACATCTCATTTTCTCTGTTCCTGCCTATTCATTTGTAAATTCTTTGTCTCTTGTACATTGCAGTGTTCATTGCTGTCACTTAGGAAATTAATAAGGGTGAAAAAAGTTTTTGTGTGCACTGACTGTGCAGAATGCCCTCTCTCTAGAGGACATATCAGCTCTCCAGCCTTGCTGTATCCATCATGATATTCAATATATTCATCCTCAATGCCCCTGCATTTTACAACACTCTCTACTTTCTAGGTGGAAATTTGAGGTATAGAAATAGTAGAGGTTAGATCTGCCAAAGGAACTTAATATCAAAATGTTTCAGCAGCTCTATGATGGTGTAAACCTGATGAGAATTTAGAATCTCAATTCACGCATTGCCTAACTCTAGTACAAGTAAATAATTTTATTAAATAATTTTATACTGTGAAGGTCGCTAGATGCTTAACCAAGTTTTCCAGAAGATGCCCAAACCATCCAAGACTTTCCAGTGTCAAGTCACTCAGATCTTGACACAAAATGGGATTCAGAAACTGAATGTTTCTCCAAGGTTTTTGTGCGGTTGGGTTCCACAAAGTGTTCCTAGATAAATCTAACAGGAAATTGTTCAGGACACAATACAGTGATGGTAGTTTTGATCACTGAGCCATGCCAGATCCAAAGCTGTAGGAGAGCCAACACCGAAGCCACTATCAACCGGTTAACATCTCCACATGTCAAACAAATAATGACGTGTTGAGATTTGTCATAGGACAGGAGCAATGATGCATTATCAAAAGGCTTGGGACATCCAGAGCAGAAAATATATTTTACCCACTAAGGAAGATCCCAGGTAAAATCTAGATGCTATAGAGTTTACCAGTTTCAGGGCAAAGTACTGTACTTTAGTCTAGTTAATTTAGCACCATCAGGTGTAGCTGTATAGTTGAGTGCTTCAGAGTTCAAGGATTAGCATAACATTACCTGGAATTATGATAAACTGTCTGGGGAATACAAAACCAATTCTCATAGGCTTGTATAACTTCAGCATGTTTTCCTATGCATTATAAATTTACCCCCAAGACATTTTTGCAATAGCACAAGTACTCTGTGATTCAGAAAATGTCATGTCTCTCATATATTCTTTTCCTTGTACTTTCATGAACATGAAAATACTTAACAGTGATCTTTAGAGTACCATGAGTGACATTTGTACCTCAAATGTTTCAGTTCTCTACAGGTTCAAACAGACACATGTGCAATGATTCTATTTCCATTGTATACTCACAGTTTGCTTTTAAACACTGCAATTAGAGATTCAGCTTTCCTTTTGAAGTGAAGCTTAGTGTCAGAGGAATACTCTTTGGCTCTGTGCAGGTGTCGCATCCAATAAGGGAAACATTCTCCTTAGTTAGGAACACTGGTCTGATGTGTATTCAGAGGAAGAAAAGTAACGGGAAAAAAAAATCTAATGAATGGGCTTGCAGTTTTCAGTGAGAGGAGCACAGTTCCATATTTTTTCAGGCATATATGAAATTATATATGTGATGAAAATAATTTAAATCAACACTCAGGTTAAAAATTAGTTTTTGCCTCCACTTTTAGAGCTAGAAACTACTTTTTATCTCACTACCATCCCATTTGTTCTCAAATTTCCATTCTTAAGGGGTTGCAGTTGTAACATTAGCCATGAAAAAACAAATGTTCGCATCTTGTTAGATTTTGCCAAATACAGACTTTGTCCTGTTAACATTAAAGGAGCAGGGGTTACCTTTTGAGCTCTTTTCCTGTTGCACCCTGCTCTGTGAGTCAGAAGAATGGAAGAGGGCTTGGGTTATCATTCTAAAGGGATACTTTGGGCCTCTGTCAAACTCTTGCACAATGCAAGTGACTTTCCATTTCCGATCAGGAACTTACTTTAATGGGCTTTTAACAACTTGGCATGTTCCATGCAAAAGAGAAATGATAGACTATTTCCTGAAGGATAAATTAATATTGAAGAGTGGGGTGCCATCATAATTTTGAATTCCCACATTCTCAGAAACCTTACTGTTTTTTCCCCTTCCACTAATGCACTCTTTGCCTCTAACCCTAATTTATATTGATTTTCTTTCAAATTTTATTTTTTCTGGATATGATTTACTGTCCACGTCTTTCATTAGGGGGCAGCAAAGAAAGACTCAGAAGATTAAATTAGTTTTTGTTTCTATTTTTATAACTCAGTATTAGAACCTGAACTAGTCACTAGATGTCATTCTAACACACCAAATAATTTGTTTGAAATTAGGCAGTGTTCTACCATAAATGCTACCTACTTGTCTCTTGAATTTCTATTTAAAGTTAAATGCTTACTATACTGAAATCTCTATTCATTACAGCTGCAACTAATTCACTGTTCCAAAATTCTGACCACAAAAAAAAAATGTATAAAATTGTTGGATCTAAATGATTGTCATCAGTAATTTCTACATTACATTGAGTTGTCTGCTGAGTATCATTAAGTAATCAGCTGCTATCAAGATAAAAAAAATTCAATGATTTAATAAATTCTTGTATGTTCGAACATTGTCTGAAAGTCCATACTGAAAAACGTATTATTCATTTTTATGTCATTACATCAGCTATCCCCAGAAAGTGCAATATTATGCAACTTTGGTGACCATTTTGTTATTTGAGTGAGTGATCACAGGAAACAACCCTCTTACAAAGCTTTTTTTGTTTTTTTTTGTTTGTTTGGGTTTTTGTTAGTTTTTGTTTGGTGGTTTTTTTTGTGAAAATTGTAATTCAATCTCTTTTCAAGTATATATGTGAGAGAAAATAAACATTCTTATGTGGTGCCATCATTCTGCAGTAGAGGACGATTGGCCACTGTCAGAAGGACAGTAGCAGGAAATTCTGGAGTTTTCATCGCTGTCTTCCCACTACTTCCTTTTGTCCTTTTATCTCTCTGCTTGTTGGTATTTTGATGTGAATGTGATGGCCTAAAACGTGCACCCAGCTGTAGTGGATGAGCATTTACACAGATTCAAGATTCAACAGGATGAAGACAGGGACAAAGTCAGACCATCAATATAATCTTTTGCCTTAATTTTCTTATGTTCTTGCTCTTACTTTCAATCTTCATCCACTTTCCTTTGAAGTCCCTGTGGTATAAGACGGCCATTTTCTAGCTAGATCTATTCAATATTGCAGACACTAAATTCCCAAAGTTCTCCTCCTGTTGAAACATTACCTTAAGCTCTGGCATGTGTCTGGATACTCTTATTTACAGATCAGTAGCTCTTGTATTTGCTGAGGAAACTCCCACCTTTGGTTGTCCAATACTCTTTACCAGAGATTGTCTCCTACTCCCCCATTCAGAAAAAGAAAATGTGTGAATCCTCAAACCCTGATGACCAAAATCAGTTATCGTAAATTAACTAATCATTAAAAGAAGTTTCTTTAAACCAGCTGGTTTTGATAGAAGTCATCTAGGCAGGGCTCCTAGAAGCTTTTCAGTAGAGACATGAGGAGTAGCACAGGGAAGCAAAGAGCAGCTGAGGGCAGTAAAGGCTCCATCTGATGTGGATCAGGAAGGGAACAACTGCCTACAGAAAGTGTGGAGTTGAAAAAAGTACTTTTCTCTAAAACTTTAATACAAAAAAATGTTGTTTATTATAAACAATTCAATTTCCTTTAGAGAACTCAAGTTGCTACATGCACCAAAAGTGAGCTGAACTAAGTATAGTGAGAAATTCACACACTGAGAGCTTGCTTTGCTGTTTGTATTTTGTTCCTGGCCAATCTTATGACAGATTAAATCTTTCTTCTGTTAATCCATGGGCTACTGTAGCAGAAAAGAGTGGTGAAAATGTCAAACTATGGGTAGAGCCTCATGAAAAATTGTGCCTATGCTAATTTTAAGGTGTCATAATGCATATTGTTCTACAAGTGAGCACAAGTTGTATCAACTAATGACCAAAGCAATTAAAAAGAATGCCTAATAAAAACAATGAAGTTTATACTAGTTAATATGGAATCTTTGAATCACTACAATTTTTAAATTGACAGTCTAGGTACATCTGTATATATACATGCAACCACGCATTTATAAAACTGCAAACCTATAGTGTGACATCTGATGATTTACAGCTACCAAGAAGGTCCATTAAATTAGTTTGCTGCAGGACACTTTCTACACTAAAAGTGACTTATAATTTTCTTTAATGGGAGACATGGCACCAAAATAAAAGCTTTGCATTTCTATCCAGATCCTAATTTGTGCAACTGGCCCTTTACCATGAGAATTGTAGTGTTGACAGGGTATTGTTGACACAACAAAAAGGAGGGGAAGGGGAAAATATTGCTGCAGTAAGGGAAGTTGAACTCCTGTCCTAATCATATTTTATGTGGGAACTAAAAACTTATAGTTTAATAATTATTTTTGCAACAGAAATTACGATAAATTGACAGTAGGTATGGGGTAAGTGTTGCAGTTCCTAAAACAGGGTGACAGTAATGTATGATCCTGCTGCACCTCTGGAAGGTGCATACTGAGTTTTTCCTTCTTGACGTAGGACTCAGCCTTTGTGGAAGAAGGAATCGCCACACCTTTTGAAAAAGTCCTTTGAGTAGGTCAAAGGGGGAGCATCTTAAAACCCGCATTATAATTTTTGTTGCATGTGCCAGAAAACAGACTGGCCAGGAATAAGTCATGCCCAGTTCTGCATGAAATTATCTTAATTGAACCACTGAAATAGCTCAGGGTTGTAAACTAGAAGAGTTACAGAAATGAGATTCCATTACATAAGAATGTTTCTCATGCTGTTTGCAAAGAGGACAGAAGAACAGAATGTCTGAATGCAAGAACTGCAAAGAAGTAAAATAAGTCCTTCAGGTACAGTGAAATGCTTTTGTCTCCTAGCCTTTCAATGAGGCAATACAGAGCCCTTGTCCTAACCTGAATGGCTCATGCTAATGCATCAGACTTAACTGGTTTAAATTACTTTCTTAAGTCATAGCTTCTCTTTGATGCACCATGCATAATCTTACTGAAAAATACCTGGGACTCAATTATCCTCCTAGCAGCAGTTATCAGGAGCTAAACGGGAATCAAAGAGATGAATTGCATATATTTGCAATGAAAGATAGAATTGTTGCATAGTTTTACATTTTTATTTGTCACCCTTTGTCAATTTAATGTTAGCAACAAAATTATTATACCCTGGACACTTCAATCAGCAATTTATAGAACGTATCTCAGAAATATCACATGCTGAACTTACAAGCCCATCACTGTGGAGACAATCATTATTTCAAGAAATAAGCATGACAGATTGGCAGAAAAAAAAAAGCTTCACTCTTTTGTGGAAGAGGAACTCTCTGTCAGTGTAATTCAGGGCTTTATCTAGCAATTGTAGCAGCCTACAAAATGCATTTTTCTTTCCACCTACACATAGTTAAAACTGAGGCCATAAATGAAATTTTGACATACACGTGTCCAAATTTCTCTGGTTTGAGCCATTTCTACATCTCTATTACAGAGATCCTTGTGGTTTATCATAGCAACACAGTTGTGTTGGGAAGATTCAGTATTTGCAGGAGAAAAAGAGTTTTCACCCATTTAGCTCTTGTACCTCTCCAAGACCTGCAAGCAGCTAAGTCCTGCTATAAGCACTGTGCAACGTACAAGGGCTATTTTACTGGCCAACTGATGTAAGTCTAGGGTTTAGTCCAACACCACCCAGTCTGAGTGCTGTAGACAGAAGTGGTATTTCTCTCCACTCCTGGCACACATAGCCATGTCACCACAGTACTCATACTGAGAAGAAAAATTCAGGCCTTTAGTCATAAGCAAGACTCCCATTTTGTCAAGGCTAGTCAGATAAAGTAAAGCTTTTTTTTTTCTTTTGTTTCTCTGTCTTTTTATTTGGGTCTTTTTGTCTGTGAAAAATGGTCTAAAGATTTGGGTCAAGACAGTGGGAGACTTAGAGTATAAATCAGTTTTCAATGGTTTATTTTACATAAAGTGTATGTGAATGCGTGTGTGTGAAAGACTTTTCATCTTCCTCCTCTGCAAGTGAGACCCAGTCAAGTCTCTTGGGCAACATGCATAATTGCCAGAATTATTAATACTTAATAAGCACCTGAAAAGACGGTTGGTTCTAATAACTCATCTCAGAGCACCCTGTGTTGTTGTTAAATTACCTTGAACCTAGTTGCCAATGATCATTAGGTAATTGCTACAGCCCAAGGGACTGGGATTCACTTGAGTATCAGGCACCTGAACTAGGCTAAAAGTATGTCTTCATTTTATTGAATTACAGTGTTAAATGTATCCTGGTTAAACATGAGAAGACTGAGAAAAGTGCTGTTTAAGAGGATATTGCAAGATGGCACAAAATACCAAGGACGGGGAGGAAGTTTAGCTCATACTTTGGCTTTACCATGAATATTTTTCTTCTAATTGGAAGTTGCTGAAGTCCATAAACCCTCTTTCCTACCTAGCCTTCTTTGTGCTTAACTGAGCTCGTTCTGGGAACCACTCTAAAAGTTCACCTGTTTGCTTTCAAGTGATTTCTTGTAGAAACTCAGTGAAAGAAGGCATAGAGTAGCTATGCAGTGTTTTTTTCTTCTTATAGAATAGCAGGGAAAAGCAAGGTAGATTATTCCTAATGGAGATTATTGTTCAAGGTTATACAAGCATAAAGGTAGTTGAGCTGGATTGGTCAAAAGTAAGAGTAGTTTTTCCAAAAATGGTATATTTTGGGTTAAGCCAAAGCCCCTGTATGCTAGGAAGGACTTTGACACATTACAACAGGGAAATGGCTAGATGGGGAGGTGCTGGTGCAGGGCCTCTGCTGTAGGACAAGCTGTATAACAAATGGAGGAAGAATCATAGGAAAAATACAACACTTGTTATCTGGGCAAAAGAAAACTTACTTGATAGGTGGAGAAGTGCCTCTGAAGGCAAGTATCATACAGTTGGCTTCTGTGTATGTAAAAACTATCCCTATTATAATAAAGAGATAGAAAGTACCTTCATAGTGTAACAACTTTCCTTTGCAAAGCATTTGTCTTCTATTTTCCTAGAAACTTGCACGAGAAACTGGTTTGAACACTGGCAGAAGAAAAAGGAGGGAAGCAGTTTACCCAGTGGTAATCTTTAGCTATTACTCGGTACTAAATTGGCTCTGGCAACAGAGGCTAAAATCAGTCCTGTTTGTGTTAAAAGCACAGCTTTCCACTGCCTCAGTTGGAGGAAAATATTTGCTGTCTGTCACCACGGTGGCTTGTGAAGCTGAGCTGGCTGAAGGCAAACCCCTCCACACACACTGGCTGACTTGC
The DNA here is from genome assembly GCA_035583185.1 of Anabacerthia variegaticeps. Lineage (NCBI taxonomy): Eukaryota > Metazoa > Chordata > Aves > Passeriformes > Furnariidae > Anabacerthia > Anabacerthia variegaticeps. The sequence continues at coordinate 106,814,042 of JAWWEW010000078.1, forward strand.
AGCATCTCCTTCCAGAGAGGACAAGTCACCAACACTACAGCTACAGCATATTTCCTTAGCCTAGTGGTGTTTGCAAAGCACCACACTCTTCAACCCCAAAGTACTCAAAACTCATCTCTTGGATCCTGCACTGAAATTGGCTGTGGGTGCCTACACAGTCTGTTACAGCCCAAAGGCCCCTTGCTGCTTTTGGCAGGGAGCTATTTTGTTCCAGCTAAGAACAATATTTGACAAACAAGGGACAGACTCGGTGTGTCCAAAAAATCATATCTGGTGCATTCATTAAGAAACCATCCATAAAGGGAGTATCAACTGTCACCCCACATCTTGTGGAGTCTCCACACATTCAGGCAGAAAGACTGGCCAAAGAACCGAGTCTGCAGCACCTGAGTGCAAAAGCAGGGCTTTAGGCATTGAGCCATCTGTCTACTATTTTACTGAAAGCAGGGGAAAAGTGAAAATATACATTTATTCTGCAAAAACTGATTTAAATTTTTAAAAATCCAGAAAGCTGAAAACTGAAGTCTTCGGTTCATGGGTCTGTAACTCAAAATTAATTGCTAAATCTGCTACACAATAAGATCTGTTAATTAGGGCTCTCTGGTTCCTTGCATACTAGAGGACACGTTCATCTGACTTTGCTGTTTGTATACCACCGTGTACTGAAAATAGAAAATAAAAGTTACACATGACAAAGTATTGATTAATTGTCTCCAAAAAACAAAAAGACAAAACAGCATTAACCAATTATACAAATCTTTAAAAGACAAACTCATGGAAACAACATTTCCTTCTGTTGCAGTCTCGTTTGGAACAGCAGGCTGTGCTCCTGAATTAATTTTACAGCTGAGACACAGCTAATCCACAAATAAGCCTGTTACAGTTGGTGGGTACAACAAAAGAAATGCTTGCCAATAGGCACACATGGCATCTGGAGCTTGAAGGCATTTTTAAGGGAAAAAGTATTTTTGGTAATATATTAAAACTTCAGGAGTAGGACCTCACAGAAAAATGAATCCTCAAATATCCGCACATACCAGAGATTTTCATGAGAAGGACTTGCTTGCAGTATATCTGCAAATATGAGAAAAGCTATTTTTATTATTATCGCTGATATAAAACTATGTATAAAAAAAGTGAAAACTCATTCTTTTCTCATTTTTTAATTAAATTTCTTCTACAGAGAGGACTAAAATGTTAGATTAATTTCAGTTCGGATATGCTATTTCTGAAACCTATTTTCAACACATTAAATATTGAAGCACAGGGGTTTTTCTGTTTCAACAGGACTGTGTGTGTGTGTGAGATCCTATCCCATTTGAAGTCATTAGTCTATCTCCTGCTATTTCTAAGGAGACCAGAATGTTATCCTGAATATTCAGGTCTATATAAAACATTAAGGTGATAGGTGTAAGAGGATTTCAATCTGAAACACCTAATGGTATTTAATTTTCAAGAAATTTGTAAATTTCAGGAGTTTCACATCTAAAAAAGAAAAAGTAAGTTCATTCACATCATCTGCCTGTATGAGAGAACGGATGCCAGCCGGGAGAGTAACCTCAGTGCATGTATGCTGGCACTTAGTGCACACAGGCAATGTCAGAATTTTCAAACATCCATAGTCCTGTTCAGAGCCCTGACCTTAACTGTGGAGATCAGGAAGAAATGAGACGCTAGCAGGAAGGAAAACTACGTCTGTCACCTCACTCCTGTTTGTAATGCTCTCCTAACTAAAATGGCATTCAGGCAAACACTTGAGCATGTGCTAATTCAGGTAATGACTTTAATAGAATGATTCTCATGCTTAAACTTTTTATGCATAAGGGAAGGCTTTACAAAGTAAATCTGGCACTCACAGAAAGACATACAAGGTACTTTTAAAAAGCCAGTTGCTAGCAGTTTCCCAATCAAAAAAAAATTCTGTGTTGGTCAAACTATAGAGAATTGTGCATTGGTAGGAAATATTAATTCTCAGTATGAACAACAACATTCAGTTATAGTCCCATAAAAACTATGTGTTCCACCTCATTTGAGGAAAAATATAAAAGAATACCACTAATGTGACATATAATGACAAGGACGAAATTCCTAGTTTATATGGGAATGCATTTCTAATAAGGGTTTTACTGTGATTAAATTGATGCTTTAGTGCTAATTAATTTCAGTATGTATTGTTAAACTTAACCACATGGAAAGGAGCAACTACAACTGGCCTTTGCCCAGTAGTCTGGAAAATGCATTGCATAGTCGAAGTCATGAGCCAACTGTGTAAAACATTTTGTTATTGTATCATGGGATGAATTGTATGATTGCTATTAAAATCAGTGTAGTGGCAGGACTTGGAATAATTTTTGGTGTTGCTTTGACAATATTTACCCTGCAACCCACAAAAATTTCTAGTGAGCTCTAGTTTTAAAAACCCAGTCCTGAATACTTTATAGAGAAGTTTGCATTAGATTTGCAGATGCTCTGCCAATAGCGTTTATGCAATAAAATAATGTTAATGATGCTAAAACATTTGGTCTTGACTGAAGACATTAGCAAGTTCAATTTCAACATATTTGACTGCTTGCTACCCTTATGGGTTTCCAATAGAGGTGATCCAGCCTCTGTTTTATCTTCTGGAGCAGCAGTGGAGCACTGTAAAAGTCAGTCAAGTCTCTGATGTTGCCGAGAAAAGGGTTTTTTTATTAGGAACATGTTAAAAGAGGAGTTATAAAAAGTAGCTATGCTAGCTCTGGAACTTTCTGATGCAAAACCTGATGTGAGAGCTTTGCAAAACAACCTCATATTTTGTTGTTCTTGTTTCAGGTTGGAGTGTGATACAGGCATATTTTCTCAGAAGAACATTAATTGTTCTCTGGGCTGCGCTAACTTGTTGGCAATAATTGCTCAGCAAGAGGGTGATCATTTAGACAAACATGCCATTAGGGCAGCTCTTCAACGTGCTTTACCTTCTGACATTTGCTTATCTTTTCCTAATGCTGGAATCACACACAGATAAAATAACCAGAATTAGTGGTGGGACTAGTGATTGGCCAAGGAAGCAGCAATTGAAATCTGTGTGGCCAAGCTGAGGTGAATCCATGCTGGTAACATGGTGTGAGGTAAGCACTGGGCTATTTCAGAAGAGTTAATTTCTCAAAGCTAATGGAAATTTTCTTCCCACACTTATGATGGTCACATATTGAAATAATAATGAGCATGAATGTACATCAGTACAGAAGCAGGTTGGCACCCCGTATGGTATTTAATTCCCAAAGGAATAAAAGTTTTGCAGCAAAAGAAACCCTTTGACCAGAGAAACCCTCTCATCCTTTGTATGCAGTTTTTCCTTTCATTCTCAAGCAGTTTCTGGTTTTAAAGTAGTTTTCTCCTCTGTTCTGTCACAGATGGGAAGAACAAGATCATAATTCCCTTTGTGAACTCTCTGAGCTGTCTGCTCAGCATCAAGATGAAGAGCTCATCTGCACAATAGAACCAGGCTTTTCAACTTCATAGTTAGAGGTTCCCAGCATGGAAGCTGCCATGGGAGCTTTTTAAGATAGTCTTTGTAAGCTGATTCACAGATCCAGCCTTCAGCTATGAGAAGACACAGTGCAGTGCAGTCCACAGTGGATCTGTGCAGTCAGTAACTGCAAGGTAGTTTTGTTGTGGTTAGATCTCTCAGCAGCCCCATAACTAGTCTCTGAGCCTCCTTTGACAAAGCCCAGCAGACCATGATAGCAATAAGGATTCTCCATTTTAAAGTCAAGCTAGCAGGAGTACAAGTACTTCTAATAGTCCATGCAATCCATAAACTGGGGTGAACTCCGTCTGTTTGGCAGCAATCATTCCATGCAAAGAAGCTGAAGAACAGCTTAGGATCTGTATCTGGAGACTACCATCCTTGATTTTAAAACCATGTTAACAGCATCCCAGCTATTGGTTCAGTCTGAAGGGTCTAACAAAAGCTGGCTGATTTATGAAGGTTAACTTAAAACACAAAAAGTTACAACACAGTCAAAATTGTGTTGATTTTTCTTAGAGTTTGTAATCATGTTTTCTTCTCAGCCCTCCCTTGAAAGACCTCACATCTAGCTTTCCTGAGTTGAAAAACTCAGCATTGTTATAACAACAAACAAAAAAAATCAAAGCAGCCAACCAAAAAAAAAAACCCACACAAAAACCAAGCAACAACAACAAAAAAGAAAACAACAAGACAAAATATAATTTGCAGCATTTGATTCATCATACCAGCAGTTTCGTTTGAGATTTCTTTTCTTTTCTGCAGAAATACTGCTTTTCAAGGAGAAGGTGCTATTGATGAATATGTCACTGAGCCCCAACTATAATACTTTTTCTAAAAAAATCTTTTAGGATATTTTCTAAAATATCCTAAAGATATTCAAGATATTTGAATCTAGACATGTGAAATAGTTTATGAAATAACATTTTACAGATTTTAGACTTTTACATAGATCTCTAGCTAATTCAATTATTTTCACAATGGAAAGCCTGGATCTGAGAAGAAAAATGCTAATCTCTAGATAATCTGACATTCTCATACTGTAAAGTAGAACAATCATATTTACTCACTGCAAGATGAACCTTTATATTACTGGTAAGCAAAAATCAAATTTCTGCTTAGCCTATTGAAGAGTGTTAGTAGAAACTCAGAGTAACAGATTTATGTATAGATAGTCATCCCTGTTCATCAGCTTACAAAGGACAACTCTTATAGAGAACGTGTAATATCTAAGTGCCTCCATAGAAATAAAAAAAAGATTGAATCATCCAAATTCATTGACATGCTTAGATTCCTGATCCTCTGGTTTCTCTTGTTGCACAAAGTAGAATGATTGTGCAAGTCTCATTTGCTAATTATCTTTTTCAGAGGTCAGGATTCTGCCTATTTTGCTTTCCTAGCAGCCTTAAATTGTGGTGCTTTCAGAACTATTTTGGTTAATTTTTCAAGTACACTGAAAAGCTCCACAAACTTCACTATCAGCACCTAGCTGATAAAAAATCTTGCTTATAAAGCATTAGTCACTTAACTGACACAGGCATTAGTATGCATCCTACCATTTCTCAGCATTAAACAGCTGATTCAAACACTCTATTAAAACAGCTGGTTTATGTCACCAAAAGAAACATTAAAGACTTCTGGTTATTTGGGGCCAAAAGTGTAGCACAACACCTCAAATTGCCCCTCAGGAAAAATGAAAGAAAATCTGGGGGATAAAACCTTAGGAGAAAAGAACTCCATACACTATTACACACTGTAGTATCTTATTCGATTAATAGACCCTCTGGTGGTTACCAGTCAATTCCATGAAAAGAAGCTGTAAGATATTAAAAAGCATAAATTATTATGAAATAAGACATAAGAATCACAAAATAGTCTTGTGGCTGGTGTCTTCTCCAAGCAACTCTCAGTTTGCATAAGCAGCTTCAGTCTCAAGGACATCTCTATCTTGTCTTTCTTTTTAAGTGAATTCTTTGAGCTTCTGCTTGTAAAAAGCAGAAAATATTGCTACAGGTCATAGAGTTTCTCCCCTGTGGAAGTCAAGAGCTTCTGTTTCTCTTGCACAGATTTTTCAAAGGAAGAGTATTCTACCCAGGTAACCTGTTTGCCTAATGTGTGCGGTGATAACCTACACCAGACTCAACTCCAGAGGGCAGAAGTCTGTAGGAACTCATTGAAGCTTTCACCTTCATAAAAAAAGAATTTAGACTTCTGACATTGTTCACTACAAGAAAATTTTTCAGATTTTCAGAGTACAGAGCAGACATGTACTTCTCTGCTTATCCCTATTACAAGTAAAATGCATCACAGTAAACAGAAACTCTATTTATAGTCATACAATTCAATAGCATGCAAAGACTTAGGGGGAAACAGAATGAAGGTTTTGTTCATCTGCTGCAGCAAGAGTGACTTTTGACATTTTTCTTTGAGGAAATGCATCAACCATATTCCAAATGAAGAAAGTAAGTACATAAATAGTGCTTTTCTGAGTCAAAACTAAGTAGCACATTTTTTTCAGTAAAGTAATTGTAGGATTATGAATGTCTTCAAAGCCATAGATTTAAAGACAGCATTCTGTTTGCTATTCATTATGTTAATACTTCAGTTTTCTTTATTGAAGTTCATATTCTGAATCTTATTAGTTTTCATATGATCTGAGTGTTCACTGTATGAGCAAAAAGTCAATCCATTAAATTCATTTGCATACCAGAATAGTTGACTGAGCACAAGACTCAAATGCTGAATTTTAATGTAGAAGAAAATAAAATATACAAGCAGGTACTGAGCTAAATCCTTGTTAAGCTTTTGACACCACTGAGAAATGTTTATAATAAACATATGTATGATTATTTGCCTTAAAGAAATTTTATTTCTTACTACTTGGAGTGTGGCAAGTTTTTGTGAGGAAGATATTTTTTTCATTCCAGAGTCTTGTATTTTGTTTTGTTTTGGGTTATTACAGAGTTTATTATTTAATTTTGTGTCTCATCACCAGTTAAAAGTAAACGGTGTACTAGGTTCAAGGAGCCTCCACATTTCACTTTCTGCTCAACCACAATATCACTGCCTGTGTAGACACCCTCAAGAGGGATCATTCTATGGTTTCCTTGTTTTAAATTAACTTGTGGTTGTGCATCACATTAGTTTAATTAATTTAAGTGCCAGTAAGTCAAACAGCTGTAACGGGTAATTATGCAATTACACATAATTACTTTACTGAGATGGGTTATAATATGAGCATTCTTATTAAGCTTGAAAGTCAGGAGGAAAGCAGTGTGTACAAGCATTATTCCGGTAAGAGCCAGCCCTAAGTTGTCTCCACATTGATTCTTGATTCATGAATGGTTTGCTACAGCCCTCCAAGGAAACAGAGTCAAGAAAACAAGTATTTGTTTCATGATCTCAAGTACTGAAAGGCTTACTTGAATTTTTAAACAGTCATGGTAGTCACTCCAGTCTGTTAGAAAAGGCATTCAGCTCTGAACAACCAAGCACGGCACTTCTTGGATAAGAGGATACATACAAGTAGCTTTTCCCCATGCTTTTTTATCTACTGTGACATCAAAGTTGAAAAAAAAATCTGAAATTATTTCTCAGGAATTTTTCCTAGAAGATGGTTATTCTTGAGCTAGACAGAGTCAAAAGAACTGAAAAAAATCTCCATTTTGGGATCTCTCTTGGAGAAAGAATGGAAAGTGTAAACAATTGATACCACCTTATGTCAACAAGAAGTCAATTAAGACTAGCAGTTATTCAGTTAAATACTGGTGAATTCAAGTACTTCTCACATATATTAGGGATGTGGGATTGACATAATTGTTATACTCATCCCAGAAACCTCTGTGGACTAATGAGTGAAAATGAGTGAGTCTTAAAAGGATTCATTGCATTACATAAAACCCTGCCATGGAACAGCCGATTATGAAAGAGTTCTGGGAATGTTTGGTGTTTTTGTTATTTTAATATGAAACTTAGGGTTTCCCTTCCTAAATAAGCCCAGCAACTCATTTACGAAAACCAAACCCTCTCCCTGCATAGGAGACAACTTAAATACTCTCTATGCAGAACCTATTTCTGCAACCAAGTTTTTGAACATGAGTTTACCACAGAAGCTCATTTTATTGGTTAATGGATTTAAAAAAAAACTAAAGGAAATTATTTTTACCTATGGGATTCACCATTACAGGATGTTGCTTCTGGTGATGCAATGTCCCAGAGGACAAATTCATGAAAAAGAGTCCATCTATGACATAAATCCAAACTCTGGCTTAGGAAGTGGGTTAGAGACAGTCCAATGGAAGCACACTGGAAAAGCAGAAGTATCTGACTTGCCATGTTTTTCTCAGAATGTCTCCATCTAAACACTGGCAAAAACATGGTACTTGGGTAAGGAGTTGCATCTGAGTTGCAATGAAGAACCTGTTCTTTTGCAAGGGAATATAGTACCTTCCTGCAGGCCAGGTGCTGTTTTCCTCAATAAATTTTTCTAGTCTTTCTCTTTTTTTTTTTTTTTTCCCCTAGTTAATTATGCTGCTTTCCACTCTGGGCACATTAAGCTTAGAAAGAATCCTATGCATCTTCCCTCTCAGCATCCACCTGCACCTTTCTGTAGCACGGTAATGCTCCACTTTTCTCTTGCCTCTTAAGAAAGGAAGAGCTCCCAAGGAAAGGGATGCCCACTGAATCCAGGTTTGACAGTTATGGTGATGCAACCATCTTGGCTACGACACACATCAATATTGCTTTGGCTCCATAGAGTACAATGCCAGGAAGGAAGCCCTACTGGTCACTGGTGTCCCTGACTGAGGACAAGACTTGGGGTGATGGCTGAAATGAAGTGAGAAGTGTCTTCCTTGTCTGACTTGATATCAATATGCATCTTGAGTGTGAAGAGGGAATTCAAGATCTCCACGAGCTTTATATAATATAAATGGAAGAATGACATCTCCTTCTTCTGTGTGGAGTTACTCCCTCTGCTTGGAGTTACTGCAGGTCAGAGCAGGAGGGAAGGATGTGCACATTGGTGTGCTAGAAGAGCAGGATGAGCTCTGCAATAAATTCTCTGTGCAACAACACTAGTTTGAGCTTGAGAAAAAAGAGCACTGCACATGCTCCCTTGTGTCAGCTCAGGTTACAGGAGGCTATTTTGCTGTCCAGTTCAAAATTATATGGCACAACGGGAGGATCAAGAAAATTTTTCCTCACAAATTTGTTTTCCTGAGGATTAGAGTGGTATTTTGCATTCATACTGTAACAAGCCATAAGAAGTTATCATTACAAAACAATTTCTAAATTAAATTCTGCAATGCTGAAAATTGTATTTTTACATAAAAATCAATGTGTCAGAGGAAGACAGAGGAAGAAGGAATGTGTATAACATCAGGATATATAGGAAGTGCCTCCATCCTGCTGACACTTTGAGATTGGAAGGAACCTCTGAGGTCCTCTAGCCCAACCTCCTCTTTCAAACTGGAAAATTTCTAATCTCAAATTTCTAAGCTAGAGCAGGTTGTTCACACCTCATCCTGTCCAGCTTTGAATGTTTCCAAGGGTGGAGATTCCAAGGACCTTCTGCTCAACCTCTTTCAGTGCTGGACCTCTTTCACAGTGAATAATTTTTTTCCTTACATCCAGCTGGAATTTTTCCTTGTTCCTTGCTTCAACATGTGCTCATTGATCCTTGTCCTTTCATTGTGTACTTCCAAGAAGAGCCTGTCTTCCCTATAACCCTTCCTTAGATCACTGGCAACTGTGCTTAAACCCACCTCTCCTTAACCTTTTTTCCTCTAGGATGAACAAACCCATGGTGATAGAACAGCTTGAGATTATAAACCTTGCATGGAGCTAGCAGCTCCGGCTCAATACCAGGGTATCACAACCACCTGCATTATAGATTAGAGATGGCTGACACCCTTGTGGTGCAGTCTGAAGGCAGAGGAGGCTTACACCAGCCTGCAGTCTCTCAGGTGGGCAAAGCCATAAGGATGCTACTGAGTTTCTACTGAATATTTAATCCGGTGGCACTCACTAGAACAGAGCACAGTAATAACTAATTTTATCTGCTGAGCAGCATTAGCAGGGAGTTAGAGTCTAAGCTGCTGGAACTGAGCCCAGACACTCAGCTCCAGTAACACTGCTTTATTTTAAAGGATCTACAATGAATCCTCATGACACTGGAGGAAACAAAGAATCCACTATTATTATAGATCTATATTCCTGTACCAGTTGGATCCCCTCCATTTTTGGTAAAGACTAAGCAAGGACAGAACAAAAGGTTCATCCCTGACCAAATACCTTGCAAGTACTGTATATTCTAAAAGATGTTGTTATAATTAAGAACAAAAAAAGAAAATATTTTGAATTCCTTGGAGAGAAGGGTTAACACATTATAAAATATTGAAATGGGTGTGCCACAACATTGCAAAACAAGTTATGATTACCAAAGAGACTAGTTAGATTTTGTTATTGATTACAAAAATGTTATTATTGCTGCAAGACAAAGCAAAAAACATCCCTCACGACCTGTAATTGTTTCTAACAGAACAATTAAGCCAAATATGTAATTTATCACCTTTTATTTCATGACAGTCTAATTAGACTCTAGCTAATTTTCAAACTTCAGTAGCAACAAATTGTGTCACTCAATTTTTGTCATCTCTTTAATCATATCCCTACTAGAGGATTTTCTGGATATAATCAGAGGGTGTTAGGTATTATTCTAATCACACATTTTATTTCCAATTAATTTAACTCAGTGCACTCTGGCATTCTTGATAGAGCTTCTGGCACTAGAGACTTGCTACTTATCTAAAACTTTCATAGTATTCAAGGTGGAATTAAATTCTGAGAAATGTAGAAAGGAAGAAGTACTAGACTGTTGGCTTTTGTAACTACCACTTCACATGACGCTGTTGAAAGTAAGCATGAACTTATGTGGGGAAAAAAAACCCACTATTTTTTCTGACCTGAATTTCATGTTGTAAAATGAAGTAAGGCAGCATCGTTTCTTCACATGCCCTCTTCCTAAATCAGTCACTATATTCATTTGATGAGTGTGCCAGGTGGGTTCACTGCTTAAGACAGCACAGTATCTCCCAGAGAAAAATGTCACAAGATTTTCTATGGGTCAAGCACAGGTCATGAGGAGCTCTGTGTGGTGATTATAGGCACTGTATGATAGAAGCATTGGAACATTCTGACAGGACTAACTTGACTTGCCTGACATGTTGTTTTACACAGATTAGCACTTTTGGTTAGCAGCAAAGCACTACGGGTCATTCTGTCACCCTCAACTGAAACAAAGACTGCAGTTTTGTCTCTGCAAGTTGGAAGAGAGCATCTCAGCCCATCATCTCTGCCAACTTCCACTTGAGTGATGGTTGGATAGACTTTGTTTCAGGATGACTGACATCGTAGGAAGTCATTACATGTGTGGGTGCTTGCTCTAGGATCTTGGAGGCTTAGTCACAATGTGTTGGTTCTGGCAGGCATAATTAGTAGCACCAACACATCTTCAGAATTGGCTTCCTGGTATAAAATGGTGACAAAGTCATGAACCAGATGTGTCACACATAGCAGTTACACACAGATCTCAAATACTGCATCCTCTCCTCAACTACAGAGCATCACATGAAAGGTACTTCATGTGAAGATGTGGACCAAAAAACACATCTGTCCTGTGTACCTTCTGTCACTGGTCTTTTTCCTTTCATCCTACCTGCTATTCTGAATCAGTAAATTATTTTCATTTTTAAAATACTGAAATTAAAATCTTCTGACTTGATAAGTCAAATATAAATGAACAGAGTCAATAGTGAATACAAGTTAAAGAGCCAGGAAAGCATTTTCAGCATCCTTTCAGGTATCTGAACACCCATGTGCATTTTCATTCTCAGAAATACATATTTATGCACATACACAAAATCTTATCTCTCCCAGCCTCAGAGTTTCTACATTATTTTTCTATTTATTGTATTAGTACTACATTATTGCACCTGTTTGTTAATGTCACTAAAATCCTTATAAAGAAAAGCTAGGCTCAGGGCTTCATTACTCAGATTTCTTTGAGAGAAACATCCTTTTGTGAATCTGGCAAGCAGGTTTCCATCCTCAGCAGAGCAGTGCGTGCATTAGTCAGCTGGAGCTTGCTGCTGACTCCACCTCAAGCTTCAGGCAGATGAACCAGGCCTGCAGAAATGCAATTTTCTCATTTTCACTGTCCCAAAATACCCATCAGAAGTGGCATTGTTAAATTATGTTCTTCTCATCCTGCCAGTGTTACCTCTAAAAGTAGCATCACTTGAATGTGCACCTTCCCCACACCTTTACCAGAATTTCCTCTGGGTAGGGAGAGTAACAGAGCATCACAGCAAAACCTGACAGTGCTCATTGCATCAGAACCCATGAGCTACTGCTTGTACTACAAGGAAAATACCTTATTGACAAACTTTTTGTGATGCATTAAACATCCAGAAGACTTACTGAACTGTTGGGTTCCTGTTTTGTGCAAGGGCACTCCCATCCTGTGTCAGACACCAACACCTCACTTACATATGCCAGTAACCCTTCCTCTCCCTTCTCATATCCAGCAGCCTATAGAAGGCTCCAAGGCCCCTGGAAACATTGTTGGTGTCTCTGGAGAGATGATGTCTCTGCCTTCACAAGCAACTCTCAGACTTGAGTCTTTATGACTGTTCAAAACGTGTTACTGTGTTTATAGGCTACAGGACACTGGGGAAATCAGTCGTAGTTGCTCCATTTTGCAAATACAAACAATTTCTTTTTGTATTACTATGGAGTCATATTCCAGAGGCTCTGTGAAGCCTTGTACTTGATGAGAGATTGATGTGTCCTGAGTGATTCCTCAGAGGGCTGTGTCCCACAAACTGTTTAGAACATTTTTAAGCAATTTCAGGTTTTAAAGAGAAGTTTTTTTAAAAAGACCTTGTTTGTCTTCAGTGTAAATGACAGAAAACACTGACAGGTGAGAAATGGAGAGCAGTGTTTTGCTATAACTCTGAGAACCCAGTGCCACTCCATATAATACACTGCATGATAAATCAAAAAGTAAAATCAAAAGTAAAATCAAAGAGTATGTCCCTTGCTCCTAGTCACATGTACTCCATCAAAACACTTGTCTGTGAATGTATAACATCCTTCGGGTTTGTCCTTTTGGCTAGGTAGATTTTAAGGTTATTTATTAAAGAATTAGCTTTGATATCTTCTCAGACAGTCCAACTGTTATGCTACCAGTATCCACTAAATGAAGGCAATTTTTGTAGAGACTATACATAGCAAAATACTGAGATGCAAAAGAGCTGTATAATACAGCTGACAGAAGTAATTTTACCTGATTTACAAGTAATCACTTATCGACATTAAGGAAAGGGGTCTGTTATTTCAAATGTCCATAGTTTTTCTGGGGCAAAAACTAGCAGCCCAGTCATCAAAGAATCATGGGAAAGACAGCCTTGGAATCTGCTGCTTTTAATCTATTAGCTAGACCAGAGAAACTGCACTTTGGAAAAGTTTAGTGTGCCAAACTGGCCTTGCTCTGATCCCTCAGCCTTGTAAAAAATCTGAGATGAAAGAGAGGAGAAAGAGAGCTAGTTGCACCTTTTGTGTCTTTTTCAGCTTGCTATAGTTGAATAAAATACTACATAACCAAGCTTCTCATGTATAACCTTCCAGCTCCCTTGCAAGCATTCTGATTAGTTAGGAAAGATTCAGGCAAAGAGCTGCCTTTTTTCCTCAAATATGCTTCTGCTAAGTCACTCCACCTCACTGTTAGGAGTGTTTCAGGATTGCTTAGTCAGGACAGCTTAGTAAAATTTCTTCTCTCATAAAATGAACAGCCTTGGATCAACCCGAACAACTCCTTTCCTCTTCAGCACTCATATGGTTGAATTTTGTTAAACCATGGGCAGTATATACAAAATAAATTCTGCCTTGCCCCAGGTAATTTACTCTCTCCTATTTCCTTATGTGACCCACTGCAGTACTATGGTAGATTATGCTATTTTTCTCACGTTAAAAATTGTGGTATAGAAAAATAATTAGGAAGTACTCAACCACCCATTTTTCACAAGTTCTGTAAAATTCATATGGGACATGGTAAAGAATAAAATGCATCTGTATTTAGTTCAATAACACCCTTTCCTTTGAAAGGCTCACTTTTGGATCTGATTTTTGGAACTCGTATCTGTGCATTATATTTGCTTATTATGCTTCTAGTAGCGTCTGAGTCCTATAATTTCTCACCCCTGGAAAAGGGCAATGGGACTTTAGCTGATTATTCACTTCAGCTTGTACATCAGAACTCTCAAACTAAGGCACAGTGCAATGAACCAAATGGAAATGAGATTTGCTATGTTCCTTGGCAGTTATCACTGTTTTGAAAAATTCCAATTAGATATTCTACAGCTGCATATTTCTTAAATCAGAGTACCTTATGTAGAACTGTCAACTTTGATTAACTTCAAGGTTAAAAGTCAGGCAGGTTACCAGCAGAAAAAAGAGTTTTCCAGACATCTTTTGTACTCCACCTTCTTTCCTGCCAATGTACTTGGCAGGGTAATGAATTATTGAGAGACTGGAAGCTTTTTGATATTTTATTTCCAGGTAAACCAAGCAATGAACTGCCTTGAACCTGAAGCTCTCATAATTTTCTAGCCTCCTACTCCAGGAAAAATGAGCAGTTTTATTTCACTGAGAATTACAGTTATTGGGAATGCATTCTGGAAAACCAACATGAAGGGAAATTAGCATCCTACTTGCACCACCTTCCACTTTCACCTCTAAGACGAATATCTGTTCTTAATAAGCCATCTGTAGGCCTATGCTTGGGCTTTGCATGACCAGGATTTGGGAGCAGGGTAGCTACAGGTGTGGGTTTTGTGGGATGCTGATAGACGCTTTCCCCTTTTCCAACAGGGGCAATGCCAGCCAGCTCCAAACCACATCCGCTGCTGGACAGGGCCAAGCAGTGACGGTGGTAGCACCCAGGGGATAAAAGAGTGGGGGAACAAAACTGTTCAACTGCAGTCAGAGAGAGGAGAGAGAACATGTGAGAGGAACAACTCTGCAGACACCGATATCAGTGAAGAAGGAGAGGGAGGACGTGCTCCAGGTGCCAGAGCGGAGATTCCCCTGTAGCCTGTGGAGGACCACGGTGGAGCAGAAATCCACCTACAGCCCATGGAGAACCCCACACCAGAGCAAGTGGACACCCAAAGGAGACTGTGTTTCCATGGGAAGGCCATGCTGGAGCAGGCTCCTGGCAGGACTTGTGGCCCTGTGGAGAGAGATGCCCAGGCAGAAGCAGGTTTGCTGGCAGGAATTGTGGCCTTAGGAGGGACCCACTCAGGGGCAGTCTGTGCCTGAAGGACTGCACCAGGTGGAAGAGACCCATGATGGAACAGTTTGTGAAGAACTGCATCCCATGGGAAGGACTCACGCTGGAGAAGATCATGGAGAACTCTCCTCTCTGGAGCAGGGCAAGAGTGTAAGAGTCCTCCCGCTGAGGAGGAAGGAGCTACAGAGACAACATGATGAACTAAACGCAGTCCCCATTCCCTGTCACCCTGTGCTGATCAGGGATGGAGGAAGTAAAGAAAATCAGGAATAAAATTAAGCCTGGGAAAAAGGGAGGAGTGGTGGGAAGGTGTTTTGAGATTTGGTTTTATTTCTCATTATCCTCTCTGATTTGACTGGTAATAAATTTAAGTCAATTTCCCCAAGAGTCTGTTTGGCTGTGACAGTAACTGCTGAGTGATCTCTCCCTGTCCTTAACTCAACCCATGAGCCTTTCATTGCATTTTCTCTCCCCTGCCCAGCTGAGGAGAGGAGTGATAGAGCAGCTTTGGTGGGCACCTGGCAACCAGCCAGGGCTAACCCACCATGTCCTCTCACTTATTAATGTTAAGTATCAAGCTATGAGCTGTTTCGAACTACCTAACAGAATGCTAAAGATACAGAAAGGCTGTTTTCATTATCTCAATAATTTGTTTAAAAGTAAGATAGTTGGATCAACAAAAAAAATTAAATAAAAACCAAGAGAAAACCCATATAAAACTGCATTTGTTTAATGAGCATCCATTAAAACCATGATATAAAGGATGAGTGATCATAGGGAAAAAGAAGCATAATTAGCCAAAAACAATTAGGACAAAACTCCGTTCAGACTGATTGATATGTAAATGACCTGCGCTGAAGACAATATTGATGGCCACTGACCTTTCAGATAAATTAAGTTTCAGTGGATATGAAAGGATCTGCATTTCATTCTCCGGGGGGAATAAAAAAGTACAAGTTTTACTATTGAAATTAATTAGTGGCGTCTAGAGTTATCTGTGATGTTTTAAAACTCTAATGCGCATATTTTATAAGGATAATGAGGCAATTTAACTAGGAAAGAACATCTCCTGCAGGTGGCATGATATCAATTTGGCCTTTTTTCGGAGTTCAGAAGAGTCACAAACTCAGTGAATGTCTCCACAGAGCCGATAGCTTTCCCAACACCTTGTGTAACTCTTACACAGCCTGGATATATTGGAAGTGTCAAATTATTTTGACAGGTCTTTCTGTATTTGAAATACCTTCACATATTGACAAAAATTCACCATTTGTCTTTGAGAACTATATTCTTTCATACAGTGATTGTAACTTTTGGTGGATATCTTTTTTTATATGTACAGTCTGCTCTTAAGGATGCCTCTTTTGAGAATGTCCTAGAAGACACTGCCAAAAACTCTACAAGTCAAGGTCCATCAGCCACCTTTTTCTAGTTCACCAGGCCAGACACTTTGTCAGGAAATTAGACTGTTTTATTATGCTCTGTTCTCAATAAACCCATTTCATCATCTTGAAAATCAAGACGAAAAACTTGAGCACAATTTTTCCAGTTACCAAAGTTCAGGGAAAAAAAACCAGAAATCTGTTGACCTTCTGCTTTTCAAAAATGCATAATGTTGATTATTTTTCAGTCTTCCAAGACCTTTTTTGTCCTCTATTAAATCTCCAGATTAGTGCTAGTGCTTCACAAATTACATTGGCTACTTCTTTTATTTCCCTTATAAGATGTTATTTAATATTGCTTTGCCAAGAAATTGTAGCATATCTCCATTAGCTAAATATACTTGAGTCTGCTCTTCAGCCTCTTGTGAACTTATTCTCCCGTCTACAGATATTTAATTAAAATTATTCAATTGTCTTAAATTTTTGTGTAGATTGAAACAAAGAAAATATTGAATTCTTCAACAATCTTTGCTTACCTTCTTATCTATTCTTTTCTTTTTAAAAAGGCCAGGTACTTTCTTTCCTTTTCTTTCATTTCTAACAGAATCTGTTCTATTTGCTCATCTCTTACTATCTGAGTACTACTATGAACCTCCACTTTCTTGGCATTCTCAAATTATTCCTTCATAAACACACCTTATTTTCACTTCTGATATGATATCCTTTTGATTTTTAGGTTTGCCAGGTTTACATTTATCCCATAAATTCTCTCCCTGCCAGCCTCATGGGTGTGTTGATTTTTTTGATACCCATTCCCCTTAGTCTATTAAAAAAATATATCAGTCTTTAACCTACACTTCCTTCCATTGTGATACTTAAATCAATTCCTGCCTATTATTCAAGATAATAAGCACATATCTTACCCTCATTACAATATCCTCCATAGTTTGAACAAGACTTTATCATAGAATCATAGGATGGTTTAGGTTGTAAGGGATCTTAAAGTTCACCTAGTTCAACCCCTCTGCCATGGGCAGGGACACCTTTCACTAGACCAAGTCGTTCAGAGGCCCATCTAATCTGGTCTTCAACACTTCTAGGGATGGGACATTTACAACTTCCCTGGGTAACCTGTTCCTGAGTCTCATCCCCCACACAGTCAAGAATTTTTTTTCTAATATCTAAGCTAAACTTCCTAGCTTTCACTTTGAAGTCATTCCCCCTTGCCCTGTCACTACATGCCCTTGTAAATAGTCTCTCTCTGTCTTTCTTGTAGGCTCCCTTCAGGCACTGGAAGGCCACAATTAGATCACCCCAAAGTCTTCTGTTTCCCAAGCTGAACAATCCCAATTCTGTTAGCCTTTCCTCATAGGAGAAGTGTTCCATTTCTCTAATCAACCTCTTGGGGCCCTCCTCTGGACTCATTCCAATAGATCAGTGTCATTCCTGTCCTGGGGATCCCAGAGCTGGATTCAGGGCAGGAGAGATGTATGCAAACATGGCTTTTCAGAACAGCTGGGTTTCTGCTGTCCTACTTAGTGTAAGAGCCCACCTGGTACAAATACACTTTCATGCTGCAGAAATAACTGGAGAACCTTCAGTCCTGCATCGTGCAAACCAAACTGTGTATAGAATTACCACAGTCCCTCTATGGCATCAGGTTCATAGGCTGTGCTTGCTAGAACTTGAATGCAGAAGAAAAAGTCTTCAGAGTTCATTTATGCAATGTTCCTTTATAAAGCTGCAACAAATACCAAAGGGAAAATTTCCTAACTTCTGAAAACCCTCAAAATTTTGAAAATTAGGTTTTCTTTTGGCAACAATATGTACGTAACTTTTTATTAAAATGTCTTTGTTAGAAATTGCTTAAGGATTTGATTATTGATTTTCTTTTCCTTTTCTATACTTTTAGTCTTTCTTCTCTCCTCCTTTAGGATGACAGGCAGAGGGAAAAGGACAGGAAACTAGAAACTGAAAACTTCCGATTTTTAAACTTTCATATTTCTATAAAGTGCATGACTGAAGGCATTAATTTTTGAAGATGTGCCATATGCTTTCAAAATAATTTGGTTATTTTAAATGTTGGCCAACTCAAGCCTATCTTCAAGTGACCGGGACTTCTGCAAGGGACAGAGCCAGCCAACATAATTCAGACAAGCTGCCAGGATACTCCAGGCTCTCTGCAAACTAAGGAGGTTTGGTACAGCCAGAGGGCCTAAAAGGCAGTCCTCCCTTTCTGTGCTAAGCAGATTCTAATGTCAGAGACTTGGACCTTTACTGTGTACCATAATAAAGGATTGTGACTGATTGGTGAAAAGCCAGTACAGCATAATAGAAGTAAAGGTCTCTCCCCTCCCCTCCCCGGTACAACGAGGGGTCTCTCCCCTGTCCCCGTTACCCCGGGGGTCTCCCCGCACCCACCCTGCCGCCGGGAGCACTTGCGGTCGGTGACTCCGGTGAGCGGCCCCCGGCCCAGCACCACGGGCCGCCCGTCGGGCAGCGGCACCGGCGCCGCCAGCCCGAGCAGCTCGGCATGCATGGCCGGGAACGGGGACGGGAACCGGGAATGGGGACCGGGACCGAGACCGGGGAACGGGGACGGAAACCGGGACCGGGGTCGCCACCCGGGCCGGTATCGGGGGGACACCGGAGCCGCCCCTGGTCCGCCGTTACTTCCGCTTCCGGCCCCGCCCCGTTACTTCCGGTCCCGGGCCCGCCGTTACTTCCGGTCCCGTCCCGCCCCGCCGTTACTTTCGGTCCCAGGCCCGCCCCGGAGCAGCTTCCGGTTCTGCGCCCCTGGCCACGCCCCTTCCGCGGGAATTGTGGCGTCACTTCCTGTCCTCGGCCCCGCCTCCTCAGCGCGCCCGTTCCCGCCTTTGCTGACCTTGAGCGCTTCCGGTTTCCGGCCACGCCCCCTCGGCACAAACCCCGCCCCCCCTCCCGGCTCGGTCACGCCCAGCGGGCCAATCAGGTCACGCCCCCTCAGGGGTGCCACAGAGGCGACTTCCGGTATGGCTACACCGGCACTTCCGGTGGGGGAGCGCGATGGCGCCCCCTGGCCGTGGAGGACCAGATTGATCCTCCCAGAGTGAGGGGGAACTGGGAGGGATTGAGGGGGATTGAGAGGAACTGGAGGCGGACTGGGCGGGACTGGGAGGGACTGGGGGAGACTGGGATGGGAATATGGGGAACTGGGAGGGACTGGGAGGAATTGGGAGGGACTGGGAGGGGACTGGGAGGGACTGCGAGGGACTGGGAGGACTGGAGGGGGACTGAGGGGGAGTGGGGGGGACTGGGAGTTACTGGTTTGGACTGGTTCGGACTGGGAGAGGCCACTTGGGGGTCGCCCCTCCCACCCCGGGGGTCCCTAAATACAAACCTGCTGACTCAGCAATGCCACGGCCAGTCCCGCTCGGGGGTCCCCGGGACCCCCCCCAGGTCCATGTGACACCCCCGGGACCCTCTGACCCCTCTGGGACCCCTCCTGAGATCCCCTCGGGACCCTCTGACCCCCCACCCCAGGTCCTTGGGACACCCCCAGGACCCCCTTGGCCCCACTCGGGGGTCCCCATGACCCCCTCACTCTGGTCCCCGTGACCCCCCAAAGGACCCCCCTGACCCTCCTGGCCCTTCATAGGAACCCCCCAAAATGACCCCTCCTGACCCCCCAAAAGGATCCCCTTCACCCCCAAAACGTCCCCCCTGACCCTTCTCGAGGACCCCCCATGACCCCGCCATGACCCCCCATGACCCCCCCATGACCCCCCATGGCCCCCCGTGACCCTCCATGACCCCCCCATGACCCCCCATGACCCT
>JAWWEW010000078.1:106834200-106876841 GCA_035583185.1 Anabacerthia variegaticeps
CCTGCCCTCCCCTCCCCGCCCCTCCCCTCCTTTCCTCTCGTCTCCTCCATCAACATATCCTTTGCACTCTAGTGGAAACAAAAATAATTTATATTTCTAATTATTTTCAATTCGGCATCTTTGTATTTCCTGTAGTATAATCCACAATTAAAATTCGTCATCGGCAGAATTATGTGGAAAATATGGTCCTGCAGAAGTCTGAACTGTGTGGGTGATTTAATCTCCAATGGGTCTATGATAACCTTCAAAATCTCCAGTGTGTCTGAAGTCACTCCATGCATAACACCTATCACATACTTAAGAACTGCACACAAAATCAACACCTATTTAAGGCAGTAGCCTGAACTAGTCACTCCACACAGAGGTAACTGTTTCAGGAACATGTCTCAGAGGCAAGGTAAATGTACAGGCATAAAGATGCCAAAAAAGACATTACAGCCCTCCTTTTCAGTCTCTGAGACTGGGAAGAGAACAATGACATATTCCTCTTCCCTGCCCCTGAAATGAACTAGTCAAGTCTTCTAGTAATGCCAGCAAAATCTTCTAGTCTTCTCAACAAGCAAGTATTGGGATTTTCTAGGCACATAAAACCCCCAGGCTTTCAAATCAGAAACACATTGCTAGAGATTCAATGAAGACAAGAACTGAATCAAGATTTTGTGGCAAACCATATGGGTAGACGACTTTTGTCATCGGCTTAGGCAGTCTGCTGTCCTTGCCAAAACAACATTCCTGTTGATCTCCTTGCAGATCTCATGTATTCCTTCTTTGTATATGACAGCCCACCTAACAAGATGGAGGTTTTAAATTCTCTATCCATGCCAAAAAAAAAGACATTGTCTTCACTTCTCTAAAAAACACTGAATAGTGACTTGTATTTTCAAAGGGATTTTCTGAGGGAAAACAAGTTCTTCAACTTTTTAAGACTAGATAAATAGTGAGTACCTAACTAAACCAGTTTTCCTTCTTTCAGTCTTGTTGCAGTTTTCAGTGTCAGCACAATGTAGATCACTCAACAGGTCTACATTTTGCATCACCTTTCTAAACAGGCATCACCACACTCATACATCATAGCCTATCTGGCTTTTTAAAATTAGGTGGCAATTTTCTTCACTGTGGAAACATTTGAAAGATATGCCATGTTACAACAAAGGGAAATAACAGTTCCATAACATAAGCCATAATGAGTCTCCCCTATGTTGAGCAGTACAGTCTGTAAAGGGAGAACATCTTTCCTCTATTTCAGTTGTGTTTTTCTTTTTTTTTTTTTTTAACTGAATTCAATGAATACTGATACCAGAAAGCTAGCACCAATGACTGCATTTGGACCAACACAGCAATCTGCTAGTGCAGTGTGAGTTGCAAGAGCAAGACCACAGATAGAATAATAGAATCATTTGTTAGAAAAGAACTGTGAGATCACTGAGTCCAACCATTAGCCCAGCACTGCCAAGTCCACCACCAAACCATGTCCCTAAGTGCCATATCTACACTTCCTTTCGAAGCCTCCAGGAATAGTGACTTCACCACTTCCCTAGATAGCCTGTTCCAACAGTTTGACCACTCTTTCATTGAAGAAATTTTTCCTGATACCAAATCTAAACCTCCCCTGTGCAATTTGAGGCCATTTGCTCTCATGGTGTAAATTGTGATCTGGGAGAATAGACCAACCCCCGCCTCACTACAGCTCCCTTTCCGGTAGTTGTAGAGAGCTATAAGGTCTCCCCTGAGCCTCCCTCTCTAGCCTAAACAACTCCAGTTCCCTCTGCTATTCCTCGTAAGACTTGTTCTCCAGACATTTCACCTCCAGACACTTGCTGACCTTCCCTGGATATGCTCTAAGTAGGGAGCTGATACTTGGGAAAAAGCAAAATAAAATCACCTCCCATTCAGATGAACTGGGCAGGGATCAGACTGAAAAATATATAAGTTGGGCCGAACAGTGTACCTTCTCGGCAATCACTATGCCTTATGGTTTGTTTCATTGGTCTGGTCTAATTGGTTTTAGCTGTGAGTGCTGTTTATTTGACCAGCTGAGCAGGCAGTGCTCTCCTCTTTCAGCTTTCTGGTCCTGCCCCCTCTGCTGGATGTGCAGCCAGAACATACTCAAGATATCTCCTCCCAAGGTAATGAGGCTGTTTGGGGCTGGCCTGATGTAGAAAGATGTTTAAAACCCAAATCTGTTTGGGTTGCAATGGGGAAACCATGGATTGGACAGTAATGAAAAGTGAAGTATTTTTAAGCTGTGGATTTAACTAGCATATTAAAACAGCATAGTTGCTGCTGTTGTACACCTCTGTACATCAGAGAGTACACTGACTGCAAGCACAGTCCATAGAGAAGCTGTCTGTGTTCATGCATGTCGAACTGGAAAAGTTGCCTGTAGAAAAAAATGTCATTTTCCCCGAGCAGCAGGTAATCAGCATTCATCAACAGCCTTGTCTCAGCATGAAGCCTGATAGGAAGCAGAGTGTCATGGCAGAGAAATAAGATAATTGAAAAGAAAAATGTTTCAGCACTCAGGACGACTTCTGCCAGTCTCTCTGAACTAAATCTCAACAACTGACTGGCAGACAGTGTCTGACAATGTCTCTCTGTCAATGGAATAGGTTGGCCCTGACCCTCTTCAGAAATTGAGACACATCAAACAAAAGACAACAAGACTTATTCTCATTTCAGCTCACAGCCATTAATTTTACGGTGTGACTCCTCCAAATAACAGATGCATAGCCAGAGCTGTGCCTAGATTTCAAGTGATGTGAGACCAATTTCCACCACCTTGACTCCTCTAATTACACTGACAAGCCTCCTGAAATCTCTGCTGTGGTTGTTCAACTGAAACAAAAATACAGATGATTCTCAATAGTGTCTGTTGAGCTGAGAGGAATGAGAGGATTAATTAGTTGCAGTTCATAAAACAATAAGATGAAAATCCATGATGAACTGTGAAGTGTAATTGGCAATAATGATGCAATCACCACCGTGCAAGGAGGACAGGATTGGTCCCAGATATTTTACATCTGGAACAAAACACATTGCTTGCACTAAGACCATGGACCAGGGAGAAGTCCAGATCACCACCTGCCTCTTCCACTTTGCTGGCTTGGGCAGCTGCCTGCTCCTCCTCAAGGCTGCAGTGCTAACAGAGGAGCAGTTCTTCAGCAGAGAAGCATCTCCTCTACATCTCCAGTGTAGATGGTCCAGTCCAATGGTCTCCACAGGTCTTACCAAAGGACTGCACCGGGACATCATCCTTCAGCTGACTGACAAGGGTTATGGCTAGCTCTGGTCTCAGGGTCAGTGAGGTGCCCAGTGGAGGAGGGGTTATGCAGCAGTTTTAAGCCTTCCCCCACTAGCCCCCCTCGCCCACCCTGGCCCCAGGTGTGGTGCAGGTTGCTGGCCTCTGGGTGGTGAGTCAGCTACACAGCAGCCCCTGCCACCCTTCCAGGTGCTCTCGGCTATCAAGCATCACCCAAGGACAAAGGGTTTATCTGGTTTGCCATCTTCTGTATGATACCCAAACATCTCTATGATTCTAGACTGAGAAAACTGAAGTCTTTCACTTCAAAATTGCTGTATTGAACAGTTTGACATTTCTCGCAGTGTTTTTCCACTACACCCAAAACCATTCAATGCTCTCAGCTATCTCACAGTTCACTGCAAAATATATCCCACACATTATGGTCTTTTTTTTTTTTTTTTTGTGAATAAAGTGCACTTCTGTCTCATCGTTGCACTGCTTGCACTGCACTGAGCACATGGAAGCTGTCCAAAGTACAATTCTGCTTGCTTATCCAAAGGATTGCACTACACTTGTAGCATACCAATCAAAAAAAAAAAAAAAAAAAAAAAAAAAAAAAAAAAAAAAAAATCAAAAGTAAAGTTAAGCCTAAGACAAAAGGAGGAGGAGTGGGAAGGTGTTTCAAGATTTGGTTCTACTTCTCATTTTCCTAGTCTGATTTTACTGGTAGTAAACCATACTAATTTCCCCAAATCAAGTCTGTTTTGCCAGTGACAGTAATTGGTGAGTGATCTCTCTCTGCCTTTATCTCAAAAAACAAGCCTTTCTTTTGCTCTATTTTCTCTCCCCTGTCCAGGTGAGGAGGGGAGTGATAGAGCAGCTTTGGTAGGCACATGGCATCCAGCCAGAGTCAACCCATCACAGACCTGTGTTACAGCTGAGATCTCAAACATCTCTATGGGAAATGGGCATGCAACCCCTCTGCATGACATAGATTAGAATTTTTCATCTTTTGATAGCATGGCATTTTTTGGTTTTGTAAGGATATACCAGCTCAATCCCCCAAACATATGCCTTTGTCAGTGAGTTCTCCAGAGATTTATTCACATACTCAGCTTTGTGCACGGATGCCAATAGGACTTGGAGCAGGAAGGACCAGATGACCTCTCAACATAACTTCTACTCCTAGTTTTCACTGAGTCACCATCCAAAAAGGTCAGCATTGCCTAAAGGGCCTCAAAGCCTGATCCCACCTCATCTGAAGTCAGAGACAGCAGTCACAGGAACTGCAGCCCTGCAGAACTCAGGTCCTGTTTTGCTGCACTGCTGACTCAAGTATCTTGGGAAGTCTTGAAGAAAAAAAAACACTGGAAAGAATTTATGAGCATTCAAAGTCCAGCTGTGTTTTCTGATTACTTATTCAAAGGTCCTGAAGAAAAAGAGAACTTTTCATCCTAGGGGATGCGCCTTTTCTGTATTGCCCTGTACATTTTGTTCTCTTCCTTAGGTCATGTATTTGGAATATTTATGCATCCCTGGAAATTGAATAAAGTGTATCTTAATTACTGTTCATATAGAAAAAAACACTGAGGAAAAAGGGAATTCTGTGAATATGTCAGGAAAAACACTTACTTCTGGTTCAGGTAGGTTATTTGCACTGAGTTCATTTTACTCCAGAAACAATTGTTGAGAATTACTGATCTGTACCTTTGTTCTTTTTATTTCATTTCGTCAATTCACAAAGGCCACATATCAACTATGTACACCAAGGAGAACTGTTCATAAGTGAATATGACTTTCACACTTTGAGATGGGCCAACTAACCCATTTCATTACATCACTGGGACGGATTCAATTATCATAGAATCATTGAAACATAGAATGATTTGGGTTGGAATGGACCTTAAAGATCACTTCGTTTCAACGTCTCACCATGGCAGGGATACCATCCACTAGGTCAGGTTACCTAGGGCCCATCTTTCCTGCCCTCGAGCACTTCCAGGGATGTAGCATCCACAGCTTCCCTGGGCAACACTTTGAGTGTCTCACTACCTTCTGAATAAAGAATTTCTTCTTAACATCGAATCTAAATTTCTCCTCCTTTAGTTTAAAAACACTGTCCTATCACTATCTACCCATGTAAAAAGTGGTGTTAAGTTTTATGTATTCGATGGACAGGTATCATTCTGGCCTTCAGTTTTCTCCTGTGAAGGTGACACCCCCTGAGACAGCAATTTCCTGTGCATCACTACAGAGTGAGACACAGAGGACAACAGGCATGCTGGACTATAGCCAAGGTGTCTTATAATTTCACCCTAGGCTTAAGACCAGTACCTCTCATTAAAGCAAAGAGGAGACATATTGACTAACTTTGGGCTCAGCCTATAATACACAGCTGCTAAGATTGCAGTACTAGCAAACTGAGCCTTTACAGAACACAAGGAAATCTGGCATAAAATTGTGTGGCTGATTTAAGAGCAATGTGAGGAGCTGACTTAGAACAATATGTCCAGGACTCATATAAAGGCATAAAAAATTTAGTTGTTATGGAAACTGTTACAAAAAGCACTAATTCCTTACAGTTTTTAGCAAGAAAAACAAAGGTTTAGAATCAAAAATCCCTTAGTGTTAATAAGAAGATGATTTTAATGAACTATAACGGACACTCTGTAATGTCTTTATCATAGAAATAGAAAGAAAAACAGCTTCTGCCCTGTGAGTTATCTTTTCATAATGAGACATATCCATGGAAATTTCTAACATCTTTTTTAATCAAAGGAACCCCAAGCATCCTGCTGTTGCTCTGCAGTATGAATGAAAGGCAATGCCTTCTTCCCACATCTTTCAAGCAAGCCAGACTTTTATTTTAATTATTTGTATTTCCACTCATATATCTCACTGATCAGATGAATCCCTGTGGTCCTGTTTGTCATACAGGCGTGTAAGAAAAGCACTATCACAGTACACATAGCATCCCCTATACACCCAGTACTTGTTTTGACTGGGAAGTTCAACATAACTTATACAGTTGGCCAAGTATAAATCATTACATAGATCTAAACATTCATATAAATGGAGGCATACAGCAATATAATAATTTCCCAAGGCAAGGCAAGAAGTGAGTCGCTCTTGCTCTGTCTCTGAGCCTAGACAGGACTCTACCATACATTGTGAACAATATGATTTGGCAGAGAAAAGTTTTCAAAAAACTTTTAAATTTCTTGTTTGCATGTAGGCAAATCTTCTATGTAAAAACCTTCCTTAAAGTATCTCAGGGGGAAGCAAATGAACACAATTACAAATTAAAAAAATTTCTTTTTGTCTGTAAATCAAGCACATACCAAATATAATGGTAGGTGACACTGCTCAGAAATTCACAGAAAAAAAACTCTCTTGGGGAATTATGACTGAGGGGAACATGGGGAAAATATTGTGGTTTATAAGAAAATATAAGAAAAAGGGCAAATTACAGATAACATGTTGTACATTATGGGTAAATAGAAAAAGAAAATAAATTTTCTACACTTGCAGCATTAAGTCATCTTTGTAGTTAGATGTTCAGCTGGTGTATGTCAGTCCACTCACGCAGACTGGAGCAAACACTGGCTGTTGGCACAAGCTGATTCAGCTCTTTCAAACTAGACATTTATTGGAGTATGTATTGAATAAGGCAGGGAGAATTCAGCTTGTTGACACATTTAAGTAAATGATGCTTTACAGGACTGAACTACTGATGAGAATATCCCTGATGCAGTGACAGTCAGCCAGTCACCCAGGCACAAAGAGGCAGCAGTACCTTGATGTCAGCCTACTAGAAATAAAAGCATATTACTTGTTTCCATTAAATAAGTGGAAAATCTGTGCATGCTAAAATCTTTCCCAGCTTCCCTCTTAGGATTACAGTAAATTTCTTTAGTAAGAATGCACAGTGCTGGGGAAAGATTTAATCAAATCATAAATTTTGGTAACTAATTGAAATGCATAAACCACTTGATCACTATGTTTTTTATTTGAAAATTATTATAACAGAAATGTCTTATTTGAATCCCTGTTGTCTGACTTCTGTTTCTAACTTTTAAATGTCTAACTTTTGGAGTTTCACGTTTGAAACAGAAAATTACTCATTCCCACAGGCAAAAGCACTCACTTTCAACTGATCATTATATACCTGTATGGAGACTCTATTGCTTAAGATTCGTAGAATACCAGAAACCTGAGCAATGTACAGAACACATGAAAAGGAGAGGGTTTGATCAAGTCCAAGATAGGTATCAAGAAAGATACTTTTGAGTTATGTCACAGAATTTTTGTAAAACCCTGTGTTCTTACGTATCTTTTAAGAAGTGCAGAACAATTGTAGCCTGTAGGCACAGATGACTTAAACCTGCAGAGTGTCAGAAACAGTCTCTCCCACACACCTGAGGCAAATTCTAGGAATAGCAGGGAAGCAGAGCTTCAATGTATTCAGCATCTTTCATGTCTTGACTTGAAGTATCTAATTCACTTTCACAAAAAAGACAGTTTGCAATAAAAAGTTAAATTTTCTACTTTTTAAGAAATATATAGCAAAGAGCTGTTGAAAAAGAAGTCTTGAGCATAAGTGAATTAGAAGAATCGTGCCTTCCTCAGGCTGTGTAAGTTAAATTGAGAGGACTGGATGTTGTCCTTCCTGTGAATCGTAAAGAGTCCATTATTTGCCTCTTCTATAGAACCTCCTGCTTATTTTGGCAGCCAAATTAATTCTTGTCTGTAAAACAGAAAGAATATTTGAAGGAAGTGCTTAACTATTTTCAATTTATTTATGCGATATTCTTGTTGGAGCAAAGAAAGGATTCTGATTTCCCAGAGGCTGCAAAAGAGAAATGTACTCTCAGAAAGTGATTAGATAACGCTATGACAAAGCCAATAAAATTACACTTTCTTCTTTCCTTTCACTTCTAAAGGTATTGCTATGGGTGAGACTTTTCTGCTGAGAATAGAAAGTTTTTCCTGCAAATTGTTTTTGACAGGGTAAGTGCAATTACTTTCAAATTCTGCCAGACTTAGTCCAAATGAATGCTTACAAGCAGCAAGTTAATTCCACTGATCTTTATGCCTTGAGGGACTATTGCAACCTCTGCTTTGGGTTTTTTTCTGCAAAATAATAAGCCAGTAATAAAACAAATGCATTGCTAAAATGAAGGCAAAAAGCAAAAAAATTTAGAAATTCACAGGCTAAGCTTTTAGAATTTATGTCATTGATTTTACTCATCCCTTCTTTCAATAAAACACAACATATAAAAAAAGTAAAAACAATAAAATACCATTAGAGTTCTATGGTTCAGAAAAAACCCACTCCTGATTCATATTCATGTCTACTCCAAAACAATTCAATGGGCCACTTTCCAATAGCTTCTCTTAGGACCTTGGGACAGACCGTCAGAAGCATTTTTTTAAAACAATCTGATATTATTTTGTTCACTTATTCTCATGTACATACTTAGATCTCACAGTATCTGCCCAGTTTAGTGGTGTTGACCTCTACAGATGAAGTAAATTCTTCTTCAAATGCCTTGCTAAAATATGGGAAAATATTTTTAATGCTATCTAATACCAAATGTTTTGGTAGCTGCCTATATTTTTGAGTCCTACAATAATGCATAGCTTACAAAAGTACACAAAAAAGGGCATGCCCTCTAATGTGGTCAGGCATTAATACAGTCTGCCTGTAGATCCAAGTACAACAATACTCTAGTGCAGCATAAGCATTTTGTTTAAAATGTCTATGTCACCTACATATCTTCAGTGTAATCCATCCTCTTTGCATCATGGACTACCTTGGCTGTCAAGCAGATGGGATCATTATATGCATCCCAATGTATTAAATACTTGAACTCCACCTGTCCTGCCCTAGGGCCACCTAAAGCACATGGGGGAGGAAGATCTAAGTTCCATGAGGAGATGAATTCCAGTGGCAGATTTAGGGCCAAATTTCCTTGTGGGAGTCTAAAACCTGGTTTCTGCCCTTCCTTGTATCCAATGTCTTCCCAGTTTCATGTAATTAGGAGTGGCACTACATTAAGTTATTAGATTAAATTTATACAGAAATTTCTTTTCCCACTCTACTCCAAGAGACAAATGTGTTTAAAAAGGTGGCCAGAAATTGTTTCTGTGCAATAGGCAGAGGCAAACAGGCTAAGCATCAGGCAGAGCAAGAATGGTTCTTAAATTTGATTATGACTATACTGATGGTCTTGGCTTGGTACTTTGACGTTGCTCTATTTCTCATCAGTAAGGGAAGTATTTGCCATAATTTCCCATCTTAAAGAGTTTCACTGTGTACAGAAATCACAAAACTAGCCAGATTCCACAAACTGGTAGTTTACTGATGTGTAAACCTAAGGCATATCTTGTAAAATATTCCAAAGCAATTATGGCAAAGTCGGAAAAGCAACTGGTAAGAAGAACCAACACTATTATTCCTACACTGGGAGGAAACGAATTAAAATGGTATTCATCAGAATATTCAACAGAAGTCTGATTAACTTGGGATGACTGGAGGCTGTCTCACACCCTTCATCTGTCCTCCTTTTACTCTAAACTTTTCCTACAGTCCAAAAAAATATTCAAATGTACTTTTGCCCAAGATGCCTGGCAACTTCATAGTACCTGCACACCTGGAAAGCCTAGGGGTTTTATATATGCAGCAGTGACCACTATAAATCAATTAGTCAAATGAGAACATATAGAAACAAAGGCAACTTTCCTGAAAGGTGTGAAGCATAATGGAAGAGTTTTTTTGATCGGAACCATGCTCACATAGAAATCTAAAAGCACTTCTTTCATGATTCACTCTTCTAAATATTTCTGTTACTCAAAAATAAAAGCCAGTCATAAATGTGGTCATTTCTATTAAAGTAAGAGAAGCTCAGTTTCATATCCTGCCCAGATGAAATCTGTTCTTCGTTAACAAGCCTTGACAGTAAGACACGTTCAAGATGTTCTCTATCAGTCATCTCCTACACTTGCCAAAAAGCTGATTGACTCCACCTCAAATCTATAAATATTGTAAAGTCGATACTGCAATGTTGGCATTAAGACTATTTGTGTCTTCAAGAGGATTCTTGTCCTTCACATGCACTTAGAAACTGATCCCCAAATGGCAATGAAATGCCTGCAGCAAATTGCAGTGCTGCATTTTTTTACAAATAAAGCATCTGTTTAAAGTGGACAAAATCAAAAAAGGGGCATTAAGTGGCTGTTTTACTTCTTTGGCTTCATTATAAAGAATTATTGAGATTTAGCATCTTGTACTCTAAATCATGGGTCTTCTATGAAGAGTAACCTTTTTCTAATTAGACTCCCATTATATTTTCCATTATGCTCATAGATCTTCCTGCCTCTAATGAGCCACAGCTTTCAAGACTGCCTGTACCAGTGCATATATAATACTTCCAGTTTCAGAGCAGTATGACATCCTCGATTAATATTCATGGTAAAATTTCTATTAATTTAACAAAAAAAAAAAAATTTAAAAAAAAAAGTATTTAAAAACCTAAAGCACTGTGTCCAAGCATTGCAGAAACCCAGTTTAAGACCAAATAACCTCCATGGTGTGTAAGTCTGTGTTGTTTCCCTGGAAATCATTGCATTCCAAAAAATTAACAAAAACAGTTCCTTCGATAAATAATAATAGAAGAGTGGTGTGAATTTTTCAACCTTTTCCTTTTCAGCCAAATGGATCTTCAGTGTTTTAAATCAGGTGCTTCAGAGGTATCTCAGGTTACAGACACAAAGAAATACAAGCTGAATACCAGGTGTTTTGTCCAAGGTCATACTCACCAGAACAAAATCTCAACACAATCCTCCCATACCAAAGCCTCATGATTTAAATTGGATGTACTGCAGACAATTCCGAGATGGTATTTGGACAAATATTTGATGAAACATCTTGCAATGCCTAGGGAGAACTAAGTTGTGTTTCTGAAATAGCTTAATCCCAAGGAACTCCTGGAGAAGAGGCAATTTTCTACATCTCTGCTTGCATTCATAATATTTATCTGTATTATCTATATGCTCAGAGCATGTTTTCTCCAGAAACTGTCAAACCTATGCACCAGTGAAGAGATCACACGAGAGTAATTGTGTCCTCTGTATGTATTACAATTGATTTTTATGGTGCTATATAATAATAAAAGCAATATCATCAGTTATCCAACCTTGCAAATACACAACCACCAAAAGCACTAACTGCACCAACCACATTTTTAAAAGTCTTGCAATTGTCATTCTAAAACAGCACAGAAAAAACCCTTACAGATAGACCTCTTAACATGATATGTAGATCAATTACAATGTTATCTGTATTTTATTGCTCTTTTAATAAAAATATTAATAGTTAATATATTTGCATTGAATTGTTTTAGTAGAGTTACTCTTTTCTGCTTTTATGAGTTATGACTTGACTTATACCATCCTCTTAGCAGGTGTCTTCAAAGGATTATAATGTATAATTAATTGTTATTTGTATAATTATTATTATTATTGCAGGGGGAGACTCTCTGCAGATGATAAGCAGTCCTGAAGTGACTCAGAGAGTTTACAACGGAGAAGTTCAGAACAATTTTGAAGGGAAAAAATCGGAATAAAAAGAAAAAATACTTGTCAGTACATGATGAGCAGTTTCCCTAGTGTTCCAGCAGCCCCAGCCAATGTGTTGTGTGATATACAGGTGTGACTTCCTGTATTACCATCACAAAGAAAATGTTGAACAAACTCAAAAGAATAACAAGTAGCATTGAACATGCATGTGCATTTCTGAGTGCTGTGAGCATATGGCATAACCAGAGTCTTGGTCTCACTGAACAGGAGTACAGAATTCAGTTAGGACAAGCTGTGAAGAGTTTTAAAAGTTAATTAAAGAGTTAGAAAACCCTAAATCTCTACAGCATGAAATCATACTTACCAAATACCATGTAACATATTCCAACAACAATATCAGATAACTCTGTTATTTTGGACTGGAATGTCAAGTTACCAAAAGATCTGAAAAACAAAACAGGATAAGGTATTAGAAATTCAGTATCTAAGCAGGCACCTGTGAAGTCTCTGCAAGGCCACAAACTCTTTTGAGGGGAAAGGACAGAGAGGATTTTACTTGATTTCATTAATTAAAAATTAATTTAGCTCTTTGGTGGTGCAAAGAGGACAAAGCCAGACTCTTCTCAGTGGCGTCTGGTGGCAGAAGCAGAGGCAGTGGGTGCAGACTGAAACACAGGAGGTTCCCTCTGAACACCAAGAAAGTTTTCCACTGTGGCACACGTTGCACAGGGAGATTGTAGAGTCTCCATCCTCAGAGGTATTAAAAAAACATCTCAAAACAGTCCCGGGCAACTGTCTCTAAATAACCCTTATTCAGGAGGGTGTTTCAACCAGTGTAACCACAGAAGTCCCTTTGAATCTCAACCATTCTGTGATTCTGTGCACTTTACAGATGAAATCAGAATTTAGAACTGAGGTGAACCAACTTCTATTAATCCGAGGGACTCATCCAAACATCAGGACTTCACAACATTGCAAATGAAATTGATAAACAAGTGTGAATTAAATTTTGGAAACTTAAATTGGCTGAATGAGGTTTGTTCCATAATATTGCCCATCATCGCTTTACAACAACCAGAGTAACCAACGTAGAAAATCTTAATAAGAAGAATGTATAATATATGTGTATGTATGCACTTAATTCTAATACTTATTTATACTATTTAAATTGTAACTTTGCATAGGGGTGAGTCAAATAAACTCTCTTTCAGTCTGTCTTTCACAAGTATTCTTATACTTCCCATTCCTGCCCTCCACTAGTCTGACTCTACCTCTGCCTCATTAGGTGTATTTGTAACCTGTCTATAGAAATTTGCTCTTCTCCAGCCCTAAAATTATCAAAGAATCTGAGAGAGTAAAGGGCTGAAGGTAAATCAACAGCTCTTCCTTTAGTGTATAACTCCTGCCAATTCGCTCAAACTACAACAGATTGAATTCTCTCAAATTTCAGGAAGGGGGTTATTAAATTTAAGAGAGTCTGTATTTCAGGTAACCTATGTGTCAACTTTGAATGTAACTACTGATGTTAGTATAAAGTCAAGGAAAGAAGGATATAGCTCAACTTTTCCTAGCAAAATCTGTTTAGGATAAAGCTACTCAACAGAAAAAGAGCTTCTGTCATCTGCCTTCATATTGGTCTGAGACACATACTAGTGCAGCTCTGTAGGAAGCCAGTGGTACCACTTTGTGTTTCCTCTGTTCCTGTGTTCAAGGAGCCTGCTACAGAGCCAGCCCTGTGACACAGCTGACCTTACCATCCATACATGTGAGTTACTTGTGTTAAAATTGCAATACACCTGCTACAGCCATACCCAGATACATAAATGCTCTCACATACAGGGTTTAACAATCACAATTCAAAGGCAATGACCTCAGGTGGAGCTGTCTTCTACCACATTCAGGACCAAATAAACTTACAACAGACTAATTTTTGTTTGTTTGTTTGTTTTCTCCTCTCGCAGATGCTGTTGCTGCATTGCCTTAGGTATTAGTGAGATTTTCTGGAACTGTTCTTAGTAAATGGAGGTTACCACAAAAATATGATGATGAAAGCTCAGCAAAATCCTCCAGATATATTCAAAGGCCTTAGTCTCAGGTAATGGTAAATACGTTTCCACTGATGGTCGTTTCTCACTTTCTCCTTACTTCCATTGTTCTTTTTGTTGCAAAGGCTAAGTTCCTTTCTCCTGCTTGATCGCCGCAAACAGCAACAAGCTTTTGATTCATCAACAGCAGTTCACAGTGAAGTAGCAGCATAGCTTTGCACATTTGAGTTGAGTTGAGGTGAAATGTGAAAGAAAAAGCACCTGGAGAAATTAAATCAGCAAACAGCTAAAGGTCCCAATTCATATAGTACTTAAAGCCCCTATGTTTAAGCTCATTAATGGATATCCATAATAGTGATCTTGTGCATGCATTTCTTTCTTTCTTTTCAGACAGAATATCTAAATTCAGTTTGTTCATCTTCCCTATAGCTTCATATAAGCTGCTTATTCTCCCTGTGGTCTCTCACTTGCTTTTATACAATATCTTCTCTCCTCAATTACTATAATCCAGGACACCTCCAAAACCAAAGAGGTATATGTTCATTCATTAGTGTTCACTCGGGGGAATTGTAAGCCTCATGCATAAAACTAATAATATTATTGCTATTTTAATTTTTTCCAATATTTGCTCCATTCATTAAGCAAAAGCAATAGCAAGATTTCACATCAAAGTCCTCAGCTCTCACAGTTTCCTGGTGGCTGGTGCTGCAATATGTGGCTGCCCTCAAGAGACTAACAAAGATAGTGACGGGATATTCATCTGCTTTTTCCAAGGCAAGCTATCCACATGGAAAGGCTGAGCTCGTTTCAGATGTTAGTACTCTGTTTCCAGTGCTCTCCCCTATCAAAAGCAAAATTTCATATTTGCTAAAGGAAAGACATTCTAGCCTAGAACATGCAGTTCTTCAGCTCATCATGGGTATTGAAAAGCTACTTGAATTTCTGGGTTTCCAAAGGCATCTGCTTACTTACTATCAGAGATAGACTTGCTTGGGGTTTATCTTTTTTGTCTTTGGAATGGATTCTGGAGAATGAAATCCCATGCTGAGAAAAGAGGAGTTTTATTCCAACTTCCCAGTGCTGGCTGGACTTCTGGAGTAGCATTTAAGCCACAAATTCTGTGCTTCAAGGGTCATTCAGAAATTACAAAATGAGGTTGATATTCCCCGTATATGTAGTATCCCTCATCCAAAAAGCATCCATCCTTACTCTTAATTTGTCTGTGATAAGTGCCCCACTCTTTTCGGAGTACCTAAAAAACCTCTCTTACATGTCAAGATTATGGGGTTTTGTGCTGCTGACAGTGTAGCTCTTGTTTGTCTCATCTACTTTATCCTTTTTCCAGTAATACCACAGTTTTCACTTGCCACTGTAAATGAAAATCACTTCAAGGTTGTCATAGCTTATTTCATTCTTTCTGTTTTGGAAACTCTAATCCCTAGAGGCCACTCTACTCAGCTCCTCTCTGACATATTTCCAGCACCAGAGCTTCTGTACAGACAGTGAAAGAATAACTGCTTTTAGCCTTCTGTGTGTTACTAAAATAAGAAAATAAAAACAGATATAGGAAATGTAAGGAACAAGTAAAAGAAACGCCATCCTTGTTAATAAAAAAGAAAAATAAAAGCCTCCATTAAACATTTTGAGAATCACCTGACCAGTCAGTTCCAATTGTTCTTATTCTTATCTATTCATTGAACAATTACTTCTTCAGTTTTGGGAAGAGGAGGATGGTGAAGCAAAAAGGAGATACCTTAACTTTGGGTATTGTCTCCTCAACAGATGTCTTCAGCCACTTCAGGTAATTCTCCTTTATATAGTGTTTCCTTGCACACTCTGCCCTGCAGGGTTTGTCTCCCAGCATGACTAATTTGCAATTCCCTAACATAAAAGAAAAATACATCCTTGTTGCATCCTAAACCAGACTGAGGTCATGTACACACCCATCTGTGTTAGTCAAAGGCTTTGAAAACCTCTGAGGGTGGTTACACACTTGGAATTGACCCCCTGCCCACAATCTGTTTTAGGTATCTGGGAAAGCCTGCCCAAATGTGTGAGTGGTTGTGCACAACTGCTGCATTTCTGTCTCATACACAACAAATCTTGCATCTCTCTGTAGGGAAATGTTAGTACACACTGTGCTAAATAGTGATGTTATCCTTTCACCATATGACAAACTGAAGGAAAAGCCAAAGTAGACACAATTGCCGGCATTCACACTTTGCTGGTCCTTATTTTTTTTCAGATGATTGAAAATTACATGTATTACTGGCCTCTACAGATCTTGCCTTGTTCCAAGGAGGTAAATGCTGTGATGACACCAAACTTAGTCAACTAAAAATGGTTGGATTTGCCATATTCTCCCAGTGTTTCATAATTTCTTTAAAATATGGGAATCAACCTAGCTCACAGTAACTTAGCTATACAGTCTTCGTGTACAACACACATCCAAATCCTTCTGGTTGTTTATGGGGTAGCAAAAACTTGTTCCAAAGCAAAGATAAGAGAGATACCTCCAAAAGCCAATAATAATTACAAAGGCTACATCTCACAGTGCTACACAGTGCTACCTAAAAAAATTATATATTTCCTGACTACCAGTGAAAAACTGAAGCTGGGCTGCATAAAAATATCAAACCCAGTTACATATTACTGGATGAGAATAAAAGTACACTTCCTGGTGTTCGACTTTCTTTTCATCAGAACTTGTCTGAAATGAATTATACTTGCTTTTCACAAAAGACAAGTTAGAAACTCACAGCTGAGGTGTGTTTGATAGCTAAGAAACATTTTTTGTACATTTTGTGAAAGTACGATCAGTTTCTGAGATACTGAGAAAATAAGGAACAGAACCATTTCCTGTATCTTCACTAAACATATCTCAGCTTCTCTAAAAAAATGTTCAAAGATGCAGAGAAACAATCTCGTAAAAGAATAAATTATACTGGCCTTTCTATGAACCTCAGGAACACTAAAGTCATGCTGTTTGGGTAAGAAGAATCCTTTAATTTTTTATAGATCATGGGATTTTATTAGAGTAAATTCCAGGTTTCCATTCTTTCCTAATGTTTTGAGCTACTAAGAAACAAAGCATTCAAGCTGTTATCTCAAAGGATAGTAGACTACTGAGAATCTACAGTTTTTGTGTAATTCCCTGAATCCCTGAACTGACATTCCAACCACTGCAATGAGGCAACATGGAACAAACACTTCACGAATGGAGAAGATCTGTAAGATTACTATCTGCTCAAAAGCTCCATAGCTCCCATGACTACATTACAGATAAAATGCATCTCATGATGCCTCAGTGAACGTCCCGGGACACCTCTGGAGCAGGAGCACCCGCAGAGCTGCCAGCAGGCAGGTGATGGAGGATGCAGAGGCAGTGTGCTGAGCAAGAGCGCTCCAGGCCAGGGCCACCACGATGCTGGGGGCTCCTCTGCCTGCACACACCCGAGCAGTGCTCTGACAGGCAGCGCCTGTCCTGAAGCATTCCGCATTTGAGCACCCCGTCCCTCCCAAGCGCCGCTGAGCGGATGCGCTGCCGCAGCTGGGGTTCATCCGCAGGTTTGCGAGGCGGGAGAGGGAGGGGATGGAGCCTCACGGGGAGCCGGTCCCCGCGCCCTACAAGCACCCGGACCCTGCGAGTGCCCGAGGCGATGTCCCTCGGTGGGCGGGCAGCCCCGCAGGGCACCGGAGCATCCCGCCGCCTCCGCCCGGGACCGGCCGCCCCGACCCCACCGCCGCCAAACCCCGGGACCCCTCTTTGCCCCCCACGCCTCCCGTGACCTCAGGAAGGGGGAGTCCGGCTGCGGCTCTACCGTCCCGGGAAGTGTCTGAAGCGTGGCGAGAGGGAAGGAGGGAAGGGGAGAGGGATGGAGCAGCGCCCGGCGGCAGCAGCCCGGGCGGGAGCTGGGATACTGGAGCTGATTGAACTTCCAGAGCATCCCAAACCTCCGGGGCTTGGCCCCTAGATGTGACACACGATGTAACACACGCAGCACAGAACTGCAGCTATTCCTGTCTCACTGGGAAAAATCTCCAACCTGGACTCCACAGCCCTGGAGGGAAAACAAACCAAACCAAACCCAAGCCCTTTGCCTCCATCATAGAATCGAGCGTGTTCTCGCCAGTTAAAAGGCCGTCCCTCAGAATCTACTTCTGCATACAAAGAGGTGAAGAGGCAGCCAAAATGATTAACCAAGGCAGCTCTAAGGCAAACTGCATTCAGACTTGGGCTGTCTCTGTTGCCACTTTGGTCTCTGGGGCTCCCCACACATCCAACCCATTGCGGTGGAACCAGAGTGGCTCCACAGGTCTCCCCAAGCACTCAGAGGCTGCTGGAGCCAACTTCTGTCCTTCCCAGGTGCCACAGGAGGCCACCAGCTCAAATAAAAGAAAGTTATAAAAGTACCGCAAGCATACACACACACACACCCACACACACACCCCTGGCAACAAGCACAGATGGATTTGTCACACTTTCAGCACAAGCTGAACCCAAAACGACTCTGCAAATAGAAACTGCCCCCAAAACAGCAGTGCATGGCACTGAGGCAAAGGACAGTGGAGGGTGGCACGTCAGAAACACCACAACCACACATCATCATTTGTGAGCGTCGTCTAAGCCATGACTCACAGCCACTGAGATGAAATTCTTGCTCCTAAAATGTTGTATTTTATCATTTTTCAAGAAATTAAGAGTAAAAAAATCCCATTTAAAAAAAAATAAACTTCCACCTAAAACCATTTCTATGCAGATCTTTGTACCACACGTATGCACACACACACACTCATTGAAAAAAAGGAACTATTTTCCTTAGAGTTCACTTTTTTCCCCCCATTCAAATATGAGAGTGAAATAGAGGAGGATGCAAATCGAAGCCTTCTCTCCATCCTTTATTTTCTCTCCATGCAGCTATGCCTTTATTTTGATTTACTCCGGTTCTTACAAAGCAAGAACTCACATAGACTGTTGATATTATGAGTACAATTATGGCATAGTATAAAATTCCCAAATATAAGCACATCTCCCCGAAGCCTTAAATCTTGTTTTCAAAGCTAATGCACAAACCTGGAAACTGTTCTGACTTGACTGACTCTAACAACTTCCCTCTGAAACACCACTGGTCTCTGAATCCCCCCTTGCAAATACACAAGCACTCTTTAGCCTCTCTCCATAGAATACAAGCATGCCAAACATTTAATTTCTGCAACTCCATACCAGTTGTCACCAGAGCCTTTCCAAATGCTGTGATCTCCCAGACTACTTGTCCTTACCTTAGTAATTCTTAGTACTTGTTCTTGCCACAGAGACCATGTAGCTTCTTCCTCAACCTCCACAGCTGCAGCAATTGCCACTTAGCTCTCCATGTTAGACTTCAGCAGGTAGAAAGTGGAATTTGGCTGCTCAGGTTTCATTTGAATGGCTATTCCTCACTCCTTCATGAAATGAAGGAGGATTGGATGGAAATACCTGAATTTCAATAGTCTATCCTTGCTATCCATAATGAATTCATTGGTGGTCACAGAACATTGATCTGTGCAACATTAGAGAAGGTCACTGAAGCCCTGAACCTGTGGGTGTTTTTCTCAGTATGAGGTCCCACCTCAGTTCAAAGCTGATGCAAAGCAGTGGACCTGCACTGCTGCCCCATTTCTTAGGGCAGGAGGGTGATTCAGAGATTTCAAGCCATTGAAAAACCTTTTAGAGCAACTAGATCATCTCCCTGAGACAGCTCACTGAGAGCCAGACCACAGCAACCTTCAATCTGCTCGGGCTCCTGTGCAACCACATCCTTTCTAGTGAAACCTGTTCAGATGTTCCCTGCTCTTTGCACAACAGGAAAAGGCAGAGCTTGTTTAACCTTGCTTAACTAATGCTATGATTTGTCACATGGACCCCAAACAGTTACACTCTACAACTAGAAAAAAGAAGCCAAATGCAGGAGCGTGTAGACATTTTAAGCCATTTTTGCCAGCATCCAAGGCCTTTGTGAAATTACAGCAAGAGCAGAGGCGGACATTTGACGTGAGGTAGGCACCTCCTCCCTTCACACTCCTCCAGGAACCACCTTTGAGTGTTCTCAAAGCTTATCACTGGCCATGCACACCTCAGTTTTGCACCTTCAAGCACAGAAAAATGCTGTTTCACAGAGACTGACACTGCACCCTTTTGAATGAGATCTACCAGTGGCTTCTTTAGATGCAGCGTTTGGAGATTACTGCACTCTAGTTTGTATCAGGACTAATTCAACTGAGTCAAAGATATTTCATGTGAATAAATCTGATGCAAGACTCAAATCAAGGACATAGCATTCAAACATTATTTGCTATTTGTCAATCATCTTTGCATTGTTTTACTTCTCAAAATGTGATTAGGAAGGTCACACAAATACTGTGAACACGGTTTAAGCAATTTTCTTGAAAGTAAAATATCTAAAATTAAGCGCTGTCAGAGCAAGTCTTTTACTGCAATCTTGCTTTAACCAATACCCTGAACTTTGGAGACAGAAATCTAAGGAAAAAGAAGTTAGGTACTCCTTTTAAAGCCCTTTGGGAGATGAAAGAGTCTATAATTCCTTAGTAAGTTTTAACCAGGTAACAAACCTTTGCTATTTAAACATAAAATTTGGTCTACAATCCAGTGTAGTGCTTTGGGAAATGCAAAATGCATGTACTACCTACAGACTTTGTAACATTAATTATTATCATATTTCTACTTTGCAGACCATGAATTTGTCTCAGACCCAGCACTGGTAAGTATCCAGGAGTTGTGGATCAGGCAGTTTCATTAAATTGGGTATAACTTTGGTCTTCTACTTATCAGTCCAGGTGTATTTATAAACTTGTCTTTCCCTTTTTCATTAAGATTTGTTAGCTTTTTCTTTGGGAGGATGTCCACACAAAAAGCCACTGCTTATCTCTCATGGGTGCTTCACTTTTGGCTTTTAAAATCCATGAGATTGAAGATCCTTTTTTAGTTTCATTGGTGGTGTAGGTTCCATTCTAGATGAAGTAAACTAATAAAAACTGTTTCACAGTCAAATCTGAATACTTTTTATATAGTATATATATAGTTTATATAGTGTATATATATAGTTCTATAGTTTATACTGCTTATGTGGATGAAATAGGAGTGCACTTCGCTATTTTGAAAATGTGGGAAGTGAAAGACATGTGGGTTCTACACCCTCATGGTGTCATTAACTTCCAGGTGGTTTATGTGCTTTAAAAACATAAAGGTTTTGGGACAGCAGCTGCTCAAAGGATACCTGTGGTGAATTTGGAATTAAATTCAGATTTATCAATTTCACGGCATTTTATCCATACAGTCAGTCTGATCATTTTCTCTATGGCAGCTGCTTTCACCAGCTCTAGTTCATCATCTCAGTAACAAAAACTATCCCTAATTTCTCTCTCTTCTAATGAACTTTGACTTTCCTCTTCTTATCTCCCATGGACAATTCTGTTGACACAGTATCAGTTTTTGCTCACATCCTTGTGCAATTTCCTAGAGATTCAGGCTGCATTCTTCATATACCTCTGTTCTTCATATTCACATCTTTGCCTATTAGCATACTCTTCC
Source organism: Anabacerthia variegaticeps (assembly GCA_035583185.1). Lineage (NCBI taxonomy): Eukaryota > Metazoa > Chordata > Aves > Passeriformes > Furnariidae > Anabacerthia > Anabacerthia variegaticeps. The sequence continues at coordinate 106,855,655 of JAWWEW010000078.1, forward strand.
TATGAGGTAGCAGTCCTGTCAGCACAAGCACTGCATTGTGCTTCATTTACTGCATACTCCGGGTACTAAGTGAAAGGTTACTGCAAAATAACCTCAACTTATTATTTAAAGAATAATTTCTTTTAATTAGGATCCAGTGTATTGTCCTTTTATGTCCTTTCAGGACCTTGGCAACTGGTTGAAATCTCCACAGAAGGATTCAACAAAAATAACAATTCCAGGCAAAGTAATAATATTTACCTGACACATCCTCTTCCCTCCCAAAAAGTAACATCTTCAAGGAAACTGGATTTCTTAAGAAGCTATGTAACCTTATTGCTGCTTTTCACCTGAACAATTATTATTCAGGAAATTTGAATTGATTTGCACTGACTAAAGTGAAGCAATACTTTGATGGATTGAAAGGAGGGAATACCAGGAACCCCAAAAGTCACTACCTCTCCTGTTTTTTAATCTGTCCCTTCACTTTTTGAAGTTCTGCCCCAAACGTTCCTGCCTCAGATTTCTGTCTGGGCCACAATACAAATACTTATCCTTTGGTAATTTTTAGGTTTGTTTTGCCAGTTTCATTTTGCTTTTGTAGAAGACAGCTGTCACGAGCAGCAATTTTAGAGAGTTTTGTGATTATCCATCACAGCCTTTTGACCTCCAGCCTGAAATGCTTTAAAGCAGCATGAAGGATAATACAGATTTAATCTCAAAAAAAAAACACCAAACATAGAAAAGGACACAAGTCAAACGTATACAAGTGGATTAGTTTCTGAAAAGCTCTATCAGCATTTTTCTCATGTTTTGCCAGAGACGGCCACCAGAGCCTATTTGCCCCTACTGGTCTTTCCTGATACTTCTTCAGGAATCTGAGGGAGAGGGGAGCCAAGCTTTTATGCTTATCTCTTTTTCAAAAGTTGAGGAATAATGGTTATATCTGTTCTTCTTCCATTCTTATAATCAATTGAGAACAGGAAATTTCAATTAGTAAACCTATACAACTTTTCAAATACCATTTTCCACCCTTTTCTCTTCCACAGCTGCAATAACTGCTCAGAGATTTTTTTTTATGCTATCACTTTGTCTTAGATCCAGTATCAGGACAGAAAAAATTTAGTTGTGTTAGGTATTTACTTAGGTTTTGGTTTTCCCCTCAGACCCTTTTTAGCTGACTAGTGACTGTCCTGCTCTCATCTATGACAGAGTTTATTTTTTCTTAGTAAATGGTCCAGTGCTGTGTTATGGATTTAGAATGAGAATAGGGACTTGGGAATCTTCGTCCTCACTCCTAAAGAAATTCAAACTTCAAATAATTTCATAGACACAGACACTCTTATTAATCAGTGGAGTCCTGTGTCAAACCACAGTAGTGGGTCAAACAGTTGATCTTGTACTATCAATGTGTAAAAGCAGCATTTTGAAATGGAGACATTGATATTTTTGCTCCTCAGTCAGGAGCCAGTGCCTACTGAGGTGCTGTCAGTGGTGTTATTTCTCATTTCTGTGTCTTTGGAAATGCTACATTGATCAATGCATCCATCATACAGCTCCTGTATAAATAACACCATACCGGACTGTATAATGTATAAGCAGTCACACCTGACTAAACACTCCTGACAAGAATAATTACCTCTTTAACAAACTTAACTGTCTACAGCAGAATATAGGATTTTTACTAAAATACTTGATGCAGGGCATTCATAATGAGCAGAACCAACTGTACTTGCAGCAGAGAGTTCTATTCGGTATTTGGTAAACCGCTCTAAATAAGGATGTGGAGAGCACAGTCCTCTTTTCCTTTGCCACCAAACAGCGTAGGAATACAACTCTTTTAGCAAACAGGAGTTTCTGGACTGCTGCCTCATCTGCTCCTGAAGATGTTAAAGCAGGGGTACTGGTCCCACAGCTCACTCTGGGATTGTTTCATGTGATCAGCAAAAGAGCAGGTCCTTGAGCCCTTGTTTCCACACTCTTCCTCTAGAGCTGCCTGGCACTGCAAGGCTGGCACCTCCCCTCACTCAACTGAGATACTGAGCACTGACAGCTCAGACAGAGCATCAGCTCACGTAAAGGCTGTTAGTTTTAAACCTATATGCTTAAAAGTTTTCATTGTAAAGATTCCATTCAGGATGAAAAAAAAAAACCAAAACCAACAAAGCTGGTCTTTCACAACTGGTCCTCATTTCCACCCATACCTGGCCCCCAAAGTGAAGAAGATGGCAGCACAGTGAAGAAGGTTTCCACTACATATCTGCCTTTCCACTGTCATCCCAATGCACACGTTCTTGTTTGTCTTGTGTAGCAGAGGCATACCATTGTGCAAAGAGCTTCACTGAAAGAGGTTTAAACATCCCATTTTTAATTGAAATTTCTCAATGCTAAGAAAATAAATCTATTTTCACGGCAATCTTCATCAGTGTCAAGTCCCAGGCACCCAAAAATATATTGTAAACTGTTAAAAATACCTAACAAGTCTTCAGAAAAATTCTAGCCCACAGCCAGTTTCATAGCATACTGAACAAGATTACAGTATTGCTTTAGACAGAAGAAAAGTTTTCTGAAGAGTATGTTCAACCCCCACTCATGTCTTCTGAACTCTGGCTTGCAGAGAGAAAAGAAAAATCTTAGCTGGTAGGAAAAAATGTGGTGACAAGCAACAAAAAATTATTCACTATATCCTTGTAATCTTTTACAGCTCTGCTATCGAAAAAGTTTTATTACTCTAAAAAATACATACATTTCTAAGTGGTATTTCAATAAATTGAAGGAAGATTCTGCTATAATTTGCATCTATAATGGAATAGTTAAATTTAATAGTATTTTCAGTGCAGCTGAGAACATAATTAATCCAGAACACTTAGGGCTCATGTGACCTACAGATGAAGAGTCTAGATGTGAAAAGCAGACAGAAACAGAACATGAACCTCTAAGGCAGTGACATCTCCCCTCTGTGGTCTAGAGAATAAAAACTGTGATCCTTGAGGACAGATGTTAAAATGAAAAATAGTATTAGCTGTGATTCCTGAGCCTTGTCCCCTTAACTTGACTGATGTGTTCAATCAGTTCTGTCACAGCAGGAAAACTTTCTGGGTTAGTCATCCCTCAAAGGCCTCCCACTGCTCCTCCCAAGCAGAGCCAGAAGTGCTCTGAGCTGCCACTGTCCTTTCCTCTCCAACAGCTCCCTTCAGTGGCCCATGGCACTACAATAGGGAGGGATTCTTATGGCGGGGGGGGGGAGGGGGGTTGGTTTGTTTTTAAACTTGTCTTATGGCTGCTTAATTTTTGGTACAACCAAATCACATTTTTGAGTATTGCCCCAACATTGTGGGAACTAGCAGTGTATAATATAAAAAGCTGGTGTTTTCGAAGTCTCTCCTGCATCCAAGAGCTCAGGCTTCCACTGCAACTAAAACAAAATGCCACTAATATAACTCTGGCATCAGCAACTACAAGAAGTGGAGCCCATGTCCCAAGCACATTTTTGTCCTTCCCTCTGGCACACCCCCGACAACAGCATCTGCATTAAGGGGGGGTGGGGGAGGAAAGCTGGGTATGTGGCCGATGGCATCTTCACATGGATAGGAAGAAGTATTTTGCATGTGCATTTCAAGAAGTTGCTTGGTCAGAATTGGTTATTACTTCCTCTGCAAACTCCTCAACTTACAAAAATAACTCCTTCATCCTCAGGCTTCAAAATACCTGGGGATCATGAGGCAGCTGTTTAAAGATGATCACAAAGATATTTCTGTCAGTAAGTAAAAATCCATAGTTACATGCCTTTTCTTTTTTCTTTTTTTTTTTTTTTTTAAAGAATTTTCATTACCCTGGAGAAAACAGGGTAAGGAACTATGCCACAATTATCAAATTATCAGAAGGAGAACACCACATCTATTCTAAATTAGAGGAAAACTCAGAGGAATAACACTTGCAAGCATCAGCTGAATTGATTTATTCACTGCTACAGTCTATAAGCAACAGTTTTTAAACTGTGTTAATTTTTCACTCCTTCAGCTACCACTAAAGCAATTAGCAGAACTCATTAGCCAAGTGACATTTTACAAATTAATTATTTATTCCTGTAAACTGATAGGAATGCATAGTAAATAAATCTTGAGTTAAGTAGGATCAGGAAATCACTCAGTCCTAGAATGTGTTTAATAAGCATTCATGGTTTTAAAAACAGAAGTGTTGAGAAAATTATCTTGTGTTTCAGTCTAGCTTTCACTTCATAGAATTAACTTTTTTCCATGAAATTAATCATGGGTAATTTTGAAAAGACAGCAAACATTAAGATTTCAAGGGTCTGAAATAATGGCAATGTGCATATGAAGAAAGGCTGAAGTTCCCTCAGTGTGTTTTCATTACTGCAGACATCTTCATAGTTTAGTATACTCAGAAATAATCCCTTATCTCACTGGATTAAAAGTGTAACAAATGAAAAAACATCCAGGAGTCTCTGCTGCATCCATTCCAATTCAGAGACCTGACTTCTAATACACCTGGGCTAGGTGACACTTTAGTGTAGACAGTTCTGTGCCACAGCAGATCTTGAATTAGAAGCCGTTCTTTAAAATTAAAAATCCTGTCCCCATTAATCTGATTGTGGCCAGCATTCTACCACATGATTCCATACAGGCAGTCTCAGCAGCAGGGTGATTGCCAAAAGAGTTACTTTGAAGCTCTCTGTTTTACTGAACTTGGCAAAACCCTATCCCAAAAGTGAAATCAAAGTGTGGTTGAGTTTATGTTTCAGAAACCGTATTACTTCCTAACACTAAGAACCTTTCCCAAACATCAAGAAATTGTACTTATAGCTTAGGGACCTTCCCTAAGGGAAGATATGCAACTTCAGGAGGCATCCAAAGTTATTTAGTGAACAAAACCAGGACTAAAGTTTCTAAAAGCATATTAGCCAAGGAACAATCATTAGGGAAAAGGCAATCTTTTGAGGCACAGGTTAATGGAGCATTTGTATCTGAACAAAAACTAGTTACAGTCAAATCTGAAAACAAATTGGTGCTCATTTCCTTTGTTAGGCTCAAGGTTTGAATCCTAAGAACCAGTAATAATTATCAACGACCTATGGCAAGAAGGAAATCCAGGATACTATTTGGTTTTCTGTGTATGGGTGCAGTGAGAGAGAAATAGATCTCACGCACTCCTATTGGTTAGTTTCTAAACACAGAACTGAACTCTCCCTGTTATTTCCCCTCCTGCTATTTTTTACCTGAATCTTTGAAATTATGTTGAGTTGCTTAATCTATCCTTAGTCAAGCATCACCTTCTTGACTGAGATAAAAATAAGTTCATTTTGTTTCCCTATAGTGGTCTGTATCTTGAAAGCCATTGTGGTGGATACATTTTACAGTTACTGCAATTTAGTCATAACCTTCTCACTGTGGTGCTTTTCCCAGAAACTACCAGTATCTTGGGGCATCACTGATAGTCTTTGTGATTTTACTTACTTTTCACAATATTCCCTATATCATTCATCACTCTAAAAAATAAGATGACAAAGTTAAATTATTGAGTGGAATTTTTGAAAGTCTCTGGGAAATCTAACTAGAGAAATTCCCTTTTGTTTAGGAAAAAATTCCTGTCATAAAAATGCAATGGAAAAACTAGTTCAATGACCTTTTTCAGAGTAGAAATTTAATATTTTATTATTTTGAAATTAAAAAAAATAATAATTTCACTTCTTTTCCCCTCATCTTTCATTCTAAATTTTTACTGACCCCATGTGGCTACTCTTACTTGTTTCACTATAGAGACAGTCTTTCCAGTACAAGTGAATGATTTCAGAAACTTGGCAGCTTCTGAATTTTAGGAAACCATTTTTAAATTAAGGGAACTTCAGAGGATTTTTTTTTTTTACTAGTTAGTATCAAGCCAGGCTGTGTGGCAAAGAGCAATTACCTCTCAACTTCCAAACTTGAAGCTGTAATCAACTCCTGCAGGGAGCAGAGCTTTTCATGCCTGCCAACTATCAGAGTATTACCTGTCTTAAGCAATTGTATGGGTGGACTCTATGTAATTTGCTAGATACTTTTCTAATAAGACAGCAATAATCAATTAAAATTACACCAACCACAAGAGTAAGGAAACAGCCATTTTGTTTACGTGTTAGACAACAATACTGCTTTTGCTACAAACTTTTAGGTATTTATTATTAGTTAACTCATTATTTCATTACTCAATGTTCAGACAGGATTGAAATAATGTAGTTTCAGAGACATTAAATGAGTTTCTGTCATGAGAAACTTAAGTTTTATTTTAAAGTTATGATTATTTTTCCCATTTGGGAATATAGAAAAGTTCAGTATACAACTTAAGACAAGGCAACAAGTTCAGAAAACTCCACAGCTATATCAGCATAATCAGTACTTCTAAAAATTTTTTAGAATAAAGTGCTGTGCTAATTTTGGCCAGGACAAGTATATAACTCAAGAGGAATACTCGATTTAGTATCATTTCTATTGTATTTGTGGAGATACATGGGAATTGCTCCTTGAGATGAGAAAAAGCACAAGATCTTGGTGTATTATCAGTCATCTCCTATAACATTCACAACTACAACTGACTCTGTAAAACCTTATCCTTATCTGTAAAACCTAACTCCAGATTGGCATTGCACAAAATAGTAATCTGTCAATGCAGCACTTCACCATTTTAGGCAAAGCAGCCTGGAACCACATGAATTCCCCTGGCACAGGATGCAGTAACACATGCCCAGAAGTATGAAAGGTATGGCAGAAGTCACCTCATTTCTGGAGCAAGTTTGCTGGGGACATAGTTCGGATTAAAAGCCTACCTTTATGTCTGCTAATACATGGAATTATTTCTGTATTTTATGTAATACAAGATCAAATTGCTCCCAAATTCCCCACTGTGCCCAGATTGAAACAGGGCATCTTAGTTTTTATCAAAACCTCCAGCTTGGCAAATTCCATGGTTTTATGCTACAAAGGTGGTAAAAAGTGAAAATTTATTAGATTCTTAATACAACAAAGCTCCCCTGGATCTCACCGTTTTGAGCGCTTTTTCTAGCTATCTCAAAGTAAGATGTGGTATTTTGATCTACTCTGAGCCATAACATTGTTGTGACAGATTGTACTAATATGGTTTTGTGCCTTACAGCAAGTTCTTGCGATTTTTCTGGAGTATTGTTAGACAAGTACAGAGTTTCAGCCTTTGCAGATATACTTATTTGCTCAACAGTAAGACAAGATTAATTTTCATTTCAATAGAACTTGGTTTTCATCACCACCAGGAATCCAGAGAGCGAACAAGGAGCTTTCCATGTGACAACCCATTAAGGAGCCAGGTTTAATTCTATCTCCCTGCTAGCTCCGCTCCTAAGCAATCACACAGGACAATTCTGTTCTAGTCTGAAATGAACGTGTGTCCAAAGTAGCCACAGTATCACCCTACTTGCTGGCACCACTCACCACAAGTCAGAAGATGCCTCGTACCACTCTGTAGTGCTTTTCAGATCTTGAAGGAATGACCCAAAGCCACACTTAGAACTTTTCAAGAGACACCAGGAAAGACAAAAGAGCATGTCTCTGGTAAGCAATTGTTACTGCAATTCCTGGAGAAACAAAAAGCCCCACTGTTAAACTTGAGATCCACAAAAGCAGTTGCCAAGGACCTTCCTCTCCCAACCACTGACATCACCCTCACTTCTCTGATGAATCACCGACGGCTCAGAGACAGGCAGGTGAGTGCCAGAGCTCACACATTTGGGCCTGGAGCACTGAGAACCTGCAGCAGCTGCTCTGCTTTGCATCATTTCCTCTTTTTCATTCAGAGAGGTTTGAAAATCCTCACCTGCTTTACCTGCCAGCCACTGCTCCGTGGGCAGATCTCAATGTGCATTGCTATTTGGATCATGTCCACCCAACAAGCCTAGTTCCCTCTACAGGGTACCTCCTCTTTTCATCCACAAATGGGATTTTCTTCACAACTCGCTGGAGCTCTGGACAGACTGTCTTAAATATACAGCAATGATGACTTAGAACATTGTGGCCTACAGCTGCACAGCTGAGTGGCATCAATGACGATATCTGTTCTCTAAATGGGTGTCGAGACCAAAGGTGGACTGATGACACATCTTAAGGGTACAATGCCATGTATCTTTTAGATTAGTCTTCCAATTCATCCAACAGCAGAAAAGAACCCAACCTCTGAAGCAACATATTCATTATTAGATAATTCTACTCTATCTATTCTATCAGTATCCTACTGATTTATCAACATGATCCACAATCTTATTAAGTGCAACTATGAAAGGTCACAGGGATGGGTCACATAGGTTTTCAGACTTTCAGGAAGTCTTAAGTCCTGGACACAGTTATACAGTAGGACCGAATATGAGTAAAATTGGAAGCTTTACCAAAAAAGAATACATCAGAAGGTAGATGTACTGTTTCATATACTAGTGCTGTCCTATGAAGAAACTTCCTTCAGACAACAGCAGACTGTCAGAAGTCTTTAGCTGCTCCATTTTCCTGGTACTCAGCTAACTCATCTCGTACACTTATAGCTGGTTTTGCTGCTCTTGATTCAGCCTTCCCTACCCTCAAGCAGCTCTTATCCAGATTAAAAATCCCTCCCACAGAGCAAGTAAATGAGACTTCTCAGAGAGCTGAATTGTGTTGTACCTGGGAACACTGGATAAGAATTCAAAAAAAGACAAAAAGTAGCCACTACAATGGCTTCAGTGTATGCTTCAAAGGCTTTTCACTGTACACCGAGGCTAAAAGTGGTAAGAAGACAGGAATTTCACCTGAGCAGAGGGTGCCACAACAAAGACAGTACACAATATATACATACACACATGGTATCAGCACCTGTGGATTGATACAGCTGTATACGAGGGAAAGCAAAAAGGCCACTAGTCCTTACAGTGAATATGGTGTATGTTTTATTCTATTTACAGTACATTTGTTATAAATATAATACATTTCTTGAAAATCTTGAGTAGATTTCTTTTAAAACAGATCAGTTGTTATAGTTACATAATAAAGTAAGTGACAATTTAAATGACAATCTCATGGTTGTGAAATAGTGCATTCTGTGGTGAGATGAATGAGAAAATACTCAAACTAGTTCAAGAAATTATTTTTTTAAACACCTTAGGTGGGACTTTTATGTAAACCTTGAAAGGTCACCAGTTTCCATAAATATGAAAACAAAATTTTAAACTAAAGAACTGAGAATCAGAAATGGATTTGAGAGACCTTATTGAACTTCACAGTAAGGTTGGGATTTATCATGACTAATGGCTTCAGACAGGAAAAAGCCAATGAGGTTTTCTTCCTGAACCATATCCTAATACAGCCACAAATATTAAACACACCATGCTGGAAGTTGTAACAGCAGTCAAGCTGCAATTTTTAACAGGGCATTGGACATACAAGTATGTTCAGATCTGGAGTATTTTGTGTTATGAATACCTTAATTACCAGAGAAGAAATACATTATAAAAGGATAAACGTATTTTCAGTCCAACGTGCATTGCATCGAGAAACAAATTGACAAGTCATCTGGATATTTTGCTATTTTCTTTTCTACACGATCTTTAGTAACAAGTTAGATGTTTGAGGTGCTATTTCAAAAAAACTGCAGCAAAATGTCAACCAGCAATGTAAGAAAAGAATCCCATTTATTTTGTCTTTTAGTGCATTTTTTCTCAGGAAGTGGTCAGATATTATTGATAATTATCAGTGCAGGCATGGAGTTCTGCTGACTCGTTTCAAACAAAGTAACTTGGTCCACTAGCTTGGCAAATACTCTGGGGGTTCCAAGATTATAGACACCTGTATGAACAAAGCAAGCCTTGAGCTGCAAGCTATAGACCTCCTGGCTTTTAAGTTGAAGCTTGTACTGTGTTTGCCCAAGCCACGTGAAAGATCCATGTATTTCTAGTGCTTCAGAGCTGAAAAAGAAGGTACAAATGTTACTGTCTGAATTTGAAGTGTCTATTGCTAATTTACACGATTCCCTCCAACCTCAAGTTTTCCCAAGATTCAGAATGCACTGTGTCCATCACCAGCCCCTCACAAAGATATGCTTATTTACACTTTCTGAATACTTTTTTTCAGAACATTTCTTGTGACCTTAAGTAACTATTCAGGCAATCTTTGCATGTGAGAGTGCCCACTGCCATTCCTCTCTGATGTCTTGGAACTTGCTGAGTCTTTTGGACTGCTGGCCTACAACCACTGCCCTTAAATCACTGCCTTTCCCAAGGGCACGCTGCATTCCTTGTTCCACACACCCTACTTTTAACAGACTAGAGTTTTTCTAGTAAGACAAAGCTAGACTTTGCAAGGATAACAGTTGTGATCATAGCTACAGACAGAACTGCACTTAACATTTTAACAAGATACTAAATGCAGCTTCAAAAAAAAAAAAAAGCATAATGTCTGTCTGTCCTCTCTACTACTACATCCATATCCACACACATCCATCCCTACAAATATATACACACTCTAAGACAGAGTACCTAAGATACACTTGGGTATATTTATGGATGTCTTTATGGAGTTCCATCTATCAGCAAAGTTTAACTCTGGGTCCTTATTTCTTACCAAATACTTTTTAACTGTCTCTGACTCACATTTTAAACTCTCCTCTTAGCTCAGATGAGTCATTACAAATCTTTAAGGCATTTCTTTGGCTCCTAATATACTATACACAGAACATTAATTATACATATATGTATAATGATGGATTCCAGTGTATTCTCAGCTTTCTATATAACCAGCATGTAACACTAACAACAGAGGTAGTAACAAGATCAAAACTGTCACAGTTTAAGGAATTCCTACTCAAGGCATTCTTAGGCCTGTTCCGTGTGCTAGTTAAATCAGACTGCATGTCACAAAGTTTCAAGGTTCATGAGTGCACAACCCTTCCAAAAATGTCTCACAATGTGACAAAACATGACCATCTTGCACAAAAACAACAAATCAGTGAATAGCTTCCTAATCATAACTGAAAAGTAAACCATGCTTCAGTCTTCTGTCCTGCATTTCTAAGCCTGTGTATCAGGCTCCAGGCCTTTAATTTCTTGCTTGCCTGCGTGGACTGTCGGCAAGAAGCCAATCCTCCCCCATGACCAAGCCCAACTCAATGTTTTGCCAATCCTTCTCACCCCCTTGGTGGCAAGCATGCCAGGCAGTGTTATGGCTAAGGGGGCAGAAGGGAGAAAGCAGGGATGTCACCTGAGTCACACAAGTTGAAGGTGCCTTGTTTTAACAGAAGGGGCAGAATTACAGTGTTGTTGTATATGTTCCAATGATATATCATGGTACTGAGCTTCCTCTCCCACAAAAATCCTTAGTAAAATTTTAGAAGCAACTCACAAACATTTTCTCAATGCTAATATTTTCACACCTAATACTACAGTTCTAAGCAAAAAGGCAGTCATAGGAACTGGCTGCTAAACTTGGAGGAAGTCTTAAAAATATCCAAGGTTCTAGAAAAGTTTATACTAAGCCAAATTACAAAAGTAAGTACTTGTTTAAACTTCCTGCAATATTTTCTACAAATTACTTGGTATTTTCAAAATGAAAATCCAACAACATGTTTAATAAAGTAAGGTTGCTGGAGCTCCTATTTCACTAGTTGAAAAGCATTTCCACTTTTGTAGAATAGATCTGCAGCATTTTAACTATTCAAGAGTCACAATTCAAAGTCCTGTCTTAGCAGAGTAAAACAGGGCACTGACTGAAGACCCTTTTTCAACTTCCATTCTTTCAAAGAAGCCACTGCTAAAAAATCCTAGATATTCAATACAGTTAAAACATTACAAGGAAGCATTCTCAAAAAAGATTGTTTGATGAACATTTGCACATTACCTTGTTGTTTTATGCCGCAAATCAATCATCACATCTACGACAGCCTGGGAACAATTGGAAAGCAGGAGAGTGACAGGTACCAGACAGAGGCTGCAGAGAGAAATAGTTTCATAATAAAGGAAAAAAGTCTTACTTTGGATACTCTTAATTATACTCTTAAATAGTTAAAATAAATTCCCAATAACACAGAATTAACCTATAGTTGTCAATTATGCAACACTCAGACAATGAATGTAGCAATAGAATCACTTACATTGACTAGAGCTACTTATAATAAAAGCTGTCAATTAAGGCAAACAGCATTGGCTCACTTGAGCCAAATGAAGTTACCACCTCCATTCATCCACCTGAGAAAGGCTAGCGAAAGGATAAATACCATCTCAGTTTACAGGAAATCTGCTTTCGTGACAAGAGATGTTCCAGAATGCAACAACATGGTCCAGTACACTATTCTCTGAACCACCAATTGGCACATTTTGACTGGATACTTTTCTTCTGCAGTGCCTCCTGTCGAGGAATTGCAGGCATAGGGCTGAAGTCGTACCTGAAGAGTCCCCAAACGGAAGACAGCACATGCAAATTTGGTCTTAATGTAAGCCTTTACCCTCAATAAAACTAATACAGTTTTAATATTGATGGAAGAAGAATTGATACTCTGTTCACAATTAGTATGATTGTTTTTACAAACAATACTCTAGTAAGAAAGACCCCAAGATACTGACAGGCAGGAACAGAAGCTACTACAACTGAAACAGCTCTATGTATTCCATAAGTGATTTGTGTCACTAATGGGAATTCCTTCCCATTGCTTAACAGTTTAAATATCCTAAAATTGGCTTCTAGGAAAAGCACAATTAGCAACCATAACTTCTAAGAGGTAAATGTCTTATGGGAATGAGGTATGCTTTGTAACTGTCTTTAAAATATGGCAGGTTATAAAACATTTAAATGTTAGATTTTAGAACAAAAGAAATCCTTCTTTTGGCAAGTTACATTAACTGAAATGTTAGAAAAAACTACAACACAGTAGAGTTTTCAGACAAAGCAACTAGGTATCTAAACAGGTATCTTCATGTTTCAAGAACAGTTCATTTAATGTTTGGAAATTAAAGAAGGGGGCTTTGTTCGTATTCTAATTTTGAAAGACCCATGGGTTTCACAGGCTCCAACTGATTCACTCCAGCAGCTTTTGACAGACATTAACTCTGATATTCTTTCAAGAGACAAGCCTCAGTTGTCTAAACTGTTACCATGTTTCCTTCCGACATAAATCAGAACCATGTGCAGCTAATCTTGGCAAGTCAGATGCTACAGACATAAGATCTCTTGACCTAAAAGTACCTCTTTACTTTCTGTGTAGCTTCTCAAAGAAATCACAATGTATGCTCTGACAACAAAACAAACACAAAAGGAGCAGACTATTTTTCTTTCAGTAACTAGTTAACATGGAAATTGCAAGCTGTGATATTACAGCCCTTTTTTTTAACACAAAACTTTCACTTTACCTATAAAACTGTGAAGCAGTGAGTTTAAAAACTGAGCAAGATTTCACCCTTGCATACCACACTTTTATCTTTTGTATCATAACCTACATAGCATCTCAAAAGGATTTATGTCCAATTAAAATATTTCTAAAGTTTCTAAAGGAGATGTTCCACTAACCTCTTTTGATGAAAAGAATGATTGAAGGACTCTGGATAATGAAGACTTGTCTTAATAAGATTAGAAAGCTGCTCTGGTGTTGGTCTTGCAGGTACCGGTGTGTTTTCTGGTCGAAAAAACTTTAAGAGAACCGTTTCTGGTAGTTCCTGAAACACAAATTCAGAAGAACATTCAAAATAGGTACGTAGGACATAAGGTACAAGAAATTCAGTCACAGATTTCCCATTACAAACTATAGCTCATAAGGGAAATGAGTCTCCAACTTCACAAAGGTTATATTTTTTTCCAAGGTGTTTTGTATTTAAGCATGCTGGATGAGGAACTGTTATAATTTATGTATTACCTTTTTTTAAGACAGTTTTCACAGCTGTTTGTGAAAACACTACCTGTGCAAGGTTCACAGAAGCATGCTATTGTTGCAGTTGGTTTGTTAGTGTTTGGTTTCGGCTTGTTTCTAAGAAAAAGGGAAAACATATACATAGTTCCCTATTCAGCAGCTGTACCTAACAGTAACAAAAAAATTCAACACCTGCCCACCTGCCCTGGGAAGTTCACAACAGGAAAGGCAATGCACAGGTTTCCCAGAACAGATCCAAAATAAGGCAAACAAAATTTCAGGAACAAGTTAACACTGACAGAAGAATTTAGTAATACAGAGTATCTTAAAAATTGCCCAACAGGCACTTGCAGATATGAAATTTACCTTTGTACCCAGTTAAAAGCCCAAGACAAGCACTGGCACACTGCTTAGGATTCACCCTAACCCTGTGGGCAGAATCAGTCTCTGAAGCAGAAGAAATTAAGTGATACAGAAAGCACCAACACCAAATGAGGCAACCAAGCTGCATTTGGTGCAGCATTTCTGTCCGACATCATTTAATTTGTTTTGTGAGCCGGATTTATTCAGGAAGGAGTTGCCTTTTAGTATTCCCTTATGAATCAATTCTACAAAAAGTATTCTACAAAAAGCCACCAATAAGTTCAGTACAGTGTAATGAAGAAATACTTTTCATTAAAGGGTGATGGATTGTACCTTCTAAGTAGAAAACAAACACTACAGGCAATAAAACCTGACTTAAAATCAAACACACTGGGCATTCTGCAATGTGTATGAACATCTTAGTCACTGTTTGTCTGTGCTGGTAATACTAGGAAGACACCTGATGTTTTATCAGGTTTGCCATTCTTTCTTTCAAAAGGAAAAGTAGTTTTCTTTAAAAATAATCTCAGATGAAAAGATATTCCACAGTAACAATAAAATATATTTTAAGCATTGTATTAACTTGGTGTTTCCACTCTACCCTATGGGCATCTAACAACACGAACACAGCAGAGGCTATAGGTTTTCATTTAAATTGATCTTTCCCCTCAAATTACAGTCCAACTAATTACTCAAGGCTGTCTTCAACCACATATCGATATCCTGCATACTATAGTTTGCCCTAGAGTCAATTACCTGTTCCAAGTCCTCCCAATCAGAATTCCCGAGTATTTTTTTAAAACCCTACAAAAGACAAATACGAATATTTATCTCTATAAATAAACAAGAACATAATGAAATGCAGCAGGAACATTTATTGTGAAAGTGCAGAGTGTCGTTAATGCTTCAAACCTTTAGTTCTAATATTACACCTCTATCAAAGGACTGGAAAGCAGCAAGATTAACCATTTACCATCAGAGCTAAAACTTAATTCCAGCCAGTTTCTGGGTGTCAGAGTCACAAAAGATGTCTGTCTCTCCAAGTTCAGCTGCTCAAAGTCTAGGGTTTTTGTGACTGTGTACCTAGAACAAAGACTAAGATCCAACATTTAGTACATGATTCTCTTACCCAATGGTTCAGGAAAGAATTAAGCACTTCCAAATGGTAAGCAAGAAGATGTGCATGCAGATCAGGGAGCTACCTAGAGACAGCTAATAAATGCTAAGTTTAAGAATGAATTAAACTTCTCCCTTACGCTGGAGCTTGTGAAATTGGATCAAGGCTACAAAAAAGCCCTCCTTGGGCACCTGTACTCTCCCCTTCAACAATATACACCAAGTAGTAACAGCTTCATGACATTTGGCTGTTTATACTTAAAAACAAAGCAAAAAACCCCTGAAGAATTAAACAAGTGGTATTTTGTTGCTGAACTCCTAGAATATTAGCACAAACGAGTACTGCCATTGTCTTTTAAAAGGCAAAAAAAATGAAATTCTGACAAGTGCAATCTGCTTGCTGACCCATTATGGTTCCTTTCAAAGCTTCCAGAAGTGTCACAAGCTCCAGCAGACAGCAAGCACCATATACTGCATCCAAGAAGGCTACACCAATGGTTAAGATGCTCCCTTTAGTTAAGGTGTAATTTGAGTGCCTCATCCATACATACTGGTAGAACTCGAAAGGTTGACTGGAAGAGACTTCATCGCAACAAGAGATTGGAAGAAGGGTGTATGTTTTTGTTATTGTTTTAAATTCCATAGGTGCATTTTAAGCTTTTTGGCTTTTGACTAGGAACACACAGCAGGCATTACCATCAGGACCATACTGCTCCTCAGTTACCTTTCAAGAGCTACAAACTGCCTAACTTTCTATTTTTAATAAGTTTCTTGTTGTCCAAAGCCATTTACAAAGGCCAGCTTCAAACAAATACCCTTAAACTTAGACCCAAGCTTGCTGTTTGAGTAGAGTAAGCTCAACATCCTCACTTACTTGGTAGCTACTGGGTAGACACTTTCAGAGTCTGATGTTTTGCTACTTCGAACTAGTTACATATCATCTCTACGTATACTTCTGAAATTGCATTTTAGTCATTCACTCTGGGTTCAGATCTCTCCAGCAACTATACTAGGCTAAAAGTTGAAAAGGCAACACTTAAACCATTCAAAGTATCTTTTGATAGATGTAATAGACAGAGCTACTCATAATATATTCCTTAATCTCTCAGAATGCACTTTCAAATTGAAAAGCTCTTCCTTTTCCTCAAATGGATGAAAGTGATTGTACATTCACATGCAGTCATTTTAGAAGTTTTTTCTAGATAATATTAGACCACTTAAAGTTTTCACTTTCAAAAACATTATTCTCAAAGACTGCATTAATGTGCTCTTAAACACGCCAGAAAAAGTCCAAGTTGTATGGAAAAATCGGCATATTTTCCCCGTAAATCACAAGTCATACAGAGCCAAAAGGATTATTAACATTTCCAGTCAAGTATAAGGGGCCAATAAGCACAGCACAGAAGAAAACCTAAACAGGAAACTCTTGAATGAAGCTAAGCATATGGAAAAGCAGAATATAGGAAAAGAATAAGAGTGAGACAAAGTGACCTCCTAAATGATGTGTTCTTCTCCCTTTCCCATTCTTAGATCTGAGAACTTCCATTTTAAAACCTCAGTTTTAAGTTGCTTCCTTCAATACGTGACTTATCTATATCCCTTCCAGCTCTCGAGTAGAGAAATAACAACTTCAGGAACAGTATTTTACTGACACAAGTAATAATACATTTGAAAACAAAAACCATCAGCAGTCCATCAATGGGTAAAGCAGCAGATCAAATGTTTCAGCTATATGGTATACTTCACTCATGACAATAATATAAGCCAGTCCTCACAATTGCAGTATTTGGTACATTAATTGAAGTAACCAAGTAAAAGTCGTGTATTTAAGCACTTGATGTTTATTTACGCTTAAGAACTTCGCTTTCTCTCCACCAAGCTGGTTTAAAGAGAGTCTTAAATGCATTCCAACAATCTGTGTTTGATTCAAGCAACCCTTCCCACATATTCCATAAAAAAAATCCTGAACTAGCACAAGATGTCACTTCCAGTAATTCACTGT
Source organism: Anabacerthia variegaticeps (assembly GCA_035583185.1). Lineage (NCBI taxonomy): Eukaryota > Metazoa > Chordata > Aves > Passeriformes > Furnariidae > Anabacerthia > Anabacerthia variegaticeps. Next base: position 106,872,990 of record JAWWEW010000078.1, read on the forward strand.
TAGGAAAAAATAGAGTTATTTAAACCCTATCCTCTCCTACATTTCAAAAATTACTACTTCCAACCAAACTGTTGATGACTCACTAAGCTGCATCTATTTTAAGCAGTGTTACCAAAAATTATCCTCTCTGAAGTGAAACACTGCCAAAAAGCCTGCATCTGTATGCATTTTATGGATATTACTTTCAGTTAGCTAGCACTGGTCTAATCCACAGGATGGAATGAGCAGCCAAGAGGCACATCATGTGGAGTCCTGAAGCACACCTGGATTAATTCTGCCTGGAAGGTGTCCACCTTCTATATTACAAGACCACTTCACAATAAAAACAGATGGCTGAAAAAAGAACAGTACCTTAAAAACCATGATTTAAAACACACTCATAGACACTTTATCTCATCTAGACCTCAGTCAAAACTAAGTTTACATTCACATGCTCATCTGTTTCAGGATGGGTGCTATTGCAAACATGCTGACACTCAAATGACAAGCCTCTAGACTGCTTCTCACCTTCCACCAGTGTGAAGTCACTACAATTCAGAAGTATGACAAATGCCCCAGTTCCACACTATTACTTCCATCCAACCATATTACACTGCACGTTTCCTTTGGAATACTTTGGATTGAGTTCATCAGATTAGAAAAACCAGAAAAAACAGCAATAAGAAGTAATATTGACAGCAGCCCTGACTGACTGGATGCTTATTGCATCTAAGTTTTTTGTCCTTTCACTAAGTTAGGCAGAAGCCAAGAACAAGTCAGAATAGCTGTATTTGAGATGGAATGATAAGCTGATCTTCAGCTAAAACTATCTGATTCCAAAAAGTAAATTTCAGAAGAGAAACAGAACCTACAGCAGTATCATTGTTAAAAAAACAACACCCCCTCCCCCCGAAAACCTAAACAAAAAACTAGCCAAACTAAAAAAAAAAAAACACCACAAAAACCCCAAAAACTAACCAAACAAAAAAAATCAAACCTAGCCATGAGTTACAAATATCCAGCTCAGTTTACTGTGTCTAGTAAGCAGTACTCCAAAGCAGTGCTATTTAGTTAAACAAAAAAAGCCTTGAAGTCATGGTTATTTGTCTTGGTTAGAATGAAAAAAATTAGAATCCTCATTTGTGTTTTGAATAGACATGAGAAGAAAAAGAAGCATGTCTATTTGAGCATCCAAGAACTTGTAGAGCATTTTACTGCTACTTGCTTTCTTTTTAAGTGGGTACATGCAGAAATCTTACCCAGCAACAGATTTTAACCCTCCACCAAGCACCACTATAGTCCGAGGTTTTATCTTGATTTTATCAAATACTACAGCAAGTTATGCTACTGCAATACAGGAATAATTGCATTGTGTTGTCTGTTCCACATCCCTGTTGTACACATTACATGCCCCACAATGAACCAAGCAGAGGTTACCACCCATCCTTGTATCTCCATCAGCAGTCTAACATCTTAGCTTAAACACATAATACAGAGGACTTTATACCAGTGCACCTCAGGACCAATCTACTAGAAACTGCTGGAACAACTTAAACATTAACAGTGCCACAGAGTATCAGTCTTCCACTCTTCACTACAGTGCTTTACTGCAGCTTTGTTTCCCTGAACAGTAGTACAAACTTTTATAAATCTAAACTACATCTTTAGAAGCTGGCTAAAAATTAATGACATACACCATAATTCACAACAGAGCAGAAGCCAACCAGCGTGGAGCATTTAAACAAAGTATAGAGCAAGATATCTCAACTTGTTCAATGTAGTTATTTGATTAATTCATCTAAGATTTGAGTAATTTCTCAGAGGACTAAAATACATAAAGGGGATGCAGAGAGAAATCTTGTTCATGTTTCTTCCATGACCGTTGTGAGACTGTTCTTGGTTGGGGATAGCTGTGTCTGTGTCTGACAGAGAGACAAGAATTCCTTTGGCTGGATACAACAGCATGAACAGAAGACATTTAAGTCAGGAAGAGAGACACTGTAGAGGAGCAAACAGAACTTGGACTCTTGCATCATAGGTGACAGCCTGTTTAGAATTTGCAAATAAATTTGTTTTTTTCAGACCTGAGCAGCTCTCTATCATTTCCGACCTCGTAACCAACATGTGCTGGTAAAAAGCACGCATCTCCATCTCCCTCTGCTGTCGAGTCCTCAGATAACAACTAATTTCAATACTGTCAGCTCAAGGCATTCAGGAACAGCCTAGAGTAGAGTTTCCAACCCTATTAATGACTCAGGAGAATAAATACAGATGTACAAAACAAAACTATATACTGAAAGTGTTAAATCAGAAGTAAAGTTTGGGTTTGGGATTTTCTACTACCCCTCCTCCCCAACTTTTCACTGCTTGTGTTACTTAAACATAAGAGCAAGATAATTCAAAGAGAGTAAGTAAGTCTTAAGAGATTAAGTATGTTATGTTCTCTAAGTATCCTCATTTAATCCTATTTTGGGGATTGTTTAAATTCTGAAATGTGAACCGAATGAAGCAAACTTCTGCAAAGTCTCAAATTGTTTGTTTGTTATACCTCATCTCCTGCACCTGAGAGCGGCTAAAGCATATGAAATTTCTGAATTCTTAACAGTCCTGAGATTACAGGCTCTTGTAACTCAAGCTAAATCCAGGTTTTGGTTACTGTGAGAACACAGAATTTACATGTTTATTAAAAACTCCCACTACTCTTCTACCAGATTCCAACTGCATCACAATACAGATGCTTTTTTGCTTCCAACCAAGGTATAAAATGCTTCAAAGGCAGTATGCTCCTTATGCTGAAGAAAGTGAATTCAATAATCAAAATAGAATCTATTTGAATGTAGTTGTAATAAAAAGTTATGAGAAACATTATACCGAGATAGTAACATGTATTCCTCAAAAAAAAAATTGAGGGTACATATGGATCCTCCTTCTTGGTGGTGGCAGGATTAATTGCTTTTAGTTTGAAACAGAATCTGATGCAGAAAAATAGAATTACAGTGCAGTCATCACGAAATGCAAATTTTTACCCACAGCACGTTCAGTAATTTCTTTATTTTAGGATGAAAATAGGATTAATTTCTATTTTTTCTTCCCATCCATTTGTCAAAACCAGACTACAGTGAGATCAGAAATAGAAGTTCATTGTATTTTCTCTCCTAACAGATGTCTACAGTGGGATCTACTGTTTTACATGCACCTTAAAACAGGAAAAGTAATACCAGAGAGGGTAGTTGTCATTAGACTTGTATTGCTCAACATAGCTTGAGCCCATGTGCACAAATTCCCATTTATTTCATAGCACAAAGAACTAAATGGAAAAAGTTATCTTAATGTACAAATACTCAAAGGCTTATGAACTGATGCCAAGCGCTCAGCTTCAGAGTACTTCACTATTTGCACTATAGCATGGTATTTATAGACACGTTTGTCCTGTATTGTTTTCCTGACAAAATTACTATTACCTACAACTTTAAGTAAGAACTCACTGAAAGCTATATATTATGCTTGCAATATTGGTAAAAATGTAAGGAGAATGGCACCAAAACAAGAAGGAACAGTGAGGTACTGCTCAGCAGAAGACCAAAAAGTACAACACCTTATTTTTTTATTTTGGACATTAGTCTTCACTCACATAAATTGAATTTAGCATAGATATTTTTACAGAAACTTATCTATAGCTTCCACAGTTGTTATCAATTCATATACCAGAAGACATCCACCAGTTTCTTAGAGATGCTGTTTTCTTTCATCAATCAAAATGGCTGTAAAACTTCATCATTTTACTATTAATTTTGTTATGAAATAATCATTACCTTTAATATTAACAAGCTTCTAGTCCTACCCAGAAATACGACAGAACAATTTACTCCACCA
>JAWWEW010000078.1:106876941-106893145 GCA_035583185.1 Anabacerthia variegaticeps
CGGACTGCATTAAAGGTAATATCTTATCTCCATTAACCCTGTGTAGAGTGTCTGTTTTGCAGGATTTCAGGCATCAATGAAATAATCATTACCTTTAATATTAACAAGCTTCTAGTCCTACCCAGAAATACGACAGAACAATTTACTCCACCAACTGCACAGCAGTATACTTACTTGTATATTGCTTTTCTCATCTTTAAACTGAGCCTAGCTACTTCAATACGGATGACTAATCAAACCTGAAGTAAGTCAGTCTGAATTATTTAGTGATAACATGTATCTGATGTTAGATTCTACAAATATATGAGAATTCATTAAGTCCATTTTGAGAAAGAAGCAACTGTAAAGGAAAACTTCACAATAGATTACCTGCTTTTGAGGAAATGAAAAGGCCTCCTTCCCAACCGTATTAAGGGCAACATGATGCTGGCCCTCCAAAATAAGCTGCTTGTTGTCTTCCACAACATATGCCTACAGAACATAATACAAAGCCACTTTCAGATCAGGAGCTATCATAAGCTTCATAGCACAGAATTACTGACTTGGCCCTAACTTGAGTGGAACATGCTGTAGTGTTCAAAACCTAGAGACTAGCATGACATATTTATGCCAATTTCCACTACTTAGTATTTGCATTCTGGTAAATGAGATCCTTTTCTTCAAAGCAGAGTGGGTCACTCTTACAGTAAGAAAAAGGATTAACAAACCTCTTGGTTTAAGATTTCATAACCTTCTTTTTTAAAAGATAAATTGTAAGAACTAGGTGCATCCAGAGTAATGTAAAACCACCTGAGTATCCTTATTACAGTAATAGATATTAAGACCCTCTTTGCTTATTGCACATTTTAGTTTGTTTGCCTGTTTTCAGAAAAATACTCATCCATAAATTTCATATGCACACGCTTAAAAGTTTGGGATGCAATATTAAATTATTCTCAAGCAGTAATGTTTCATGTCCAAATTACCACAAAGTCTCAACCATACATACCTTCCACAGTACTACAATGTTCAAATCGACTTCACTGCATCTTTGTATCAATCTGACTGTCTCATCAAACGATTGTTTTGCTGCCCTTTGAGATGCATGAGTATGAGATTGCACATGTGTTCTTTTAAATTCAGAGGATAAGCTCTGGAAAAAAAAGTCTGCACAAGGACTGGCTGAACTTATTATCTACAAGAGAAAAAAAAAGGCAAAAAAGTGTTCAGAACAGGGTGCAAGCTGACACAAGTTGCTCTAACAGAGCTCATCATTGTAGTATTTCAGTTCCATGATCTCACTTTGCTTCCCTTTGCAAACCTACTGCATACCAGACACCTTGGTTTCCATGCTTGATCTGTTAGAGATCTAAAGGGCTGTGTAAGGTAGCACAGGGAAACAGAGCTGTAACTTAATGGCATAAAACTACAAACACCAAACTTGGAAGTAAGGGATTCATTATTACCACAAAGCAGCCTACTGTGATATATATGAAGTGTAGTAGACAGAGTAGAAGCATCCAACTAACTCACAGGCAAATCAATTTTGCATATTAATATTTTCCTCAGGTTAGATTTATCCAAGTTAGAAACATACAGTATGCTAGCAATAGCACAGATAATAGATTGCACAGCATATCCACTGTGAATAAATGGCACAAACAGAAGCACTGTGCTGTTTGTCAACATTTGTACCAAGCTCTTCCAACATCAAAAGTTTGATAAAAAAAAGTTTGGATTTTAAGAGCAACAGCAATGATACTGTCATCACTCGGAGACCACAGGATAAGCAAAAAACTTTAGCTTCCCTACCCATCCTTTCAAAAACGTTACCTTTTCCAGAACACGCTGTTGCAGAGCTGCTGATTATTGCATTAGCAGAGCACCAATACCCAGGGAAACAATCTGCTTCTGGAGTAACTACCCAGAATGGAGGGTTCCCTCCCCATCCCCTCCATTGTAATAAAATACTCTCTAGGAAAGCAAAAGTTCATGCAGCTTAGATTCCAACTTCCAAAATGCAAAAAGGGATCATCTACCTCAGATTTTCAGTCCTAACTTCAGTTTACATGCCTATAAAATGAAATGGTAGCAAATTGGTTTTCTTTGGCTTTTAAAAGCTGAACACATGCAGGAAAAATGTATGTTCAGCATAAAATAAGCAATCTGACATCCAACTAAGTAAGTCCACTATGTAGATTTCTGATCTGATGCAAGTGGCCTACTTTCCTCAGGTTTTGGAAAAGCACTTGCTGTACCAACATAATTCCCTAAAAGGATTCTTCAATACCTGTATGCTTTAAAAAGACTAGAAGAACATGGTAGTCTACAATCTTAAATGTCAAGAAAAATCAAATAAACACACTCCTTGAACTGACTGCAACCTGTATTAGTAGTTTTGAAATGCTGGTATCGACACCTATTACAGGTTTCCAGTTTTCCAAATAAGCTGTAATCACAATTTTTAACTTGACTCAGAAAAAATATAATTAGGAGCAAGAATCTGACATCCACAGACCTCTACTAGGAAGAGTGCAGGGCTGGGATGTATTTAAAATAATTGCTCCGAAGAGCTGAAAAGGAAGGAAAAGCATTAGCAAGAAAGCTAGCACTGCAATGTGATCCCACAGCATTTCAACTGTGGAGCTTGGATCTTAATTCCTGACTATAAGCTAGTCTCTTACCCTACAAAAAAAAAAAAAAAGAGCTGACTGAGGAGACAAGAAGTTTTTGATATACAAAACTTAACTTTCCAACTATGAAATCACTGCTCCCATTTTTAAATTTTAAAAAAAAAGTTTCACTGGGATACTGTCACGTGACAGGCATACCTTACACAAGACAAAATATGCAGCTGCACCCATTCACCTACCTGTTCATTTCCAAAGACAATGTCTGCAAATGTGTAATTTTCTAAGGGATAAAAAGAGAAGACATTGTTTTAGCATCATGAGATGTCATAACTCCACATACAGCATCCAAAGAGTATTTTCTTCGAAAGGTTACCATATTCAGGCAAGAACCTACCTTCTGAGTTTTTGCATCTGACTGCTTTAAAACATAACTTCGCTCTCTCTCTGCTAGCAAGCTTGGTATCTGAAAGAAAAAGGTTGCAAGATATTTTTTTTCCACCCTCAGCATAACCAGAGTTCCTTAAACAAAAGTCAACCTTGAACAATCACAAATACGAAACATACTGATGATACCCAACAAGCATAACTGGTCAGGCACAGCAATGGCATGGTAGTACAGAAGATGCATCTTCTGTTGACCCCTTCCATCTACTTCTAGAGCAGGAAGTGAGCCATTATACATAAAGGAGATGCAGAGAAAGAAGGAAGGAACACGATTCAAAATATTCAGTTTATCATCTGACTGGTTCATTTCCAACATTCATAAAAGAAGAATATATGTCTATACTAATTTTTGAGTACATAAAATATCAGCATACAAGTAAAGGTAACATTTGTTAGATATAGTAACAGAACCTAGGGGGTTTTTTGTCTTGTCAACAACTAGCAGCTTGCACAAGCTGATGCCCAATGTAGCACTAGAAATTCTGGTATATTTCTAGTAACTGAATAGAGCTCTTGCCAAATATTAGGCTGATCAGTAAAATTCAACACTGACATAATTAACTAAAAGTAAAGGGAAACAAACATATTTCTTATAAGCTATTTACCTGTAAGTTAAGCTACTTTTTAAAATCAACAAGGTATAAAAAAGTTCTTTGTCAATATAGTTTTCCTGAAACACTAACAAAAGAACAACAGTTCTTGGAAACTAATTATTCAGAAAGCTAAATTCAGCTCCTCATAAGATTCTTTTAACTCTTCTTATCAGGCAGAAGCTAAATTGCCATCATATTGGCCATAAAGATACATACCTTTGTCTCCAGAGATGTTAACAGATTTTTGAAGCTTCCAGTGCTTGCTATTACTTGAAACTTGCACTATATGAAATTCCTTGACACCGGTCTCACTCTAAAGAAGAGACAAAAGCTAAGTCAATAAGTCCAATCACAATTGTGCTGTGCTACATTGCACAGTAAGTGTTCACTGCAAGGTGGCACTGTTAGAATCTTAATTTAACTCATTATTTACACCGTCATAACTAAAAGAAAAGGACAGATTTAAGACCCACTGCAACGTAAAACAGTCCCAGCTCACAGCAACTTCCAATTCCGGTAAACAAAGCCACACAAAGAAGAAATAAAGATCCCCCAGAAAAATGCCCACAAGCTACTGCTTTAGATTAAGACAACTTTTACAAAAACTAGGCTTTTTAACTCCAATGCAGAACACTGTCCACAAGGCCACAGTTTCTGTGGTTACTTTAGAGACAATGCTAGGTCATAAATCCTAGAAATTCAAGGTTTATTTATTTTGTTTTTACATATATACACAACAAGAAGTAGCTTTCAGAGTTGGTTTCCTTTCTTGCAAAGAGTGAGGTGGTAGTGGAAAACTAAGCCTCACACTATTAACATGGTTAAGTGCTTTCACAAAAACATTCCTTCCTCCTTAAAGGAGGAGTGTACAATATTCTCTTTAGTAACTGAGAACAGTGTACAGACCTTTAAAAGAAAATGACAAATCAGCTCAGTAATTCCACTACCAGCTAAGTGTCTAGGAACACTATGAACAGAAGATTCAATTACCTTGCTTTGTGATTGAAAAAATGGGAGCAGCTTTACGAAAAAATGAATAAATTTAAATTATCATAGTATGAAAAACTGAAATATTTTCATCTGCTTTATGAAGTCAACAGATAACAACAGACATAACTCTATTTGGATTGTATTAATAAAAATATCTTTAGAGTTTGGTGATAAATGTAAACACAGAAACTTCCTTCAAAGTTGGAGCTTAAATTTTGACTTTAACAATGCCACTAAATCTACCAGTTTCCACTGAAAGGTTGCAGGGGGCAGAGATTGCCTCATTCAGAACTATTTTGGAAGTTGCAATCACCAAGAACATTCACTGATTTGGAATAAATCTTTCTGAAAAAGACTTTGACCTACAGTCCTGAAATTTGATTAGGATAGCAGACTTCCAGAGAGTTGAGATATAACGTTAATATTCGTTCCAACAGTAACTGGAATGATCAAATATATAAGTTCATTTAGTGTTTGCAAAGTTACTGTAAAAAAACCTTGTACTTGAGCCTTGGTTTCAGTGGTGACACATCTGCTGAGCTTTAGAACATCATCATCATTATTACTACTAATATTATTATTATTAAAAGTAGCTTACAGTATTGATATTTTCTACATCCACAAACACCAACATGTTGTCCCCTCTGCCCTCTTCATCTCCAATTGCATTACTTCTGCAGACAGTAGCTCGAATGTGCAGAGACCGGCTGGTACAAATAACCGCAGTGTGCCTTAATACTCTATGACTAGGAAAGAGGGAGAAGGGAGAGGGAAGAAAAAAAAAGGGTTCTAAATAACCAGGACTGCTGCGCAGAACATCACATCAAGAAATTTAGCTTTTATGTTTGTCAATATTGAGGCCATTAGACAACTTATTAATTTCAACCACCAAGGATACACTTTTCTTTTTAGCTCCCTATCAAAACTGTATTATTTTTTAAAAACCATGCTGCATGGTAGATGCTGTTCTAACAGAGTCTCTTCACCAGTATGGAAACACCAGAGAAAAAGGCTCACCTCTTACTATGAAAATATATCAGAAATATTCCAGGTGGCACCATGAAAGCACACAGGCATGTTTTGGCACAGGGATATCATCAAGCTCTTCAGTGCCACCACGTGCTTTGGAAAATAGTTTTTGGAGTAAATAATCCATAGAAAGCTCACTAGTTAGTCATATCTCTTGCATAAGCACTTACTAAAAAAGCACATAGAGTACCACTGCATTTAACATATTTCCCTGAACGGAGAATCTTCTAGAACCAAACCTTTGCTACTCTGCCTTTTTCCAGGCATGCTCAACCTTTAGGACAACAGACTCTTTGTAAAAATTATCTTCCTGTTTTTCTTAAGATGAGCAAAGTTCCGTCCTCGGACACATGAGCTTTTCCCATGTAGAAGCTGCTAGATTACGGTAACTTCCTCACTGAAACATTTTAGAAATAGGTAAAAATTTGATGTGCATTACCTACTGAATATATTGAATCATCATGTGACACCTCTTTTGGAAGGGAAAAAGAAAATTAGTGACTTCCTAAACTCTACTTCACATAAGGTTTCAGACTACCAACTAAACTTCACAGTTTTGCAGTTAATACTCAGATAAAAAGCTTTCAGGTGGCACAAATTAAATTTTTGAATATTTAAAAGCTATGCTCAGTCTACAAAGAGCACTATTAAACCAGAGTCTTCTGATTAAGAACCCCTCAAAACTTCAGTGCAGTAAGGAACACCTATATTCCACAAGCCACTATCTCTCAAACACCTCCATTTCTGAATATTATGAGGAGAAATTAGGTCTGCATTGTGATGAATAGGGTGATGAATTCCCTATTCCTACAGACTACCTTAAGGCCAAATGAAAAGTTAACTTTGGTATTTCAGAAGCTACAGAAAAGTCTGTGCAAAGGGTGCATTTGCATAACTTCAATTTCAAGAATATGCTACTGATCCACTCTCTTAACCATCTTCAACTTACTCTGCTTTAGTTTACATTACATACCACTCTCACAGCTCATGAACTTTGTTTCTCTCAGAACTAGCCTGGAAAACAGGCTTTGGCCACAAGACATTCAGTCCATGTTACTAGAGCTCGTCTGAAATAGTGCTGCTTCCCACCATCACCCTGAACATGGATAGTACAAGGCACCAGGTGTGCTGGTTTGGGCTGCAATAGAGTTAATTTTCTCCACAGTAGCTGGTAAGTGGCTATGCTTCGGATTATGCTGGAAATAGTGTTGATAACACATTAATGTTTTTGTTATTGCTGCGCAGGCTTACACAGAGCCAGGGCCTCTTCTGCTCCTCATCCCACCAGCAAGGAGGCCAGGGGTGTACAAGGTGCGGGACCACAGCTACGAACAGCTGACCCCAAGTGACCAAAGAGATATTCCACAGCATATGGTGTCAGCAATACTATTAGGGAGAAGAAGGAAGGGGGGACATGTTGGGCCTGATGGCATGTGTCCTCCCAAGTAACCATTACGCATGATGGAGCCCTGCTTTCCTGAAAACTCACTCACCCATGAAAACAGGTGAATGAATTCTTTGTTCTATTTCGCCTGTGTGCGCAGGTTTTGCTTACCTGCTGAACTGTCTTTATCTCACAAGTTCTCGCTTTTACTCTTCCAATTCTCTCCCCCATCCCACTGGGGATGAAGTGAAAGAGCAACTGTGCGGGAACTGGTTGCATGTGGAGTTAAACCACACATTCCTCATAGGCTGTCCTGCTTCTTAAGGTGGGCAGAGACATTCTCCAATGTCAAAACAGTGAAAGAGGGGTAAAAACAGACAGCCTTCGTTTCTGAATTTGGCTGTTTGCTAGGTTTCTACAATAAGGTATCCAGAGGGCTGATAGCTTCACTTTCTGAACAAAGGCCTTCAAAGAACACGTTTCTCAAAAAAGTTACTTCCTTAGCCTCAGACACAGGTGGGGCTTGGGAATAAGTGACATAAAAACTCAACTTGCTACCTTCCAAGTTCAAAGAAAGTATTATTTGTTAGCTTGTGGTGTCAAACTTCACTGTCCACTCTCTCAAGATGGTCCAAAAAGGAATATATAAGTCAAACTTGGTATTTAACCCCTCCCAAGAGAGTAACTTTCATCACAACACAATTACTAACAACATTTTAACTAAGAACTAAACCTTTTATTCAAAGCAGATGTTTTGTTTTGGTTTGTAACATGCAAAAACAAATTAAGTCATGATTTTTAACCCTATGTCTCCAAAAGATGAGCTTTCAGGGAAAATAAATACAAAGTTTGTATTAACAGAATTCCATTAACCATCTTTGTATAAAATTACTTTAATAATTACTACTTCAAGGAAGCAGTGCAGGTTATATGATTTCATACGGAAATTAGATCATGTAGTAGGAAAAAACATTGCTTAGAATATCAGATAACAGGTCATTTTTACATCATTAGAGCAACGGAGAAAAATTGAGATCTATGGTTACGATGTTTATATGTCTAACAAATATAACAAAAAAGGTAGGGAAAAAAAAAAAACTTACCACATTTTTGAGTGTCTTTTAATACTTTCATAGTAAAACAAGAAGTTAATTTCATGAACCCCTTCTTCATCTGGTCCCCGTAACCACATTGGCAGCTGCACTGAAGCTCCAGGAAGCAGAACAGCATCAGGAAGTGGAACCTGTATTACTTCAGGTGAGCCTCCTGTGCCAACCCCAAAGTCTGCAGAAGAAGCTGAAGATAGCAGTGCTGTTCGCACAGAGGTAGGATCTGTCACAACAGTCTTGTAAGCACTACAGTTCTCGGAAGCTGAAGGACTTAGTGGTGTTAGAACAGCAGTGTTTCCACCAAAAGTGAAAAATTCTGGATGCTTGGACACAACCTTGAGTGCGGTCAGAGGACACTTGCTTACGTTCACAAATTCTACATATGCTTTTCTGATTTCTCCACAGAGAAGTCCTGTAGGAAAATTTATAAAGAATACCTGTATGGGAGAGAAAAGGAGAAAATAAAAGCCTGAACATAGAACCAAGTTATGAATGCCCCTGAAAACAACCACTGACATATTCAAACTACGCTACTGTTTAGAGCTTCCTGAGGAGTGGAGGCAGAGATATATGGATCTCTTCTCCCTGAAATCCAGTGACAGGACACATCGGAATGGTTTAAAGCACACCACAAGAGATTCAAACTGGACATAAGAATGTATTTCTTCATCAAGAGGGTGGCCAAACACTAGAACAGGCTTCTGAGGGAGGTGGTTGATGCCCCAAGCCTGTCAGTCTTTAAGAGGCATTTGGACAACACCTGTAACATGCTCTAACTTGGTCAGGTAGCTGGACTAGATGATCTGATGATCACTGTAGGTCCCTTTACCTGAACTACCCCACTCTATAGAGTGTTGTCATTAGCCAGTTAAATAATTTTAATAACCCTAGTAAGGAAAAGTTGTTTTAATTAACCGACTGGAAAAACTATTCTAGATGAATGACAAGCAAAGAGGAAAAAAAAAGCTCCTCTGCCTGTTGCTCCCTCACCTTGAAATCTGGTTACAAAAAGCTGTTGCCAACTAAAATTCTGAACAGAATACAGCAATTTCAGCAGGATATTAATATTGAGGCTTCAAGTTTCACTTGATAAAAACCTGCACAAATTTGTCACTGACAGATCAGAAATTGCCTGGAAAGATTTAGGCATTAACAAAATCCAAGACTTCGTTGTTAGAATTACATTTATAAACGAACTGCCAACAGAAAGCACCTACATACCTCCAACAAAGGCATTTCTTCTGTAATAATGGGATCTAAACGTCGATCAGGTCCATATTTAATCGATGTTTTTTCCTCTTTTGTGTTATTAAGTCGAGGCCCTTGGATTTCTAAATCTTGTCGTCCTCGTACAGATAGCCCATTGGAAACAAACTTTCCTGAAAAAAATTTTAAAACATTTGATTTTTCTTCTTTTTTTATAATTCCTACCTTTTTTCCTGAGAGGTGATCCAAAGCTTCCTACCCAATCTCAAAAGTCATTTTGATTTTTCTGTTATTTGGCACATGCAGTGTTTATTGATTAAGCAGCATCACTGACAAAGAACTATTCAAAGCTTACTGTCACACATCACACATGGCTGCGAGTTCAAACATCCAGTTATCTACTGTGGTCTTATTCTGCCCTTCAATAGTTTGACTACAACTAGAGAGGGAGCAGCAGACATGGTGCATGAAAGTGATGCATTTATTTCCTTTCCCAATTTCCACCAAGCTGGAAAAGTCATCTAAAGGATTATTTCTTTCAAAGACAACCACTTGTCCAAGTGGTTTTTATTCAAAAGGTTTCTAGTCCACAGATAAACAAACTTCATTATTTCTTTCACATTTCCAAATGTGTTTCAATCCCCATTTAACAACCTAGTTTTCCCTGTGAGAGACAGTTTCAGATGAATGACTCAACAAAAGAGATCAAGTAACATGCAATTAATAAGCCATTTATATATTAATATAAAGGAGAGAGAAGTCAAGTCAAGGTGCTAAAAAATAAAATTGTATCAGCCAAATTTAAATTTGGGAATCTATGAAAAGAACTTCAGTGCAAAATTCAGACAAAAGCCAGAAGTTAACAGAGCAAAAAGACACAGAAAAAAAATGAATGGCAAGAGCATCAAGGAAAGTTGTTATAGATTCAACATGGCTTAGATGGACTATTTTCATTTCAATTTATTACTGGTTTTAGAATTTCCAGAGATTTAAAAGGAGCAACAGAGTATGAGTCTGGCATTCCTCCTCATGGGATTCCTACAGATGCCAATTCACTCTTTTCCCATTTCAGTTCTTTCCCTTGTTTCTACATCCCTACCTGATGGAAGGCCTTGTGTCATGGTAGTCAAACATTAAACACTAGAATTTAGTTCTACTGCAGAAGCCATGTCTCTCCCTTCCAGAGACACACAACTTCAGGTAGCAATACACTTACCTGTCTGTAATCCAATAGAAGGATCTATCCCATCTAATGTCACAGCACCTTGAACAGTGCCAAGATTATAAACGACTCCCAGAATATGTAGCTCCCCTGTTTGATGGGGAAAGAGCTTTAGTCTTGCCTGTGGAGATATGTTAAATTTTTGTTGTTGTTGCTACTAGAAAGAAATATTATTACATTTAAATGTCCAATCGCTGAACACATTCACAGCTACATGTACTTTATAAGGTGTGTCAGACCTAACTGCAACAATAACTACAGATCATTTACTGGATTCAAAATTTCATAATCACAGAATTTACTAGAACTGTTCACAGCTGAGAAATGTTCATTACATTACGGAAAAATCCTAAAAGTTAATTTTTATTGCAATTAACAGAGGCAGAATCACTGAATGGTTGCAGCTGGAATAGGCCTCTGGAGGTCATTTTATCCAGCTTGCCTGCTCAAGCAGGGCCACACCTAGAGCCAGCTGCCCAGGATCATATCCAAATGGCTTTTAACATCTCCAAGGACGGAGACTCCAGCATCTCCGTGGGCAGACTGCACCAAGTGCTCATGCACTATCGCAAGTGAAAAAAAAAATGTTTTCTGATGTTCAGGTGGAATTTCTTGTGCCCACTACCTCTGGTCTTGTCACATCCTTCCTTTAGATATTTACACAAACTGATGAGATATATGAAGTACTGAAACTTCTGTGACATGTCTTATTTAAGTTTAGCATTAAGTTCAGATCATAACAAGTCTGAATCCCACTCTAAAGTTCAACATTGAAAAGATCATTTTTAAAACAAGGAACAGTGCTTACCACTTTCGTCTCCTCACTATTAATTAAAAATTCTGCTATTGCTTCAGTTCCTACCATATCTTCATCACACATTCCCTGAAAAGAAAAAGCTTTTTAGATACTATTACTCCTAAGCAGAAAAAGTGCCATAAATAATACTCCCAACACCTTTCCTAAAGTGTTCAAGGGAAAAAAGTATATAAAGTTCAAACTGCAAACAGTTAGGATGAGCAGGTGCTGCATACCCAATTTCTCAGGATTTCTGAATTTAAAAAGCAGCTTGAGAGCTCAGTAAACAGAAAGTTAAGATTTAGTACTATAAATTGGAACCATTCCCATTCAATTTCACTGATATTCCCAAAAGCATTTACCATACCATTAAAGTAGTAGTTCAGATCAGAACAGACGGGAAAGTGTATCATAAGCCTTGAGGCTTAGTTATGCGAAACCATGTTTATAACTCTGCAAGCACTTACAGTATCTTTACAGATCACTATGTTCCAAATGCTTTTGGACATGAAAACAAAGTATTTAGGACTTTACTATAATATTCATTATTAGAATATATTAAAACCTTTAAAACACGGACATTAAAACAGTCCTTCAGAGCTTTTGGCAGCATTAGTTGAAACATTAAGTTAAACAGTCGTAAAATAATTCATCTAAAGTATTCAAAACATTAATTTTTAATACAGTAATTTTTTCATTTTTCTTCAAATTGAGATACCAAGATATTCCTACGTCAAATGAGCACAGTTTTTCAGAACACATATTTCATATGGACAGTAACTCAAATAAGAAAAAGGTATTTGATGATCTACCTATTGATACTTCAAGTCATTTTTGCTGGTCAAGGCCAGTGTGACTCAAAATAGACATAGTGCACACACAAGGAAATCTTGGGAAGTATTTTTCAGCTTTACAATACACTTTACAGTATGTTTGTTAACTGGGCTTCTTTGTACCCTATGGAGCTAGGGAAATCTAAACAATGCATAAAAAATTTCAGTAGCTACTTTTCCCTTTTTTTTTTAATGCTTACCCTTACACATTTTCATACTCCAGAATTCTGAATACTTAACATATACTCCATAACTGTATCTGTTTTGATTGGGTTGAAAAAGTATGAAGCTTTCCTTACCTGCTCTTTTGGTTCTCCATCATGCTTTGCATTGAAGTCTTTAGGTTGAAACTTCCACAGCAATGAAAGGTCAGTCAAAAGAAGCGGAACTTTCAGTGGGTTTCGGAAAGACACTTCTACAGTTATCGGTTCTATTAAAAAAGTGCAAGAAAACAGTGGCAACAGGCTTTCCTCATGACAACCTGAGGGTCCACTTATTTCAAAGCATTCATGTGCAAACAACTTGCGCAAGAACACTGGTTCAAATCTACAATAGGACAAGAAATACTACATGAATTTATCTAACACTGTTTCTGAAGCGTAAAAATCTTAACTTTTACCTTCTATCACAGCAAGTGGAAATTTGGAGTTATCTGAGTAGCGATTTAAACAGAACTGTGTTGGTTGAAAGTTTGAAGGTATTGATCCTTTATTTATCACAGACACAACCTGCTCCTCGAGTTCCTTCCACTGTTGTGATGATTCCGAGTCATACTCCTGATCCAGACTTACGTGTGTGGCTGCCTGCTTTTCACCTGGTATGAGTAAGGCAATTTTAGAACACAAGAACTGCTGCAACACAAGGCTGCTCTGGTAGTTTGGCAAGTATGATTAAAATATTTTAAATTCTGGGTCACTACAATTTTTATGTTACGACTGATTTAAGACAGTGAATTGTGAGACATCTTGAAATACACACATGGAAGACAATACAGAGAATAACTTGAGATGTATTTAAAAATTGTGGAATTCCAAGATTTTAACATCCTACATGGTATACTCAGGTTACAAATAACTTTTACTTTATGACTGACTACAGCCCCACGGTACACCCCTGGTTTATATAAAAATTTCTACTCAGCTTTCTTTACATTCAGGAAAGTATTTCAAACATCTCATCCAAGAGCAAGTTAACTGTAAAGTTAATTTCTAGCACTACCACTAGCACCTAGCACTTGCTAAAGCATTAATAATCCCTTTCATGAAGTTCATTATAGACTTGCATTGAAGCTTTCCAGGTATGAAAAACAGTGGTATAGTTAGCAAAACCACATACACAGATTTCATATTTACACAAGAAATCAATAAATCTAGCATGCTTTTCCTTTGAAATATTTTTTAAGAAGTTAACTTGTCACATTAGACAGAATTTCTTTTTAATGGCATCCGCTGTTGCATATATTTTGGTTCCCTAAATAAGGGACTTCAATCTGTTCACATAAAATTTTCTAACCTTCTGCTGGTCTTCGATCATGCCCAAAGAAAACACGGGTTGCTGAGCTGTTAATATATGGTAAAGGAAGCTGTGGTAAGGGACCATCGGGCGATAGCTGGGTTGCATTCTGGAGCAAAGGAGGAAAAAAACAGTGTCATGCCATTATGCAAATACGAGGATGTCCATGCTGCACATTACTAATGGCTGAATGATTAGGAAGCCAAATTAAAAGCACTCAATGTTTGAACAGGGAGTATTTTTAAAATAGTATAATTTCAACTAACAGTTTTGACTGTCCAAAGGAGAATTTTCTTCAGTAAGAGTTTAAAGTTTGTGAAATCTTTATGGGAAAAGGAGAATAAGTATTTTAATCCAGCACTCTAATCACTATTGTGGTTGCATGGCTATTACAAGCTTTATTTGATGCAAAGCTTGACTCTCTAACACAGAATTTGATAAACTGCACTCACTACCCTACCACCACTAAGCAAGACTCTCACCACAGCTAAGCAGTGGACTCAATCACCAGTCTTGTGGACGGTCTACCATAACTTATTGAACAACACAGAAAATCTGTTTATAAGCTTTAGAATACATTATCTACATGGCTGCAAGTTGCAAGGCGATATCAGTAGTAAACACCTCATAATGTATAGGGTATACTGCAATTCAGAATCAGCCATGAACTTATAGGCAAATCAATGAGTCACTCAATCTATAAATACAGGCATTAAAGAATAAAATTCACTGTGTAATGGATGGTGACAGAGCTACATAGTTTTTAATAAACATTTATTATCAAAAGCCTCAAAAATCATTATAACATTTATCAAAATAAAACAGATCCACTTCCTCTAAAAAACTACTGAACTATCATACGCTGCAATTCATCCATGACCCTTAAAAAGAAGGCTTCATTTTATTGTAATAAAAACACATACATTATGTTGCTGTAATAACAACAGATACCAATACCCATCAGTGAAATGTACCTTACTACACAAATGAGATGCAGTGTAGGTGGAAATTTTGAAGCATGAATTAAAAAATGAACACAACAACCAGATAAAAAAACAACCCTGGGACAAAGCAGGTAAGACAGAAAGTCATTTAATGACTTAAAAGAAAACTAGTGGTAATAAAATTACTGAGTACTCAAGGAATGAAGATGATGAGGTCATTTACCTTATAAACATAGAGATATTCTCTTAAAAAAGCTCCTTGCTGAGCTGGAGGTTGTTTACTGTCATTGATCAAAATATGCCTGAAGGCAGAGACAGCATTGTCCAGCTGACGAAGCGTAAAGGACTGACGACCAATAGTGAAGTTAATATGGTCTTCTGCAAGAGACCAGCCTTTCCCCTTGTAAACCTGCATGGCTTGACAGTAGCAACGTAAGGCATGTTTTTTCTGCAAGAAAAAACAAGTTAATTTCTCAAATAATCACATTATGCACTGATTGTAATTATAACATCATGAAGATTAAACAGTAAATCAGAAAAGTTGCTGTAGTTTTTACCACGCCGCCCTGCTAAATGCAATGTTTGAAGAAATATACCTCACAGCACCTTGTCAATGCTCATCTAAGCACAGAGCATTCACTCTCACAGTACAGAGCCTAGCCTCCAGATTAAGTTCATGTTTTCAAAGATTATGGTAACAGGCAAAAAAAACACCCCATCACAAACAAATACGAAGAAGTTGCTTTCAAAACAGTGCTGTGTTGCTCTAGGACTGACTGCTAAAGTCAGCAGAGTTCTATTGCCAAGCCTCAGGACATAAGCTAGATTTAACACTTTTGATTCCATTCTGAACTTTCAGTGTTACATTCTAAGTCAGCCATAGTTCAGCAGACATATCTGGGACAAAATCCATGCCAAGCAAACCAACAAAACACAGACCTATAGAACATATAAGAAAGTTTACCAAGCATATCAGCCATTGGGAGATAGATGTTCTGCTCCCAATCAGCTCCACAGTTCCTTTCCTGTACATACACCAGGACTTGGGCATTCAATCCCAAGACTAGGTACTGAAAAACTGCACAGGCATTCACTGTCAAGCCAAGTTTGAGCTTCTGAAAAATGGGAACAGCATTCCCTTATTTACAGGAGAAATGGGAAAAAAAAAAAAATCTAAGATATGTTCAAATTGATATGGTGATGACAGCAGAGTACCAACAGTAAATCCTTAACATCAGTACCATTAATGAAACCCCTAAAAATAAGTTATTTTATTATGCAGCTAAGTAGCCTCGCAGACTTCTCTTCAGTAGCGTTTTATATTTCGGTGCCTCTAAGGATACAAAAAAGAAAAGAAACCCCTATACTTCCTGCAACACTGAAAAAGCATTCCTTGGAAACCAGAATCCCTACAAATATTAGACACAAACAACAAGAGAGCTGTTACATGAAGCCGAAACTTCACAAAATGCATGCACTTTTCTAGGCAAAGGAGCAAGATATAAAATTAAAAATAAATGAAAAGCTCTG